>NW_019091449.1:58034-134532 GCF_001949145.1 Acanthaster planci
ATCCCGATAACGAGAATTTTGGCAGGGTATGCAAAACTCCGACCCCACAAATGCCCGACATGTACTCATTCTCCAGACTCCTGCATACCTGTACATACATGTACCGGTACCGGTAAGAGGCTGCTTCCACATTCAGAGGCACCCCACCTCCACAATGTGAACACGTACGGGATGAGGCTCGAGGGGTACTGATAAAGTTCCCAGACAACCTCATCACAAACATCAACCCATCTGTGCACTGTATGTCTACAGTATGTACATGTACAGTGTCCACACCATGCAGCCCCCACACAGACAGTGCACACTGCTTTGTCCCAAGCTCACGGGCACCACGCAGGGAAGGGAACCCGCCAGTTATTTTTCCAGGAAGTTTGAGTCTGGTGGAGGAGAAATGAATGTATGGTAAACAACCTGTTATTCTCGTGACGTGAAAACACAGACTCGACGTGGCCACCTGAAAAACACGGGGAGAGATAGGCAGATGGGGGGAAACCAATTTAATAGGGGGATCAGGCACACTTTTCCCCAAGGCCCACGTGCATACATGTACATGTACTTGTACATGTATGTTAACTTCACAATGTGCAAGTTGCGCACATTCTACTTTCTAGGGCATGACAAGGAGCAAAGCAGGAAGTTTTGACTGGTGGGAACATTAGACTAAGTACACGTACATGTAGGCATACCCCATACCAGTCTAATCATGTACCTACATTGTAGCACATTGTTATTGAACAGACACACTGGTATACAGTGTACATGTACTTCTAACAGTGTAATAGTCCATATGAGTGTATGCTATGCATGAATGTACATGTACCGTATCATGATTCAACACAAACTGGAACCAACCAACAACTGGTACCAACAAAGACACAATAAAAGTACACCTTATGTCCATATATATGTATACATGTACGGACTATACACTGTACATGTTGATTGCTTCAGCACTATGTCACATCATCAAACAATTCTGAAAAGAACACACAGTATGAAAGCTTGTCATAGTATAAGTTGTCTCCTGGTTTGGTGAGAACAGACACTGGATGGTACCGGTAACTGTCAGAGATAGTACCAGTAGCAAGTCAATTTTTGCATGTCTAAGCCGAGTTAAAAGTCAATGGGTCCAGCCAAAAGTCATTTGATCACAGGTCAAGTCAAGTCACAAGTCAATTTGGTCCAAACATAAGCAAGTCACAAGTCTTTTTGTCCAAGTACGAGCCATTTCTCGCAATGTGTGCAGACAAGACTGAAGTAGAAGTCCCAAGTCGAACAAAGTCCTACGCTGCTTTTTCCAGAGTGTGGGCCTAATTTAAAACGTTAATGGGTTCAATTGAGTAGTTTGCTAACTTGCAGTTTTTGGTAACAAGTCATAATGCTTAAGTCCTAAGTCACGTCACAGTTTGCGAGTCAAAGTCACAAGAATAGCGACTTGAGTCTGATTTGCATCCAAGTCAAGTGACTCAAGCCTACGACGCTGTAAATTGTTGACTTCTAAAACTGAAAAGCATTGATGAAAGGACTTTCTACTGGGGGTGAGGATGGAAACACTTCCCGTTTTTGCCACTTTCAATGAAAGTACATGTGGCTGCTAATAGTCTTGTTTATATTGTAACACAAAGTTGTCTGCATGAAAACACATTGAACTACATGTACATGTAAGTGTCCTTTCAACATATTTTTACCTCTTTTGAATATTTTTTTGTTTTGCATAGTGAACATCGAATATAAATACTTATACGGCAAAGAATTTTATTTTAAAAAAATTTCACGAGTAGGTTGAATTGAAATGTATTTAACTGTTATTTCCACTGTTTAATTTCAAACTTCAACATAACAATTTATGTCTACGTAGTAATACATGTATTTGACAGTACCAAAGCTTGAATGTCCATAATTCTCAGCTGGTTAACCAAATTCGACATTCCAAACCATCTGGCCAAGATACCGGTACATGTACAAGTACAGAGCATGAACAGTACTAACCCACCGCCATCTCACTACACGGTTCTCTCATGGAAGGTTTGGTGTACCACTCGGAAATCTTCTATGAAGACTACCCTGCCTTTATCAGAAGTACCAGTGCATGTACAGTTCAGCGTGCTCTAAAAATACACAAGTACAGTGTACATTAGTTTGCATTTATGGCCATCGACTCGTACTGGGAGAAGGCGAAGCGAGAGGAGAAGTCTGCCAACGGCTATAATTAAAATAAATTCTAAAATTAGAAAGGGGTTTCCCCGCTCACATGGATGAGTTGGTGAGTGGGCAGGCCAGATTCCTGTTACGCATTTTGCTTTTTGTCTTTTCTTTTTTCAAATGTGCATGTTAGGAAAGTGAAGTTTTGGTTCCTCCTTTTTTTTCCTTTGAAATGATTCGAACGTAGTGGTTACGAAATGTCAGTTGGAACGGATCTACAGATTTCACTTCATATCGTCATTTAAGTTGAGAGATTTCCTCTGAAACAAAATGGGGGAGGGGCTAGCTCTGACAGGAAGTGGTTCTGGCGTCACTGACTCCATATCCTCTTCCATGAAACTGAAATTAGAAAGCAAACATCTTGGATAATGACACAAATTAAGGCCAGGAACCAAATAAATGTGTTTCCGACCTGATTGATTGAACTGCAGGTGCTGAACCCAGCATGTCCTGGGTACAAGGTAGACATTACTCCCCCCTCCCTCCAGTAGACACATGTACCTGAGTAACTTTTGATATGTACAGTGTACCAGTACATGCTCATTCTATAACTCTGGGGTCCAAAAGTGTGACATTTTTGCATACCTGTTTCTGAGTTACACCTTGCATTATGCACATGTACTAGAATCTCATTGCTGACATGGAATAATCATTAAAATTTAACTCCATGGGACGTAACATGACAGACATGACAATCTGATAATCTATGCCACATGTACATGTACATGTACATGTACACGTGTGTACATGTACACTTACATGTACATGTAGATACTTCAGACAATTAAAACTACATGAAAATAAACATGTCAAACATGGGTATTGGCAATGCACATGTATGTAAATTAGCTACATTGTACCTTCCAGATGCAGTGTACCGGTAGCTACGTGAAGTTGGTAAATAACGTATTAATGAATGCACTGAATATACTTTGTGAATATACATTGTATATTCTTCAGAGAATCTTGGGGTTACTTTCACATGTCGTTACATGTGATTTCAGATTTAAAAAAAAAAAGAAAGAAAGAACATGCCGCATCTGTTGAAATTCCACACGGTGAAAAGCTGGATCAGTTCACTCTAATCTGCTTTGCCCAAGCACTGAACAGAGATTGGTTTCATCGGTTCAGCACACGCTGCAATGACAACAATGTGGGAGGCCACACAGCTGGCCAATGGCGGGCGTGTGTCGGTGTGTTCTGGCAGGAATTCCACAGGCTTTTATCAATATATGTGTGTTTCCTGCCATTAGATCTTGCTTCTCCCAACAGTCCCGCACGCGTCTGATGACTGGGACCTGAATTTCTTTCTCCCGAAATGCGCTGAGCTTTGACTTTGAGAATGTGGAGAATGAAAATCAGTCGCAATTGGAAGTTAAAAATTGGAATTTCAATGTCTGGCACTCCCGTAATTGTTTCCAAACACTCTTAGCAAGTCTGGACCTATCTTACACACCTCCCCCCCCCTCACCCCAGGCTCCAGTGCACGCCTGAATATGGCCACATGCCAATCTATGCACGCAACTAGCCTCATATGGGGGGTGACTATAAATGAACAGGGTCCTTTCCTCTTCAATTGTTTTCATTCTTTTCCATGCAATGCTGAGAGCCCACACAATCAACAGCTTCCGTATGGACGATTCAGTGAATATATGCATTTACATGTATAAGGTGCAACTGCACGACAAAGGCAAAATGTCAAATGTACATGTAGACGCAAAATTCATTTTTAAAGGAATGTCCAAGAATTGTTCATCTTTGCAAATAAAAATATTTTTGAAATTTATTCACAAATTTTGTACTCATACTCTCCATCACAGACGCTTCTGCCTGTGTACAGTACATGTACTGGTACCTGCCAACCAAACACAAACTTGAAATAACTCAACCAACCTATGGCAGTACACACAAAACAATATCACTGGTGCAAAAATCATCGAACATCCAATTTTGAAGTAGCCACTACCAGTATGTCAGTAACACATCACCCAACAATGGGTCAGCATTGATCCCCATCGATCCCTTGGGTCTCAAGGCAGTTTGCCACTGGTCATTTGGATGGTTCACTTGGCCAGAGTCCAATGACCACTGAAGCAAGCATCTAACAATAGCCGGCCTTGTTCCAACACAAACACATTACAAGTGCTATAGACCATAATGAGACAGGTATAGGCCCTGTACAGGTGAATTCCTGGAAATGCCCTTCAATGTCCTGGTGCACACAGGCTCCTTGTCTGTATACATACCAGCTTTAATCATTATCCCGTAGATTTCACAACAGACTTTATTCACAAGGAAGCCATTTCTGATCAGGAGTGTTCCCTGAATCTATTTCACGTTTGTAGACTGTAGAATGGGATGGTGCCAGTGACCACCCTTTCAAGTTGACGTTTTTCATACATGTACATGTGTAAGCTCAAACATTTTAATAAAAATATGTTTAATCATCAGTTTTCAATTATTTCTCCGAGTACACAGGAATTAACTTATGGTGTAATTTTATTTTACTGCTTCCATTTCTACTCTTTCATTTTCAAAATGAAATGTTTGATGTGACTGACTCCGATAATAAAGTCTACTGCTTGCCCTAAGGGCCATTTGATTTACAATGTACATGTACCGTATCCCGACAGAACCACGACCCACTTCTGAGGAAGGGTGGGATGGGGGTGGGGTGGGGTAGGATGGGGGTGGGGTGGGGTTGGGGGTTAAGTGGGACATTTTGGTTCCAAAACTTGTGGTTGTAGGTATAGCTTATCTATTCTTCATAAAAAAGTACCAGTACTTTGGGGAAGGAGATTGGAATGTTAATTCACTCCTTCCACACAGGTACATGTACATGTACTGATACATGTACATCCTGTGTCCATAACTGCAGGCTTTACTCTCCCGAGGCAAGCTCTACTTTACCAAGACAGCCTGAGCAGGTACATGTACATGTTTGATCAGCAACAGTGCGACCAGTGAGTCAATACGAACAAAATCGACTGGTTTTTAACTTCTGTTGTTGTTTGTGGGCCAGACCTTATTTGGGCTCATTTGTCACCTTGGTTCTGAGAATTCATCGCCAATACTTCCATATGCTACATGTACATGTAGTATATATGTGTACCGTTACATGTTCATGTGCAAGTTCAAATTCAGGTTTTCTGGGTATAGCACAAGGATATATCAGATTACTCCCTAATAGAGTAGCGAAGTGTGACGTCACTGTAAAACAGAACGTGCAGCACAACGGAATGGATTACGGTACGCGTGCGTGTTGGTTCATGCACTGGTTCTAGTACAAATGCCTTTTACACACATACCAATTGTGCAGGTGACGTATTCGCTCCGGTACTCTGTAAGTACACAAACAATTACGTTCATGCATTCCCGTAATATGCATGTTTACTAGTACATACATGTAAATGCCAGAAAAAGACGTGCATTTACACATATTACCACATGAAAACGTCTAGGGAACAGTTCTACAGCCACTATACCAGCACTGCAGGAGAATGACCAATGACCAATGACCTATGGTACATGTACATGAAGAAGAAGCCAACACACAATTTCAGCTTTTCATGCACATTGCCCATGATCCGCCACGTCTGGAACACGTACAAGTGCAGGTGCGTAACTTCCCAAAGAACGTTTCCGTGTGGCATAAACTTGGTTCTCAATGTGTTGACAGCATTTGTGTTTCAAATACACCTGACCCGATGGCCCATGTATCACGGGATGTCCAATAAGTTATCCCGTACAGCAACACCGGTACATGTATGACTGAAAGCAGATTTGTGGCAGGAGCCAAGTTTCCATATCCGCATATAATGCAAACTGGCCAGATTAAATGAAGTCATTTTAATTTTGTGGCTAGTCTGGTTAGGGTATGATCAGCATGTACGCGGCACACCAACCGCACCTACTCACAGGAAGAGCTTATGATAAAAATGATCCCTCTACCATCACCGATAGAGTGTTATCTTGACAATAAATAAGGAACACCTGCACACTGGTTAAACGGTCAACTAGAAATATATAAACTCACTGGTGACTAAATTCAGCCAACTTGTTACAGCGACAAGCACATGTGCATGTCCTGGTACCAATGGCTGAGTTCGGGCGGCTTGTTCCGGTATGTTCACCAACAGCTCGATTTGTTGTTCGTGGGTCGGCCGCTCGAACGCCGGGAACAAACAACCCGTTATTGCAAGCAACATGCAACATGGCGGCATCTATATGTTATTCGAGAGTTACATGTAAGGTTTGGATGGGCTGTATTCTTTTCTATATAAACAGGAACATTCATTTCTGTGTTACGGAAAATAATTAATGTTAATTTTGCAAAACTTCCCATTGTCTACATGGTCTATGGATTTGGGAGCCCTCTCTCTACATGTACTTTTTGCAGCTGTTCAAAAATCAAAANCCTGTTCCGAGAACAGTGTTCTTAAGTCGTGTTCCCGCTGTTCGAGCGCGAGAACAAGAAACCCATGTCAAGAACAGGCCGCCCGAACTCGACCATAGGGTCAATAGGAGACGATCAGTGGAATTGGCCAGTTGGAAAATGGATTCTGTTCGACACAAAGTTTCTCCATTCAAAATGGCCATTGTACCATGTAAAATTAGACCTTTTTTTGGCTATGGCTTCCCAAGTTTGGAGAACAGTTTGAAACACCACACTAGTACATGTAGGCTTGTAAAAGTGTGAAACTTCCGTACACTTGAAACCATGACTCCAAATTGAACAAATACAAGGCAGAGCAAAACATGGTGTATTCATTCAACATTAGACACGCGGAAAAAAAATCTCTGCAAGGGTTCGTTAACGTCTGACGAATGCTTTGTCCTTCTGCTCATTCAAATGCTGTCAGGCACAATGCAGAGGCAAAAAATGCATTGTACCTGTATTTGTCTGCTTTCATGGCAACACACAGAACATGTGGAACAAAGACTAACAGATTGCCATGGTTTTTCCGGTTTATTTCAAACTGAAGGTTCCAAGTTCTTTTCACAGTGATTTATTATTGAAGACCTACGGTATTTCACCTTTCATTCTGTGCACATGCTCTGAAACAGAACCAAACAAAAGACCAGCAGGCCTTGATCAATATTATTAAGTCTAAAAGCTCACTGTGTTGTGAACATGCTACAAAATATGATGAGGTCCCTTATATTAGAAACACTGTCTCTCGTCCAGTTCATTAAGTTAAAATTGGCTTGGTAAAAAACATGAAAATTAAACATGAAAATTTCTTCCAATGTTTTATTTATCATTCTACAAGGTGAGAGTGCTAAAATGACACTGTAAAGGGCGGTTTATCCTTACTCCAAATAAAGTTTTTGACTAACAAATAAATGATTAAGTTACCTCTTACCAAGTGCTACATGGCAACATATGTTTCCTATTCACAGTATTCAGAAAAAACTCAACAGAGCGACACAGCAGGCCAAAGATCTCCTGTGCAAAGGGCAGATATTCACCAATGGTGCTTTTCCAAGAACACTGGGACACTCCACGGAGACTGCCATCAATAACAATGACATTTGATATCATCGAGAAGTGCTGCTTTTCCAAGTTTCAACAAAAAAAGTTAAAATCTAAGAAAGTGTTACGGTAACGGAGTAAGCAGCAAGTTTAATTCTGGTCTCAGTGGGAAACTTTGTTCACTGAAAACGCTATGGATACTCTACACTTGACATGTACATGTATGTGTGTAAATATCCCACTAGTAGTAGGTTTGCAGACTTTCCACGTTGACAAAGACAGCACACCAAGCAGAGCAAGCCCCACTGGGCTAAGGATTCTGCGAACTCAGAGAACCCCATCTCACCCATATGGTATAAATGCTTGGCCTTAGAAGAACAGGGACCACTTCCGAAAAGCAGGAACTGCAGCCGGAAAACACATTGCATGACACTAAACTACAGAGTACAAGAGGAAAACGCCACTCACCTATAAACATGCACGGTGGATGTGGCACGGACTTGTATGGAAAGCAGTGTTTCAAGGAAATATACCACTCCGACTAGATAATAGTTTACATGGGCATGGCATGGATTATTGAACATATATGGTACATAATTCTCCGATAGTACATGTACATACATGCACATACATGTACATGCGGCATTATACCCTAACAGGGATCCCCCTAAATGTCAGTGCAATTTTTTGGCATGAGGGAGTTTGATAACAGATTTCAGACTCTCTTGCACATAGTGAGACATCACGCTAGCAGACAGTGTATTGTTTTTCCTTGTTCACTTCTAAATTTTTCATATTCACAGGAATCTTTTGTAAACTTCAACTTAAAGTGTACAAGAAAAAGAACATGCACAATGTGCAGTACAAGCACACATGTACTGTACATGTACGTCATGACCACACATTCACACGCATGAAATACAGTTTTGGTGCATTTGACGTTAGTGTGCCAGGTATAAGTTGCTTGATGATGAACTGCAATAACCATAGTACATGTACATGTTGTAATGGCATACTTCACTTTACATGAACATAAAAAGGACTCAAATTACTGAAACTTCTTCAAAAAGGATTAAAAATGAATTCACTATCAATATGCTGCCGATGAGTTGAAAGGAGTTTACTACATGTGTCGACTTCTCAGGTCAACTGACACGGTTTGTAATACAGTAAATTTTGGTTACATTCTGAGTGTGTACAAATGTAACTCTCTTTCACACTCGTTATATATGTACATGTACAGTACATACATGTACATGTATATGTTCGGACAACTTTCATCTTCCCAGCACAACTAACCTTATTCAACAAAAAATGGCTGTCTTATCCATTGCACTTGTCTACATTGCTCTAATCAGCACCACAGAATGTACGTACTTGAACTTGATGGGCCGACGTGATTCAGAAAATAAGAACTGGCGAGCTGCTGCGTGATACAGATCTCGGACGGCCAGATGTATTTATAAACTCCTGAGCTGGCAGAGTTACTATCTTGAGTGCCGACAAGGAGACAAGATATCATTTACCACTTGGAGTGAGGGGCTGTCAACATTGGTACGTTGTCTGGCTCTTGGATGTCCTCATGTGCTCCATTCCAGCATGTTATCACCGTGTTCCCGGGCAAGTTTCCTTTGCTCTGCCTAGCAGTTGTACACACAGCAGTAGTAAATGCACAACTGCAGTGAATGCAGCAAATGCTACGGAGTTCCTAAAAAACAGTGAGTGTGTGTGTGTACCCGACTGTACTATGCTATTTGTTACACACTCTACATGTACATGTACATTATATGCATGCGTCTCACGGAAACTGTGCTGCTGCATGAATGCAATCAGCTCTCTTGTGTGCAACACAGTAATCCAGTGAGTGCCCGAGTCACACGCAATGATGTCAAACACCCGGCTACCTCATGAATAATTCATGGCGGCGGGCACCACCGTGCACTAGCTGCATTCATCCTATCCAGGGAGCCAAATGTCAGGCTTGTTGGTTGGTGGCGGGTTGTATGTACCTGTATGCATGCTCTCTTGACTCACTGACCAATGTACGTCAAAGCATGGCTGGCCACTGATTCAGTAGCTACTGTACTGTCTGGAGAGACACCATGAGTTGTGAAAACTTGCCACAAGCTGAGTCCTCATGCTTACAGTAATCACCTGAATACGTACAATCTACTTTTAGGTGTACTTATACACTTCTAAAATACGCTCCAAGGTATACATATATGTACATGTACAAGTTTGTCATTGTTCAGTAATTCATAAGTGAACATGTCTGCATACAGCTATTTGAGTGTTCATGGGGGAGGGGTGTAGTACCCAGTTCTTGTCACCCCCTTCGTTTTACAGTGGAACATCCCAAAGCACAAGATTATATGGTGCAAAGCATGTGCCTATGTACATGTACATGTATGTACTGGTACATGTACAGTTTTTATTGTATTGTACATTTGTACATGAAGCATCAAGAGCCTGCATAGGAAACTGATGATTTTCACTGAAGTCTTCTGCAAGGGTCAGTGATTCTGAAATGTGACACGGAGTGCGTGTATGTGATATTTGACTAGTAACGGAACTGCAACCAATTTCCTGAAAACTGTGAGCAGTGAAGCATCATCCATACACAGTGCGCTGCCCTGCACTGTATGCCCAAGGATTATCCACACACATGCAGGTCTTCACACTAAAAAGTACTATAATTGTCGTACACACGCATTGTGTGTACATGTTCAATGAGTTAAATCTTTTTCATTCATCTGTAATCCAGTGCACTGCCTTCAATCGCCAAGTTTCATACAGTCGGTCCTGATCAAAAGCTAAACAAAATTCAGTGATGTTCAACAGGCATAACGTTTTTTTCTTTGGGGGGGCTGCACTGCATTATGCACTTCATGCCAGGGGGGTAGACTTTTCCAGAAAGCAACAATCACCCTTCTGATGACAGGTTTTGTAGGTGTTGGGCGCAAACAGTCAATCTACGTAATTACTCAATCTTGCTATACAATATGTATTGGTAGGTTAGTTCATGTAAATACTAATGCATTTTCTTGCTACCGTAATGTTGTGGAAGACAGTTTTGTAAAAAAGACATGCAATGTTTTAAAAAGAGACATTCAGTTGGAGATTTCATACGGGATTGACTGATGATGTAACACAATCATGACAATTGCATGAATGTGCTATATATTGTAACTAGACGGATCGCGCCCAAGTACAACATACATGTACTTGCTCTTCCCATCTAGCAAGGAGTAACAAAAGTAACTTCACAAAGTTGGAGATTATTGCTCAAGCAGCCATTCGGACCCAAGCCCTCCTATTTGTCAGCAGAGACAATATAATGAATGGTAATACCCATGCTTGGAAGAGATGCACATGGTGAGCAAAGTGAAAACAATTACACACATGTGGGATACAATGGCCAGCACTGCCACCGCCAGACCAAAGTAAATAGATGGAGAGAGGTACATAAACCACCAAATTGCCAACTGACCACACTGAGAGTGTAGCCAGGTATCCTACATGTACCCCTTGGTATCTGGGGCTTGTATGTACAATGCAGATGGTTTTCAGGGACAAGATACTTGCACACACAAGGCACAAGTCCGTCAATGCAGAACCTCATAAACTTTATCAAGCTGTTTGGACTGTTAGATGAATATTTTCTGGTTTTCCTCAGATATCACGTCGCGTTGAAGTGAAAGCAGAGGTACTTTGCTCACAAATAGTTTTGTGGAAGGAACCACCTTTTGTGTTTAAATACGGAATCAGGAATCCCATCACTTAAACAAACTCCGGACTGCTATTTTTAGCAGGTCACACTCTGCCCATCACTCGCCTGACCCGAGCATGCCAACCTGATGCTGATAGCAATGACCAAGACTATGTAGCTGATAACAAGCACCAACTGTGATTTCTGTTGGTGCCCAGAGATCATCCGACTAAATGACCGAGGTTTGCGTGCCCCAGGACTGACTAATGCTTGCAAATTGTTGGCAGTTTTTTGGTTTTTTTTGCTCTTTAACCCGGAGATCACTTACATAAATGAAGATATCAGCAGTAATTAAAAAGAAGAAAAAAACTGCATACATGGACACGTATGTAGGCCCTCAGTCACGGCATATGTGATACGTGACTGTATCCCACAAAACGGGTCTTCAACAGAGGCCACTTGGTTTTTTTTATTTTGGGGGGGGGTTTTATTGCTTAAATATTACTTGGAGCATAATGAAATCTTTGATTTGGTGTGTCTCTTAGTTGGCCATCCCGATGAACATTGAGGTGATATAAAATGTCCAGTAAACACAGCTCTTCTACTGGTACTCTAGTTGTTATCTATAGACTCATAAAAAAGGGACCTGAATTCGGATCACAAATGCAATACGTCAAGACTACGAGTGACAACTAAAAAAGGTAAAAGACAACAGATTGGCATTTGCCGTTACCGGCAAACACATCATCCACGTACACGTCTAGACCAACCATTCTGTCAGTACATATACTCGTCTGTGTAGGCCTTTCTTACGTAACACTGCCCAACAAGCAGGGTGAAGTTTACTGTGAACAAAATCACAGAGCTGTCTAAAATTAAAGCCCCAAAAGTACTGGTACATTGCGTATACATTTACTGCTGACATCATTTCCCACATACACCTGTTTGATCAAGTGATAATCCACAGCCATCATCCATATACATGCAACTCTGAAGGTCTACCCTTGTATTACCATACACAATTTCACAGGACCCACACGATTTGGCCATCGATGGTGATTAATCCTTTTGACATTTCTCTCCAGCACGGCTTCAGAAGCCACAAGATCTCCACTGAGAGAGCTTCCTTTTTTCCCTCCTGAGACACCCACGACCATCAGTGCATGTACAGTGTAGCTCTCCCATGGGTAACAAGTCCCCTCGGCCTGTGATTTTCACTCAGTGGGGATGCGTCAACCACAGGCATACAGTTTTCTCAACACAGCGGGAAAGATCAGCAATTAAAACAGAACCAGTTGCTTCTGATTTGCTGATACAGTAGTTACAGGTACCGGTACATCTACTGAATGATGACGTCTAATGATATGTCTACTGAAATTAGTATCCTCCCATTTCTGATGCATAAATAACTGCTTAACTGAGCAGGTTTTCATACCCTGAATTCACAGTTTTTTGCTACTACGCTACAAATTATGAACTGAACCATCTAAAATATATTTTCCTAAATACCATACCGTGCCATACATCTTTATAATAATGTACATGTCAGTGCTTGAAATTGCTCCCCTGATGGACCAGGAAACTTTGTGTAAAACTATTATAAGTGCCTGAATCATTCAAAGACAATGCACAAATTGTTGTTTGAATCATCAAGAGGGGTGGAGTTTGGGTTGGGCAGGTACCGGTAACACTGCTTATGTACACAAGTGCAAAGTTGGTTAGTGAAACATGGTCTGAAATCAGCCTTTAGAATTTGAAAAAAAAAAAGTGGAGTTGTGTTAAGAAGGAATACATTGTGGTACACATGAAAATGTACATGTACGGTACATGTAGGTCTCAACACTGACAAAGACAGCCTTTTCTTCTGTGTCTGGTTCCCAACCTTGTTGTTTGGAGACCGCCATGGGGTGTTTATAGAAGCTCTGGTCAAGCAGGCAACACAGCAAGGTGGAACCATATTGGGTAACCAATCAAGGCCTGGCGTTGGTAAAAACGCAACAGGTTCCTAGGATAATGGAATTCATTTGATACACCCCCAAAACCAAAAACTGGTATGGTGATGACTTTTAGATGAAGGGCCGAAAAACCTGACTTACATGTGAATTATTTCAGTGTCTTTAAAAGCACTTCGGCAAAGCAACCCCTCTTCACTTTAGTACTACACACCGGTACATGTATGGATCAATTAAAATCTCCATCGATTTTGGGATGGTAACAACACGGCAAGTTTACATGCACTTTTAAAAATTCCAAATTTGACAGGTTGGGGCTCTTCTACCGAGTACACTGTACGAGGAGGGTTTTACAGTATGTAAATCTGAGAGTGTACACTAAACTCATGTCAGCACTCATGTCTTTTTATCAGGTGCAAATCGGCACATTGTATTACTACATTCAGTATGTTGTACATATACACTGTACAAGTCAAAAAAATGTACACAAAATCGCTGATGGAACAACTTCCAAAACAATCTGCAAGAAGGGGTAAAGTACTTGGGATTTCTGGACAGCCTTTGTCAAAGCTCTATATGCACGCAAACAACCCAATGACAAACACAGGAACAATCTTATCGTTAATCCCATCAGTTGCACATTCATTCGCATATAACAGAAGGCTGCTGGGGATAAACCTGATCACAGCTGTAGGCAAATAAATGTTTACAGTTTACAGTGGAAGTGATACAGTCCCAATTACTTGCGCTTGGCAGAACGAAAACAGCTCTGCCTGATTGTAGAGATTAAATGGCCATTCAGACAGCTCCGCGCAATCAGAAAAAAAGGGGGGGTTCCAGGATGGGATTTAATTGGTACATGTACATGCACTTTGACAAATGCATCAAATGCAGAAACTACAGAAATCTCCAACTTCTAATCTCACTGATAAGCCAGCACAGGTACTGTACAGATACCACCACCAGTACTTTGCGCAATATACCCGGTACATGTATGTTGTGTCCTTCAAAGCATTTCAGGCAACGTTGCAACCAGTAGGCCCACTGTACACACGTGTACATGTACGTACATACTCGTACATGTACATGTCCACAGATGCAAGCTGCGCAAAAACGGGTTGAATCTCCTTACACTTCACAATGTTTGTATACAGTGTATATGCATACTTATAGATCCAACACTGTATGCACATTCTGTAAACGATATTCTCAGAATCCACACAACTTATCTACACGAACGTAACTGCAACTGAACATTTGTAGACAACAGCAACTTCTTTTTCAGATTTGTGTTCGGACTCTATTGCTGAAAAGTGACATAATGCTAATGAACAGCACTGCAAAGGAGTAAATTTAAAACCTAGAAAATGTCAAAAAGCAAGTTTGACAAAGTTAAGAAGAAAAGAACAGATCACAAATTCCTGATGACCAGCCGTTCCACCACAGCAACCCTTTTCTGCAATACTCCACTAATTACATTTTTATGACCACAGGTCTCCAGTAACTACAGTAGTAAAGAAGCACCTGTTAGGACTAATCCTAATAGTCTGCCCGGACTAGTACCCGGACTAGTACCGGTATTTGGCACAGGACTGCAAGAAGGTACTACAAAAACTGTTGCAACATCTGCTCCGGCTACCAGCACTTCTATTCTTGTAAACAGGCCATTGCTTTTTATTGCACAGTTTTGAATAATAAGGATAAAAATAAAAGAGGGGATCCCTGAACTACATGTCTCACAGAGGCCACACTGCGGGCATTGACTACCGGTACTTACATGTGTACTGATGTGGCACAGATACTAGACTAGGTGATGGATATTTTGTTAAACCTACAGGTGTACATGTAAGTGTATGGAGTTCCCTGTGAAACGGTGTGATCTCAGAGTGCTAAAGCCATGTGAGCTTTCAGCTTTAAGGTTCACATTGGCAGTAAAACCAGAATTTGAGTTTCTGAAGAAAAAAATCTTCAATGTCCAAGGATCCATAGAAAATAATGTTAACCAGTCAAGGGGACCTTACCTGATCAAGTTTTAATTTTGGTGGAGTTGGAATGCCTGACATTGAATAATGCAAATTTCCTTACACAAGCACGGGCATATTGAACGCCTTTCAAACTCTTTACATTTTTCTTTTTTCATTTCACATGAGCACTGTAAACACAAATCTGTCTGACGCAAAGGACTACACAGCAAGTTAGCCAATGTTCCGTTTTGTCCCATTCGTATCACTGGTACCGTGATATTCTTTAAACAGTGGTACTAGGGTACGAGCAATTATCCCACCACATGCTTGTGCTCTTCTAATGCAAACTGTCAACAACAGTTGCGCATGAAGTTGGTGACGAAACAACATTCCCCTTTAGGGGCTGCCCTACATGTACATACACGTACCTGGTACTAGCACTATGAAATGAACCTCTGTCCTCCAATTCTTCCTTTCATGACAGTCCTCGTCATTGTTTGTTCATCATATCGCTACTGACGAGTAGCCACATTAGCAACAATTTTCACTGCCGGTTATTAATAGCATTGTTGCCATCAAAGATTGTACAATGCAAGGCCGTGAAGTTGAGTGCTTGTTTGCCGAGTACTTAGAGTATAATTTCACCGGTACTTCAACGTCCGAATACTTTGCAAACTGAGGACAAGTCATGGATTTCTGAGTACAAATACCGGGGTACAAGTACTTCAAGCATGGAAATGAGTCCAAGTACATTGTGTTTGAAGTCAGCAAGTACATGTAAGTGTTCCTAACATAAGCTAAAAAAAGTATCATTTTTGTAAGCGGTTTTCGACAAATTGCAATCACTTTTTATTCACAATTTGCAGTCCCAAATCAAAAGTGTTTTCCAAGGAAATGTGGTGGTGCACAGCTTACAGACATGAAAGCTTACCGGTAGGTCATTTAATAAAATTAGTAAAATTAGTTTAAAGTCCCGAGCTTTGTACATGTACAATTTTTTAATCAGTACAATTATTTTATCGAGTTTTTTATTTGAGTATAACTACTGTACCTTGATGATCGACTTTAAGTTGGACATGTCGAGTTCAAGTACTTTGCTGCCTGAATAAAAGTACATGTACAATGTATGAGTGCTTTGACATTTGAGTACGAGTGTGAGTATGAGCATCATAAAAAATAGTTCCTGGCTAGAACTTGAGTACAAGCACTTTTGCTCAACAACGTACGGTGGTGCCCAGTACCGGTACATGTAGTAACACTTTATAACATAACTTACATGTAGGATTCCTTTTGCGAATTAAGCTCAATACCAGCAGGATAGGCGGCAGATTCTACCGGTATCCTCGCAAAAATTGCACACTTAACATTCACACGACCAATACTGTTGACACAGTACACAGATTTCACAATGATGCAGACTCTGTGTACTTTTGGAGGTCTTGATCCTTGCGACAAGCACACAGGTATCCCTGTATTTGCGATATCATTGTGATTTCATCAAACGAGACCCGTGTTTTCAACATTCATGTGAATGGGCCTTCGGGCAACATGCATGAATCAAGGTCTTTCAAAACACACTTTAAGTCCTTCAAATCTGGTTGGAACAATGGAGTTTTAATTAAAACTACTGGTGTACAAGTGTGCGGTATTCTTGGTAAATAGGCATTATCTACTGATTATACCTACTGAGTTGATCTTGACCATATTATGTACTGGTACATGTAGTGGAAAGCAATGAATTAGATTTATTAGGAATAACATCACAGATGTGATTTTAAAAAAGTGTCTTTGAATTAATGAATTAAAAGAAGTAGTAAATAAAATTGGCATGGAGCATTTATGGAAGTCAAAATTAAAATCTGAAAAACACAAACAATTTCCCCTGAAACATAAAGAGGACCATGATATTGCACATTCTTAACTTTTTTTTCTCCACAAAACCCTGCGACTTCATTTTGAGCAAAAAAAAAACCTTACCCCCTGAGAGCAGAAATTAATCTTCCCCCCAAGAAATTTGTTGTGAATTCTTTCCTGCAATCTCAAAAAGGTGTTACAATTTACCATTTAAGGCTTAACCCATGCAACAGACTTGATGACGTGCTAATGCAACCAGGTACAGTGCTCACACCATCTTTGGACAGAGAGAGAAAGGTTGCATCTGTCGCGGATTGGGACGCAGCCGTGAAATATTCATCCCCTTGCAAACCTTTCTGACTTCAGACAACTCAACAGGGGAAGTGTTCTGGTCAAGGTAGACAGCAAATTGTGCGTGCGCTGCCTGTCCCACGGTCCTCTGACCCAGTGAGTGCAGCCCTAAAAGGGAAAATCCTCCCCCCCCCCTTCGCCTTTTTCCTCAAGAAAAATTTGCCTTTTTAAAGTTCACAGAAGACGTACACATGATGCAGGCCTCCAAGAATGCAACGCGCAAAGGAAATGTAAATGGGATTTTAATGCAACGGGGTGTGCATTGAACTGGACAAAAATACGATGTTTTTTTTTTTTCCAACCTTATTAGGAGACACCACAGGAAGATCGAGTGCTGACTCCGTACGTGTCTCAACATGGCAGGGATGTTGATTTTAAGTATGACTATAATAAGGATCGGTGAGAACTTGAAGGCTATCCTCGTATTTGTGGTTTCACTCATTTTTTAAAACCTATGAGGATAAAGTACACCTGAGGAAGACTGTGCATTGATTAGGCTACATTAAAAAAAAAATAATTGGTGAGCATCATTATTTTTTTTTTAATCTCGGGGTGGAAGGCCTTTTTTTTTCAGTTCAACATAAATCTTTGCTGGATCAGAAAGTATTAAATAAAGAGCAGTTTCCTCAATGAAATGAGTTTCATTTATCTTCTTTACGAAAGGATTTTACACAGGCAAGTCATTCATCACAAAACTTAAGAGACACTATAGGGGTTGTACAGCCAGGCAAAAACAGGATTTTCTCAGAGAGGGTCATTGGTGCTGTAGCTCTATGAAGTAGAATCAGTATGTAGGAATCCTACATGTAGGAATGGCCGCCACTATTGAGTACTGACCCAGCATGCAACTGGGGTTGAGGCCGCATCTAAATTACACACTGTGGCTTCGCCCACATGGTACAAAGCTATTGTGGCTGCCGCCTTGCCCGCTGCTCTATTATCAACAGGTTTGTTCACGAGGCCGCAACCGCAGCCAATAATTCGGATGCGGCTTACATGAACATGCTAACAGTTTGGTGAATCTCAACCCGTGGGCTCAGTCTTGCCATGCCATGGGGTTGAGGTTGGGTGAATCTGCACTCGTACATGTACCGGTAGCCTAGATGTTTGGGAGTAATTGGCGATTTCCGAAAGTATCCTTTCCAAAGTGCATAACAGAAGGTTGCTAAATTTGAATAAGGGATCTTCCAAAAGGCCGTTTTTTCTTTTTTTTCAATAAATACAAAATTTTAAAAAATTGGGCTGGGTATATTTCTTAGGGGCGGGTGGGGAAGATCACCAACCTTTTTTTATGTGGCCTTAGCATATTATACATACAATATGTATGTCCAAACAAAGCAGCAATGTTGATCTTTAGTGTGATCATAATGAGAATCATTGGAGAGCCATCCTTGTGAAAATGGTTTCAACTGCAAAGGTCTGTGACTAGTAGCCACTGACTGGATGACTTTATTCAACTTACATGTACTTAGAGAAGCCAAAGACTGGAGAGAAAGTTGCTTAGAAAATTAAAGGTGAGCAAACCCTGTGCACCTGATTTTACTTTTGAATGCCACAGAAACAGCCAAGCGAAAACATTCTATGGGTAGGCCAAGCCAATGCTCTAGCAGTAAATGTTACATGGTCTGACCTTTTGGGGGTATTTGGTTGGTCGTTATCAGGACTAAGTGATGTTTTATAACCATACTCCCCTCCCAATCCCATGGCTACCTGCCTATCGGATTTCAACCAAGACCCAGGGAAGACAGAGATAACTCCTGCCTGACGACTGATCCACCCATGATCCCCTAACCAAATTGCCTCGCCGACAGAACAAACTCCATCATAAATTGGAAGATTTCACGCTGGCAAGGTGGTAGAGACCCCCCTGGATCGTGCAGAGAGGAGACCCGGAAAGATTTCCCGCTGTCCAACCTGTGAGAGTGGCATTTCCAGGCCAGATCTATGGGAATTTCATTACTCTGCACAAATCCCCAACAAGGGTCATGATTTAATGGCTATGTAACCCAAGCCTGGGGAAAAAAGGAGACTTTTTCTCCCTCTCTCTCTCTTGTAATTTATCTCGGAAGTCTCCCGAAAATGGAGGAGCCGGGGATCAATGAGTTCACTCCATTCTCCCTCCCAAACAGCCCGACCTGCCTGCGTGTCTCAATGATTTCCACGGGAGCACTGCTGACGTCAACGTAACTGGCGAGGGGATGCGAAGGTGGCGTAATTTGGAGGAAATATTGAATTAGGTGCTGGGCTCTTACTGGTCTAGCATGTCCCTTATGCCATGGTGAAGGGCAGAAACCTGTAAGCGGACTTTCAACACACATGTAGCTGGATTTGTACACGTAAAGGGCTGCCCAACTCTAACGGCCTGGAATACCTACCTTCACACCTGTAGCTTCCTGGATCAACCTCTTCAGAAATCCTGATGAGCAAGTCTTGAAACTGAAAAAAAAATAAACAAAAAACCCAAAACTAATCAGCACATTCCAACAGTGCATTTACATGTACATAGATCAAAACTACCAACGCTGCAAGCAATACACCCTTTGTATAAACACTCAATACGAGGGCAATACGCTTCACTTTCTTTTAAATTCTTTTAAATCTCGGAGGAGGCAATCTCAATGACACTAAAATTGGCAAACACAGTCATGTTTCAACCAAAGAAAGGGCTCCATTTCTCAATGGGGGATCAAGATGTGTAGCGTACATGTACATGAAAACAGGATTCCCTGGGTACATGCACTGGCCAACTGTGAAGCTACTTTCACTACTATTTCCTCATGTATAATGTACATGCTTTCCAAAAACAGCTCACGAAATCCAGCACTAATGACTTTGTTCTAATACTTTCAATGCCATACTCAGACTGGAATTCAGCTGTTACCGGTACATGTAAAAGGAGATTCTCATACATGTATCTGTCAACATTTTTTATGCATTGATCAGCTTAATCGTCAGAGCTCTCAGGCCTGATGCGGTGGGTACATGTACAGTACGGTAACATAGAAAACAAAACCATATCAACACTGTTGACCCTGGTGAGTGCATAGCGGTACATGTACATGTTTACATAAATTTATGCAACTTAATGTATCACAAAAAAGTTACTAACTGTATGGCAGGCTCACTTCCGTTTTACGTGTACCGGTAAGTACTGCAACTTCTTTATTAAAATAAAGTGAATAAAAAGCGACAGAAACTGGGGTGTGAAACAAATGTAGTAAACTTCCAGTCTTCAAATATTCACATGAACTGCACAGGGAGAAGGCCAACTTTGTGTGAACTGGAACAATGTCTGTGATGCAACACCATTTTTAAACTGAATAGCTTCCAAGTGGACGATTTTCAGCCTTTTGCCTAGTAAAGCTTCCACAGTAAGTATCTCATGAGGCAGCGTCTAAGATGAAGCACCGTCTGCTTCCACAAACATGTATACATGTATGTAAAACAAACAGGCAGGCATTCGGAATCTGCTTCAACAAACAAAAGTCAAATGACTTGTTTACAGCCTCTGTGATACCCGTGTTGGTGTGTCGCATCACGGCACTGGCCCGTGTCCTATAAATCTTGGCTTACTCTTACATGGTATTTTTCAAAACCAGACCACACGCCTGTGGGATCAACAACATCCCTCAGACAGATTTACCCCCCCCCATCCCATCCATATTCTCTAATGCAGCCTGACAGATGCTAAGAATTGTCATGGGAAATCATCTTCAAGAAGTTTTGTTTGCTTGTTTTTTTGGCTTCAGCATTTACGTCATCTGCTACAACCATCTTATAACTGAATTAGTATTTTGAATGCTGTTCAACCTTTGCCAAATTTTTCACATTAAAAAAAGTACTTTCAACTGCAAACTTGGCATTTTTGCACATTTAGAAAACTGGTAAAACACTTCATTCTTGACAATACAAACATTACTATAAATGAGACAAAAGAAGACTGAACAAGTGGTAAATCCTTTTAATAATTCATGTCTCATTCAAAAGATGTCCTTTGGTTTATTTCACAACTACTAAAGCCAAAACATTGGACTCCGACTCTCAAGATGACCATGTTGAAGTACACCTACCGTATTTTTAAAACCATGAACATGTCTACAATGTGCATTTCAAAACTGGATCTATGTGAATCAAAGAATAACTGATTTTGAGCTTTTACCGTCAAATTACCAGTACTTGAAAACAGTCAGCAATTTCTGCAAGAAGCATGCAGAATAGAAACAAAACGTGTACTGGTATAGTCGTCAAAACATGACGGTTGAGGAGCAGTGGAGTGAAATGGCCATGAGCAGTGATTTTGATCCAAACAACGTGATTTGACAGCACTGACCAATTACTGCACAGGAACACATTCGGGGGTATCTTTATTCTTTTTCTTCTCGACCTAAAGATAGAAGGAAATAGCCTGATAGATCATCTGTAGTCCAGACTGGATTAGAGAGTCGACTAAATTTAGACTGTAAACCCTTCTCCATCCCACAATTTGTATTTTCCGGTAAGTTGGAAAATCTGTCACAACTAAATCTCATGTGTTATGAAGATGGACTGACAATGCTTACCTGTACCCGAATATATACACGTACATGTAGTAGTCGTAAGAGGAAATAGTAAATTGCAAGAGAAAAAAATAAGTTCACTTTTATATTCTCTGCAGAGCTTGTTAGCTAATAATTCCCAAATACAGTTTTCCTTCAATCCATGGAAATCAGTAGTTTGCAATGCATGTCCAGTAAGTCTGTGGCTGAAGCCAAAATCTGAATACTAACTGCCGAGTCAAATCAAATCCCAAAGGCTTCTTAATTTCCCTGTGGTCTGCATCAATTAAACCTTTTCAAAACATAAAGTGACAAAATCTTTCTACAGAGGGCAATGTCTCTGGGGTTTTCATAATCAAAAATAAGAGATGTTTAATTTACCGGTACACATACATGCGGTGGCAATTTCACTCAGTGGCAAATTAGCACAGACCAAACGGTAAATGAAGCAAATTACATGTGCTTCTGGCAGGCGGTTTGTTTCTTTTCTTTAATTTGTTTTGTTTTGCGGTTCAAAGGACCGAAATTTTCGCATGTCTCCCTCGACAGAAGCTGGGTTTAGCAGAGCCACTGTAGTCATACCCAAAAAGTTAATCAGTGTTTTTGGTCTCCCTCCCCCCCCCAAAAAACCAGTTAGCCTTTAAGAAGCAATCTTTGGGGAAATTCTCACCCACTGGTTGCTTAAAAAAAAATCAGACATTCTGCTTTGCAAGACTAGTCTACATGTTCTGTACCATTAACTGCACACCACATCCTACATGTACATGTACCGGTACGTGTACATGTATGTATCTGATTTCCTCACGTTTGATTCTAAAACCATTCTCTGGCACTTTGCAGATTTCGTCATCCAAGTACCGGTATCAAGTCAAAAATATGTATGAATCAGAAGTCAACAAACTTACAACGTACCGGTAGGACTCAGGGGAGACTCAAGTTTTTAACTCATTTAACCCCATTCCTCCAAGGGTGCGTGAAAAATTACAGGGAAGGAATTTCACGGCGGCCAATGCCGTCGATGCCCTTTTAATTGTTGCGATGCCCCTTGGAAAAATATCAGTTTCCATAGCCAGCTTTGCTGTGCCCTTTCAGGACTTTGGCTGCAGTGCCCTTTTCATGAAAAACAAGAATTGGAATTTTTTGGGGTCCATCTACATGTACATTCTTCGCAGTGCTCTTTGCTCATGACCAATGGCCAGTGTAAAAATATTGTAGCACGCGTATTTTTGTCCCGGTCCTCCGGTCCACTCGCCATGACAGCAACCCAATAATTCCAAAGCATGCAATGCAACATGCATATGATGACCGCACTGATTGTACATGTACAAGTACTAGTACAGTGTATATGTACATGGTCATTTGCACACGATCTGCTGAAGTACATGTACATGTATGGTGCGTACACGAACCAAGTAGGGCGCACGAAACTACTAGCCTTTATTCAATGCACGTGACGCACACTTCGGCTGCTACCGGTAGCACAACTAAGACCACAGATGAAAGTGGCACTCGCACTGGTTGCCAACTGGCCGAGCATCTATGGTACACTGTGCCATGCGTGCCTTCACTAAAGGCTATGATATTAAATACTTGAGAAGTTGCTTCATTTGCACAAACTCCCTCGCTGGAAATCAGCTGTATGTCACAGTCCAGAGGGAGTAACATCAGCTACAGGTACATACGCAACACATGGGTGCTGTGCTCCATACAGGGATGCATGTGCACCGTGTCGTTCAACAAATAGACGTGACATCGTGCAATTTACATTGCTTTTTTTACGCGCTTTCTTCACGTGCCCGTATATGCTTACATGCTCGTATTTTTGTATACCATTTGTCAGTAATGCATGATCCTCAGTTCACTGAGCACTGCGATCGGTCAACAATGCCCCACAAGAACCATATGAAATGATTCAGGAAACTGGAAGACGCAGTTTTACTGGTGAATTTCATGCAATCACAAATAACAGTGAATGGCTGCTGAAAAATCTTAAACTCTACCGTCCAATAACGTGGCACATTTTTGCGTTGACTTTATTCACACAGCGTTGCCAAACCTCTTTCTTGAAAACTTTAACTTACTTGGCTATAAACTGGTACTTTTACCTCCATGATACATGATGTTGAACCTTTGTGAACGATTTCGGTGTGAAATTTCGTTCAAAATCCAAAACCGTCGGGGTGCGGAAATTGGGCCCTAATTAAGCCGAGTTCCCTATGTGGAACACTTGAAAAATATTCAGAAAATTCCACATAAACATTAAAAAAAATTCCTTTTTTAAGTTGACAAGTTCTTGTAAAGTGTCATTGCTGCCACTCAAATACCCATCCGCAAGTTTGTTTTGGGCACATAGGCCTACACTTCACAAGTTAAAAAAGAAAAATCAGGTGAAAATAAAATTTCATCCAAACTTTATAGCAGGTACCAGTACGTAAAATCAAGATTTATGGATCAGAATATTACCAGTAGAGACTTGGTGAAGTTTCAGTAATGGTGAAATTTGAGTTTCAGTATTGTTCCATTCACACACAAGAAGTGAAAAATGAAAGTGCACTACGTTCGGGGCTGGGCCACGATAGTGTACACTATTTACTTTTTTATAGGCCTAGTGTGTTTTTGTTTACTGGCGGTCATGCCGTTTTTCGTACTTATCCTATTGGCCTTCGGGCCCTCATCACTGGCCATGGTGCCCTAAAAAGAAATGGGTTCTCTGAGGCCAAAGTGGCCTTGCCCCTCCAATGACGAAACTCCTTCCCTGAAATTATACTGGAAACTGGAGGATTCAGAATTATTGGAAATGAAGTACTCATCATTTCAAGTCTTATCTACTCGTAATTTATGCTTTTTAACTCTTCACATTGCAACACCCGCAAGACCAAGGTCAAAAGTTGAAAGAAAAAAAAAGAGTCAACTGACATGAGCTGACAGACACTGTGAACAGCTGACTTTTGAACAAAACAGTGATATTGCAAGTCTCTTGTTCTGTTTCATCCAACTTTGGTGTTTCTGGTGTTTCAACGTTTGACACAAATGGCTTTGAAAAAAGAGGACGAAAGGAGAGAAAGTAGGAACTGTTGAGCTGCACAATGCACACATTCAGTACTGGCAGGATTATTCACAACTCATCGCGCAGGCCTGGCGTTGGATGAGGCACAGCGTTTCCCCGAAAGCAATCCACGAATGATCTCTGCGCACTGCTTGCACTCAACAAGAGGGCCTCCCACGCCAATACACACTTACAGGCTTCTAAGCTGGGCCAAGCCTGTGCCAGGATGTACGTGGAGTGAATTTCCTCAAGAATGAGGCAGCTAACGACCCTGCCTCGTCTCCAGGAAGCTACCCCAGTAACCCCAACGTCTATGGCCCTGTGTCCCCTGACTTGATCTTCCTATGGGCTAATGGGGCCTTTCCTGCCTGCTGAGTACAGCCGTATCATCCTGACTCATGACTTTCTTTTCCCTCCTGTGTATTTTCAAGCACAAACAGAGTTTGTTTTGCAACATGAAAGCATTCAAATGCAGGGGAAAAAAATGGACAGAGGCCTGATTCGAAGGGAGGGACAGAGTTTGCTGGCAATTGGAGTAAATTTTTAGCAGTAATGCTCGGGGGGGAGGGGAAGAAGGGTCATCCTCACCAGATATGTACCAACATGTGCATGTGCACTCCTAGCGGAAATGCATTGCCACCTTCAACACGCGCCCCGTTTCCTCCTGTGGCTGGCCAAAAATAACAGTGATGGATGCTAAGATCAATTGGCAATAAAATAATGCCGATGAAATCACTGCCAGGAAATGTTGCAAGAAATTTCAAACCCCGACACTGGGTAGGAAAAAAACAAAAATACAGCCGTGGGAAATCTAAGTTATAAAGGAAATCCACAATTAACATCTGTACACAAAACAAAAAAGGCAATCATTGTCAAGAGTTCTAGTTGAAAATGCATACATGCCGGTACATAAAGATGCCCCCTTTCAATCCCGAAGAACTAAATTCTTTCAGCGGGGAATTTGTACAGGTATCGGTTCATCTTCCTGTACTTGTACACAGAATGCGCATTTAATAATCTAACTGCTTTTGTGCACATCAACACGTACATGTAGCTGCATGTACACATGTTGGAGGCTCTCTATAAACAGGATACATAAAGTTGAAATCAACAGAGCAAAACTGCCATTCACTGTAAGTGTATTCGCTCTGACATGTCCGAGCGGAACAAAAGAGGACATGTTTTTTGGTATTCACCACGTAGGCGCACCACGAGGCGCGCAAGTACGTGCGCGTTTGACACAGAGCACACTAAGTACACGTAACTGGTTTATTCCGGCATGTATGGTCTTTGCGTACACGCAGAACGCGTGCAGGAACACACTTGTTACAACTTGTCTTTCTTTCCGGTGCACTTCAGCTCCGGGCAGATTGAGGATTATACATGTAGTACCTACATCTCAACATTCTAGAAACGTATGGCATGTAGTTTATAGTTTGTTGCAACCACAGTCCCAAGCTACATGCAAATGATTGAGTATCACAGGTGTTGCACTACTGGTACAAGTATTCCCCGTACATGTTGTGTACAACATACATAGGTTCTCTATGATGCATATGTACCGGGTACGATTCCTTTTTTACGGTAGCACACTGGTTCAACTGCAACATATCAGGAAAGACTTGAATGAATTTTGCTGTGACAGGCTGACGATTCAGGCATTCAACAAGAATACCAGGGCCATCAACCATCACAGTGTTGAAGAAAGGTCAGGCTGGAACAATGTGGAATGTACAAACAGGTACTGGTAGGATCCTTGCCATTATTGCAGACATTAACATGGTCAATAATATAGGGTCAATGTGACTTAGAACTTGGTCCGAATGGTTGGTTCGACTGGTAAATGTCAGAATGGCACCCATGCCCGTGGTGCTGACTTCATTGTCGACTCACGACCAAAATCTGCAGCTGCCAAAACGAGAAACTTTCACCATGTTCACATGATTGCCCGTCACAGTCTGTACAGCGTAAGTGTCTGGAACAACTTCACTTTTAAAAGGCTTCTACACTGGTAACAGCAAACAGGTGGTCAACAGTTGTGGGTTTGAAGTCCCCCCCCCCCGATCAAGTCTATGAATACGGATAGTTTTTACGCACTCTTAGTAAGCAATTCCAAACACAATGTAAGTATTTACACTGTTGGCACTGGAAAAAATTTGAACCATTCAAGGTCAGCTTTTTTTAGTTCCATTCTCTAAAACATGATAAAAACGAAAACCTCTTTTAAGTAAAGTCCTGCAATTTTATGGCGTATTAAACTTCTTTAAAACTGTAACCTTATCATGAACAGAATGTACATGTACAATTCTTTGCCCAAGCCAATGAAATGAAACGTGCCATCAACCCGCTGCTGTGGACAAGGCAAAAGTTACCAAAGCTGCGATTCACTACTTACATGTAGGTGGTCTCTTTGTGGTCCTTAGAGTGTTTGAGATAACCAATCAACAAAGTTCAGCCCCATAAATTCAAGGAATGAAAAAGTGCCATTCAAAACCCGAGGTCAGTGATACGAACAGGTATGCACTTGAACTACACGTAAAGGGGGGACAAAATGAGGTTATCAAGCTTGCTGATTATGACCGAGCTCTCTTATCTGTTTATACGCTTCCATATCAACTGGAAATATGACTGAAAAGTACACGACGCACAAGGTTCTCCTCGGCCTTAAATTGTAGCCGGGCGGCAGGCAATGTGTGTGCGGAGCAAAAAGCCCTTACAACGTGGGGTCCAGGACCCACTTTAAGGGCCCCAGAAAATTTTGGATTCTACACTGTAGATGCTTCATGGTGCAATCTAAGGCATTTCCTGTGTACTTTCTTCTGACTCCTCGAATCAAATGTGCTCATGTTAACAACTTGAAATGAAGGCAAGGCAAGATCGTTATTTTTGAGACGGGGTTAGGTCATCCAAAGGTTTTTTTTTTCTGGGGCATTTTCTTTTTCAACTGATCGGAATTCATCACCAAGCAGAGGGTTCAACGGTTACACACGTACTGTATGCAGTTATGTACATGTAGGGTACATTGCATTTGAAAGTTAATGCTACAAAAGGAATTCGCATTCGCATTCCGACCACAACTTCCTCCCCCCGCAAATTCGCAGATAAAATCTTTTCCCACTTGTGGGAAAATCTGTGAAAACCTTTTCCCATTTGTGGGAAAAAGCGTGAAAATCTTTTCCCACTTGGGGGAAAATCTGTGAAAATTTTCCCACTTGGGGGAAAATCTGTGAAACTATTTTCCCACTTTTGGCACACTTTTTCACAATTTGTGAAATGGAAAGGAATTCCCTGGGAAGAGAAAAAAATGTGACACATTTTTCCCCTTTTGGTGTTAACTTTCAATCGCAATGTACTGTATGTACATTAGTAATGCCTTCAAGTGTTACAGAAACACTGTAATTTAGCTTAACTGGTTCCCTACCCGACAAAGTGAAAACGATATGACCGGGGAGATTGGAACCAGTCCAGAATTTTGTGCTAACGTACAACGGCTGGGTTTGATTATTAACACTATAGCAAGAGTAATACTGTTCTGCAATATATTGATGCTGACAAACTTGATCACATTCATTCCATAAAGTGCGACAAACTTCTTTGTAGTTACATGTAGATAAGCTGTGAAGACAGTGGAGAATGAGGAAAATCCAACAGAAAAAAAATTGCAGGGTAGTGAAAATTTGGGCGGGGCGGCCCGCCCTGCTAAAAACCCCTTGTGGAGAACACTGTTCATGTACTATATACCAGTACTACAGATTGCCGAAGTGTAACGTCGTTAAGAACTGGGAAGTGCCGTGCAAACAAATGGAATAACACACACGTTGGTTCACATGCTTGTTCTCATACATGTTCATGTAATTGTGTGTGTGATGTGCAGTATTCACTTTGGTACCCTATAACGGGGTACCTGTACTTCCATATGCTTAACCCTAACACTCCTCAATCCTTCACTTGGAGGACTGAGGAGTATTAGGGTTAACTATTTGGAACTCGTTGGACCAATTAGAAAGCCTTTTGGCCAAATATGGTATACCAGTATGCATACATGTACATGGCAATCATGAAAGCCTAGAATCACCTGCCTGCTGAGGACCGGTATACACGTACTCCTGATGATCTTTTTATTGTGTAGTGCTCACTGCTCACTGAGTCTCCTCCCCCGTCTCCCATCCCATGTACATGTATAAGCACAAAACGTACTCTGAAATGTTAAGAACTCTTAATCTCCCTCCGGAGAGTTCCCCTGATGTGTGGCAATTCTGTAGTCAACAAATTTCCCCTGCCTTCTTCAAATTTTATGTTCAACACCGCACGGGTCAGGTAGTGGTACATGTACACATGTATGTACATGTACACACATGTATCTGCAATAACGTATGATGGTGATCATCCAAATATATTGAGTCACTTACAGTTTGTGTTTATATTAGCATGAAGATCAAAAGGCCCCAACATACAGTTTAAAAAAAACAGAGGAACAAACATTGAAAATAAGGTTAATTGAAACGCAAAGGTACAATTTGAAGTAAAATACTTCTATTACATGGTCCCTTTGAGGCAATTGTTCGCATTGCACTTTTTTGTACGAGTTGCGTGGAAATACACGTAATGCCTAAATATCATCCTGCCTGACACACCACACTACTTGAAAAGAAGAGCTGCGTTCTTCACCAACTTGTAGTCCATGTTTGTGAACAAAAAAAGGAAAGTCACTAAGCTTGTGGTCCACTATTGTTGTTTTATACAAGTTTTGATAAGATCAAGCCTGAGACTTACCGGTACCAGTACAAAGTCATGTGAGGACGTGCAATGATGTGCCTGCCAATGTTTCATTATTGCTTGATCCACATTGACAAAAGCTTTTCAAGCTTAGATGACCTTTAACACATGCTGGCAAATTCTTTTAGGGCATGTTCATCCTGTCAAGAGCATTCTGTTTCAATACAGGTTTTTGGTAAGCTCAAACTTGGGGGGAACCCTTAAAAGCACACAATGGTTATTATAGGCAGAGAATTCAGTGGTTAGCAGAGAAATAAGGGTTTTCATGGTGATGGCAAAACTACCAGGACAGTCACAATACAGCAAGATAACCATCCATCCTGCTGACCTGGACAAACCGATGAAGAAAAACAAAACACTTGACTATCAAGGCATGTTGATAATCTTCCCTCATATCAATCAATGGCAGATCTGTCTTTACACTCTACCAATCCAAACATTGTTTCTTTTGACACACTTCTGATGTCGAGTTCTCAGCACCTGTAGATTTCCCATCTTTTCTTCTTGAGGCACACAATTAGTGTTGTAACATGCACTCCCAATCAACAAAACAAAAACAAACCCATTCACATTTCAAACAGTTGTTACATGTAGCAAAGCTCCATGGCTGAAAGCTAAAAACCAAAGAAACTCCCGTGTTCATGGGCTGCCTTCAAGAAGTCATGAATATGAGCAATTTGGCTTAAATCTTGCCTGCTACCATGGAGAAAATGAGTAAATCATGTCCAAAATGTTGTCTTAACATAATATCACCCTGGACGTGCATGTACAGTTCATCTACGTACATGTACATTTTACGCGGGAGAAATTCCTCCTCATGAATTCTATTACACGTACATGTTTCTGTGCACATTGCTGATCATTATCCCTGGGACTTTGCTGGTGATTGCTGTATAAATTTCACAGACCTATGCACACATGTACTCATATCTGGGCTGAACATTTCTGCTTGAAAGACACAAAGGTACATGCACATGGGTAGGTGTATACCAGTACAGGTACAAGAAAAATATGAATGGTGCCTGCATGATGTGAAAAAAAATTGGGAGGGGGTTGATTTTGTACCCCCACCCAAACCCCAGTAACCGTTCACACTAGACCCATTTGGTAACTCCCGGAGACACTTTTTCCAGGGAATACGCACGGTTGTTTCACAGTGGCAATCAAACCCCGGGAAATGTGTAAACGGAGGGCGCCCATCCAGATGTTTCCAAATGAATTGTGGGCGGAGGTCCAATCCCACAATGCCGCAGGCGCGCACGCACAAGCAGCTGTCGTGTACGTCAGGCAATGCCAAGTTGATGTTACGAGTACGAGAACGGCAGCCCATCTGACCAGTATTTGCGTGCTGGTGTTACACTGTTATATCATTTGGAACTTGACTGTAAATATATTTACAAAAAGTTTGAAAGCTACACTGTATGCCTACTGCATTACAATACAAAGTTACCGCGCAAATTATTTGGCGTGCTATTTGTGACCCTGTGACCTTTGAAATTACGGCTCGTCACACTAGCCATGGATGCAAAAAGGTGGGGTAAGCTTAAACCTGCTGACGTTCACACTAGTTGCTTTTCCCCAGGAAAAACATTAAACCCCAGGGTTTTCTTCTTTAACCCTACTCCCGAGCAGGGGTAAATATTTCCTGGGGAAAGAGCTTTTCCCAAGGAATTTCTTCGGTAGTGTGAACAGACCGACCGAAATTCCCGGGGAATTTGTCTAGTGAGAAAGCCCCTTACATGTACATCCCTGTACATCCCTGTACATCCCTGTAATTTTGTCACGTAATAACAAACAATGAAGAAATTAATCGATAATGAACTCTTCATGTACATGTAGGTACATGTATGTACCGGTACATGCAGTGAGTTCTGTTATCAAAGACAAGTAAAAGAAGTACATGTACATGCACATACCCTAGTAGCCTCAATTCTTCAGACAGAGTTGCACCTTTATGGATGTACATTTACATGTACAGTGTACACATGTACATAGATTAACACATGGGCCCACCTACCAGTACATGTACATGTATCAACGCTTAGAAAACTAGTTTCCATTTAACCTGATAGTGGCATGTCTTCCTGTCTGATAGCAAGTGAGATTTTTTCTTTTAATAAGCCTGCCGAAATGGGACCTGAACCCACCAGCCCACTAAAATGCAGATGTCTCTACCACCTGATCATGGAATTTGCTGTGGTGGGCTAGCAGGTCTGAATCCCTCCCACTAGTGAACACAGCTACACAGTGACTGCACATACAATGTAAATAAAGCAGCCATTAACTGCAGAGTTCACTCCATCAACAGTTCCCACTTAGAAGTCTTAGCAATCCACAGGTGGAAATGTCAAAATTAAAACTAGAAAGGTCTCTTGCAGTTAATGCATTATGAGAATCGGTTAATGTACGGTACATGCGTACCAGTACACCATAGAGGAAGGACACAGGTGTTGCAACTCTGGCACTTCAAAGCGTTCAATGATCGTCGCCGCCAAGTCAGACAAACAATAGAAAACATTTTTTAAAATGCCTGAATACTGCCTGCATCTTAGCTGGACAAGCGGGGTCAATAATATCCTAGCAATACTTGTAGTGTTTTGCTTACAATGAAAAACAAATTATTACTGTGACTAGGAAATAGAGAGAAATCCCTGATATTAGACCTACTTTTGCCATTGTGAATAAACCTTTTTTCATTTTGATACACTGTTCCATTATCCAAGCAAAGTTTGTAATTTTATTCTCCTCCCTCCAATACATCAGTTTCCAAAGACTTGATACGAATTTGGCTAAGACTGGCCAACAAAATGTTGACCACTACTGGAAAGCTACTCGTAAGTACATTTATAAGGAACAAAATGTGCTGCATGTACAGGTACAAGTATTTCATAACAGGGAGTGATCAGGAAATCTCGTAAATTACACTTTTGTACAAATGTCGTAATGAAATGATTCAAACAAAACACAAAACCTTGTAAACAACGGGGCCATTTATTCCAACAACAACAACTCAAGAAGAAAGCATTCCTTATACATGGGCAATGACTGCACATGTACATGTACATTTTAGGGCTCATGGTGTTATGCAAGCAACTGCACAAGCATTAAATTTGATGATGTTATGAGATAATAACAAGCACCAGCTACTGCATGAATATTCAATTTCCTATACCTTGGTACACAAAGTTTTAAAGATGCAGATTACCAGCAAAAAACTGAGATGGCGATCATAGGGTACAAAGGGGTTTATGGTTGTGAAACAGATGGTGCGTAGTAAGCGTTCGCAGCGCTCTGGCTATGGACATACTGGGCATGTCAGAAAGCAGTAACTGGCCAGATGTATAAAGCCCAGGCAGTTCAAACTGCTTCTGTGTCCTTCATCTATACACAAGTACATGCACAATAACACTAAATACGTGTGTGTGTCTACATGTACATGTCTGTGTGGAGGATATCCTTTGCAGAGCAATAAACCAAATCTTGATGAAAAATTACAATGCATATCAAAATGAATTTCCACACACCAAATCACTTTAGCACCTCAGGCGAATGAGATGCTATCCAGTTATGACTTTGGGAATGCAGTGACTCTCAAATACTAGCAGCGACGGATCTGCCGTCTAAACATCAATGTGAATTGGGTCACGGAAAAAAGCTCAGCAAAAACATTAAAAAATGAATAACGTCCCCCCCCCCAAAAAAATTTAAATATAGACATAAATTTACTGACTACAAGTCAAAGCATACTTTGTGAATATAATTACATGTATCCATGCTTCACGAAGTCAGCATTATCTTGTACTGCAACAGACACAGTGTGCATTATACATGTACATGTGCGATTTTAACCTAACATCTGATAATAAACATGTACATGGACTGTACATACAAGTACACTGTACACAAGTAATGAAGAAATTGTCTTCATGAATGTTTCACTAACCTAACGAGACAAGTGCGTACACAGACTGTACATTTACCGGTACAAGGTACGCGTGCGATCAGAGCACCATGTCATCACACGGTTTCCCAAAGATCAGCCACCACTGCAGCTGGAAAGCATCTGGCTGGCAACCTTGTGGTACAGGCTTCCAACAGGACAGATGTCCTTTCACATTATAAAATAACCATGAACTCTTTTGCACATACTGTGCATGGTCAGCACTTGTGCCATCTAGTCATTATTGCGCAGATCCAGCACTGGATGCTGGCTCCGTGTTTCCCACATACTACATGTATTTCCACTCGTACAGCTTTGAACACTTGCCTACTACATGAACATAAACGTGTACCGGGGGTACATGTATGTATTTAAATATAATATAATAAGGATATATTATTATTACTAATGATAATGTATCAGAGCCTTTGAATTACAGATGTTGTATACTGTGTGCCTTATAAATGCTTTGATATTATTTATGTATATTATCATTAAAATAACTTACCGGGTACCAAAATACGCTTAAGTACGTTTTAAGAGTTGCAAGGTGTCCATCAGTGTTGCACTATAGCTCCCCTAAAGATCCAAACGAAAGACTTAATACCTCGATTTACCATAAACACTGAATGTGCTACAAAGACTGACTGGTTTGAATTGGCAAACAGCAAAAGTTCCCAAGGATGTTAGTACAAACAGACTCAACTTAAGCTTGCATAAATAGAGTGTCTCATTTAAGAACAAATGATAAATATTCACTAATACTGAAGCTCTTCAAATTTTTCCCTCCATTTGTTCTGCTTTCCACGGTGCAGCTTTATTTAGACTTCCCCTCCCCCACTTTCCTGTGAGTGATAAAAAAAAGGGACGTACGAGTACGTGTACACATGTACATGTACAACGTATACTTAATAACATACCGTACATGAGTATGCCTTAAAATGCATGTTCCTGAATGCACCTGGTCCTGAACCGTTCAGTGTGAGAACCTTTTTGCATACATAGAACAGAGCCAGTTGGATCATTTCAGGAGTCAATGACACATGAGGTTTGTCCACTGAATCCCACTTTCTTCCTGTTCCTGTTTGCATCCACACACAACGTGTGGCTTTTAAGTCAACATGGAACATGCATGACTTTTAAAATATAAACTAGTTGGGACAACCCCCCCTCGGTCAAACACCACATCCAGTCAGTAGATTACTGTGGTTTCCATAAAATGTGAGCCGTGTCGTTTTCTAACTGGGTCAAGGCTACATTTGTCATTGCTCCCAGGATAATATGCTATTTTGCACTGTCTAACCCTCGTTACAAGTATGCATTTTGAACAGCCATGGTTGAACCAAACCTTCTTGTGATGACCGCAAACATCATCTTCTGCTCGAAAACAAGATTTCCAATAATGCTCCCGTTTCTGTGTGGTGTGCTAGTTCACTCTATGTACTCGGCATATCCACCCCTCCCTCCCCCCCAAAAAAATTGGACGCTGTAAAATCATCTACAGATGCACTAATGTCAGGTGGTCTCAAGGAACATGTATGCCAACAATGAATTACCCCATGAGGCAGACATTGTGCACACAGCATGGGCTCCCCTCCCCCCATCCCACACCCTCCTCAGAGGCCGTTAACACATCATTAACACAACCAAGCAAAACGTGACAGCCTAGCCACTGGATTTCGGGTAACCAGTGATCTGTACAAACCCGGGGAGATAACTTACATGTACCATACCAATTTAGGGCAAGATCGAGAAATAATTGTGCCACATTGCAACGTCACATCCTGGGACGCTTCAAAAATTGGCAGCTGGAAAATAATGGACACGTAATTAGGGATAAATTACCAGCTTCACCCACACTCACCGGAAACATACCATGACCAACTTTTTATATCTGTCTATTACTCTGATAATGTAGCATGCAGAACAGAACTTTCAAGAAATTTCAACAGTAACAGTTACCAACTATCCTTTTTTTCACCCCCCGGGATGCACAAAACTTACATTTTCACATTAAACAATCATTCCAACAGGACAGTGCCCTACATGTTCATGTATATGCAGGTGTGTAAATCAAGATTTCAAACACTTGTATGCTTTCCAGGTGAATTTGCTGATCCCATTTTAGCTTCTACTGTGCATAAGTAAATGTGACACTTTGAGACTGGGGCTACGTGTCAAATCCAGGTCAAAAAGTCTCATCCCTGAACAGCAAAGAAAGCTGACACACCCCCTTTTGGGTGTTGGCGGTTTGGACCTTGGCAAAGAGCTTTCAAACGTGACTTGGTTACCTTTGACTCACAGTGCCCATCCTGAAGTGCAATAATTCTATATAATCTATGAGATAACAGTGACGCTTATATAGAACAATTAACCTTGCCTTTTATCCCCCCAAATATAGGTCTCAAGACCAGCAAACTCATCCGCCAAGCAGTGACCACAACATGTCTCCATTATATCACCAAGAAGTGAATACGAATTCCGCGCCAATCACGTGCGAGCATCATGTCTGGTCTCAACGTCCAGGTTAAAACTGACCTACATTCAGTTTATCTACCTCAAAACAAACAAGTGAGAGCACCATTAGGCCAAAAAAAAACTCTCCAGTTTTCGGGTCAGCATTTGCCTTTCTATATACTGCATGAACTCATTTTTTTTTTATTTCTGTTTTTGGTGTATGAGTCTGGGGATTTCTTAATTTAAACTTGACTTCCGACCTACCTCTTGTGCCAGCTTTACTGGCAGGACTGTAAGTGACCACAGGTGCAGAATTACAATAAGTTGTCTCAACAACACACCCCTTGACCAACAGTGGCATTATTGTCGCAGTACATTTCACGTGGGATTTGAAGAGGTGTCCACTTTTTCGAGATGGTTCCCATGCCTGAACATCTACTGTCCGAGAGAAGGGGTTATTTTGCAACATTGGCTTCTTAGGCCATCACTTGGGCTATCTCAACTGAGCTTTGGGGACCAATTTAAAGACATCTGGGTAAGCATTTAGCGGTAGAAAGACAACTCATGAATGCTCATTACAATTCCGATGGAAAAGTCTGGTTTATGAAGTGAATCATATATGGCAACATGTGTCATCTTATGGCATACTATAAGAACAACACTCAAAAATGTATTTTTTCTGTTCTTTGTAGGATTGTTTTTTTATCATGTACATGTAAGTACTGTAATTTCTTGACTGCCTTCATAAATCAACCAATCAAAAGCAAATTATCAAAAGAGAAGTTCCATATTCCAATAGTGCAAGCCCAGTATGAGGCTATTCAGGAACAGCTATGCAAGCAGCCATACGCCACCCTACGCGTGTGCTTAGTTCCCGAAAAACTTTGCCTTTTCGAAATACCAAACTGGCTCACTGAGTGAAGTCACGAGATGGCAGTCTATAGCCCCCATCGTCCTCAGCTTAGGACCAACCTCCCCCATCCCTCATCCAGCAGGCATAAGTTTTTGCCAAATCAAACTACACGCATGTCCACTGGAAATCCAAAATTAATAAATTGTGCTATTTTTCATGCTTTTTCCAAACTTGGTTGCACAAACCACCACTGCCCAATTGAAAAAACTTTTCTGATTAAGTACAACGAATGTTTCACAACTAACTTTGTACGACAAACATCCAGAACTTTTACCACTGGCCTCAAGATTACAAATCTAAGCTTATCGTATCAGGCCACACCGGGTGCATTTCACCATGTGGTGCTTGTAAGCAAACATCAACAAGTCTAAAATGGCTTACAAAAGTCCAGAGTCTAGCCCATAGTACTGATTACAAAACTGGTTCCGGAAAGCCTGAGAAGTGAAGCAGTTACCAGTAAGTACTACTGATACACAGAACTGGGTCAAAGAACGACTAAGTTAAACAAACGTGATGCAACTTTTCAGGGAGAAGTGAAGACGAAATGGAAGAAGGGAGAGGATGGCAATCTTCCCTTCCCCAGGATGCCCAAGATGATTGCATAGGGGCACAAAACTGGAATTGCCCTGACACTGGTACCAGCAGCTGGTGGCACACTGTACCCATGTGTATACACATGTATGTACTATGCATGTCTTAATATCAATTGTGATGAAAAATCCTGTCAATTACATGTACAATAAGTTTATACATGTAAGTAGCCTTCCCCAAATACAGGTACAATTGCAGGCGGATATATACATGTGCACGTATGTAAGTCCAATAGCTCTCACGACACATGGATTGACCCATGAAGTGGATTAGCAATGACAGGAACAATATAGGCCGCAGGGCGAGGTGTCTTTTTATCTTCAACCAGGGGGGTGCATTTTGGCAGTCACACCAGAAAAGCCAAGAATTGGTTCAGTTGTTTCTCTTCAGTCAATGGGCTTTTAGGGATTTAGGCACTGCATCATTGCAGAATACGGTACTTTTTGCCTGGCCTCCCAAAACATTCAAAGACAAGAAACAACTGCACCCATTCTCAGTTCTGGCCTCCAAATACGCACCCAAGATTGCGGTCCAGGCAAACCTTTCCTTGCTGTCATTTACAATATTCACCTATTCCGACATACATGTACATATACTATAGTCAGGGTGACAGTCGGTGAAGTCCGACACAGTCCATGTGGTAGCAGACAGTCTCCCTCCCCCCCCCCGGCAATCTGCCTCAGATTCTTTAAACTTTAACGAAGCCGGAAATGAATGGTACGAACTGTACTGACATGAAGCCAGATGGAGGCACACACACACAATATGCCATGATAATCCATCAAAAAAAGAACACACCAATGACAGTCATAATGTTCACAGTGATCGTAATATGCAAAATACCGGTACGGGTAAATTTCATCTCAAGTTTAGCTATGATTTGCAAGAATGACAATGGTTTGATAATTAATGAGTCCCTGTACATGTAGGGACTTACATGCACGTATTTCAAAATACTTCTGTACTAGATTGAGCTTATTTTACCATTTCTATGAAGGTGTCCTTTCCCATCTAAAAAAAAAAATGTTAGCACTGTTACAAATTTCCAGCACATTTGAAGCAAGATATGGACTGAGAGAACCCCCTGCCTTTGTGTTGGTCATTGTTTGATCAGCNGGTAACAATAGTCTTCAGTACATGTATGTATAAGGATTGGACAGGTAAGGGGGGATACCCCTCCGTCCCATATCTTGCCTGGTATATTCCAGCAGCTTACATTTCCGGCAATCCAGATGACGTGCTTTATAGCCAGAGATCTTCACATAAAGCTTCTTCATCAAACGCCAAGCAATTTCTGACATCTACATATGTACATGTACACGTTGCTGCAAATTTGATGACTCCTTCAAAGTGAACCTGACTTCTGCAACTTTTTTTTAGTTTGCAGATGCTGGCCATCACAGCCGAAGATGATCAACACTCGTCCCTCTAAGGAAATATCATTTACTTCACATTGCTATAGCAACCAACCTGAGGTCATACCACTGAAAAACAGTGCACATCTGCCTTTTATCTTACAGTAAATGTGGCACTGTAAACACAGTGTATTCAGACACTAAAGACGCTGGCAAGTCTGGCGTCAATTTTTGAGCTACAAAATGTCTGTTGTTGAGAGCCTCTTGCTTCTGACTGTGGAACACGAAAACATGGAGCATGTGAAGAGTGGAGTTGGTCCTCTATACAGCAAAGGCCCCGCTCTCCACAAGTTGTTGACTGTTTGCACCAAGGGCGCTGGACTTGGCAAACAGAAAAGCCCTTTAGTTCAATGCCAACGTCACGCTTCCATTCATCTGGGACCTGCCCGAGTGCTGGTAAACAGCCTGAGCTTCTCAAAAGATACACGTACCGGTACACAGGTGTATGCATCGCAGCCTGACAGTGCATTGATTAACATTTCCTTGCCTTTCAACTTTCCCTTTCGGCCTCAATACAGCTACATGTACAATGCAAATAAACACTCACTTGCTCACTGGCATTTTTGTATCAAAGTTCACGCAAAAACAACACAAAGGTTACACTGTAGAATCTTCACAACCAACAAGCTTCATTTTAACAAAAACCAAAATGCCACAACCTTGAAACAAATGTAAACACAATTAAGAATTTAATTCTGATATGAAAAGGTTTCAGTAGTACATATGCATTGTAACTCCAAACAGTGAACTAATAAATTGCAATAAGAATGTTTACAAACATAAATGTTTATGCACCTGTACATGTTTGCTCACTACTTTGTCTATATTTCAATGAAGCAGGACCAAAGTATACCAGTACATGTGCATGTAAATCCTTCAACTTCAAAAACACCTGAGCACTAAAGATTCAATGCATTTGGCCAATGTTAGGAAATAAACAAGATCCTTAAACTAATGAAATGAGCTTACAACATACATGTACATGATGTACAACACATACATAGAAAACAATGAAAAGAAGAAAAATATGACAAAAATGTGATTAATTAGTTTTTAATCAAACTTGCACAATGGTTAATTTACAGTACAGTAAGCACTGGTAGCAGGACGACCTTAACCAGAGCATCCCGGAACAAGTAACCGAGAGATAGCCACCAAACACCTTAGCCAAAACTTAGGGTAAGTTTGATCAACGACTATTAACCTCGAGCAGAAACAAAAAAGGGTACATTTTTAAATGAAAATGACAGTTATTTGGTGCAAACTCACTATGTAGGCACAAGTTTTATGTGCATTTGGTGCGGGACACGCTACCGTAAGTATAGTACATGCAACAAGTTTATGCTGAAATGTATGGTCTTCGCATGTGCGCCAAATACGCGCAGGAACCCATTACTTGAAATTAAATTACATGTATCTACGGTACATGTAGTTCATGTGACCAGGGACTCCTCACAGGAACTAATGATGTACACATGTACATGTACCAGTAGCGTACACGTACATGTCAGACTACTGCTGTTTATTACAGGTTTATTACATGTATATGTATATTACTGCTACTTTATTTACCATCTCAACTTCTGAAATTGGTTGTTTGATTCATGTGTTCAGTAACTTATCACACTGACACGATGGGGAAACTGCAGTGTGTCACATCATTTTGCACTTAACTTTCATGCAATACCACATGAACATGTATTATTCTTGCAAGGTGCACACTGTACATGTAATCAATAATGCAATTTACAAATCATGCGTTCGGTTTTTCAAGTACCAGTAAACTTTCTGAAAATCAGCATGAATTTTGGGGGCATCTCCATGTACCGGTTTACCGTACATACTGCGCGTATACATGCATGCAATTATGCATCAACTTCAAGTACATGTGTGAGAGTGTCTATGACAAATTCCAAGCATTTTTCTTCAACACACACTGAACACAACCAACTACATGTACATGTGCATGTACATGTACATACATGTATGTACTGTACGTCAGTTACTTTGCCCAAGTCGGGGACTATGATGAAAGGATAGAGTTGGAGAAAACAAAACAAAACCTGAGATGGCAGGAGGGGGGTTGGGACAAATTCCAAGGACTACGAGGCATGGGGAGAGCGGACAACAGCGCTTAATGGCGGGACATTCCGCGAACGGTTTCCCCTCTGAGCTGGATTGCTTGTCAGAGAGCTGTGTGGGGGCAAGCACTGGCTTCCCTGGAGCCCTGTTTGTGCGAATGCCTGCGCTGGCAGGAGGGAATTCCTCAGACAGTGTCCTCAGTCATGCACAGAGTTCAAATAAACTTGTCCAGCCCTGAAGACAGCAACTCACTGTACATGAACTACATACACATAAATATACCGGATAGTACATGAACAAGTGTAGCAAGGCAGGGTGGTCAATTTCTTTAGCCTATTTACAGTGGCCTCTTCTTAATATAAACTCAGTTGGTAGAAATTATCGTAATAGCGAATACGAAGCCTCAGTCGTCCTGACTATGATCTCATACATGTATATGCACATGTACATGTACCGGTAAGTGCACAATGAATACGGCCATTTTCCAATACTCGACCTCGGCTCCGTCTCAGGCTGGCACTGTTTTTTTCCACTATCTGACTTTGAAGTTGTAAGGGCAATAGTAAGTCTGATAGTGTCACAAAACATCAAGTAAGACGCAAAGGAGCAAAACATTACAGAACTTCAATTTAATTTGAATGCTTCAGGCCCACAATCGGGAATTGGAGACAAAGTTGAGTATTGGAAAACGGCCTAAGAGTGGCACTCCAAATTATGTCCAAACAAACATTTTGGCAAAGACTGGCCATATTTGTATGACAAAGGCTCAGCTGTAATTCATTTCTTTATAAAAATGAACCACTCAAGTTTTAAGCCACTCTACGCAAGTAACTCACAATATTAGTAATTAACATCAATTTTCTGAAAAGATAAACTCCAGAATGCATTTTTATGAATTATAATAGAACCTATGAGTGAATAGATTTAAAATCACTAAATCCACCATGTTCATGTTTCTCAAAGTTCGAAATTCAGAAATCCAAAAATAAACTGAAACATAAAACAAAACCCATTACCCAAATGAACATACCAAATTAATCTGTCGAAAACCCACGAACATGTCCTGCAAACATTTGATAATCTACACTCATACATCTTGCTACATGTAATTTGGGGGAATTCATTAAACCTACATGTACTGTACATTAAATGTTTTCCTTTTGGGAATACACGACAGGCACACATATATGTACATGTATGCTTCCTATTGTTTCCGATCAACATCATGTAATTATTCAATCATTCCCAAAACAGAATCACAAACAAGGTAGCGTACTAGTACTAAGCCTGGATTAATGATGGAAAGATAAACGTCCAACAGAATTTCAGCTACAGTACCCGTACGTGTATCTGTATATCTACGTCACTGTGCTCAGGCCCTCTAATAGACAATAAATAATAATACATGTACATGTATGAACATTTCACAAAAATATCTCATTCTCACCACACCGGTACCCTTTGTATGAGAGGGGGAAAAAGAAGAAATATTTGTGGCAATTCCTTTTTTTAATGAGCGGTCAACAGTGAAAATCCCCGCGGGGGAGATTCGGAGTGTGTGAAGGGGCTATTACGTGTACGGTTGCCATAGATGTGTGATGAATAGCTGATCTGAAGAGCCTTTCTCTGAAGTTTCAACCCTTGGCATTCTGAGGGGGGAGCCTGGCCAGTGATCTCCAACAGTAAGCCCAGTGCAGTGAGAGCGGAGGCGTATGTACGGTATCTTTGTGTGTGTGTGTGTGACCCAGTCAAGCGCAGTGACGTCAGTGCAGGGGCTCAGGTCGCCCGGTGCTCGATTTCCTAAATGTTTGCCTACAGTGACATGCGTAATCGACTGATTCCTGCTGAGACAGCCTGCTTACCATATATAGCTGGAATAAGTGGACGGTGCTATTTTTAGCAGCCAGCACCTCAATGAGGCCTATAAATAACCATGGAGGGGCTATTTTCACTCGTCTTTAGCCTTGTTGGGGCTTTGTACTGTGGTCCGCTGCTCTGATAGGACTTTTTCCACCTTTTGTCTGTACAGAGATTTGCTGACACTTTTCAGATATTATTTTGGATCCAAGTTGTTCAACTGAGCTTACAAAAAGCTGAAATGATTACCAAAACCAGGAGAAAAGGGTATTAGAACTGTGACTCAGCAGAACATGCATGTGACGTGAAAGTAACTATTGTATTTAACTAGGAACATGTACAATACAAAATCTGGGTATAAAATGATTACAATATCCATGGTTAATCAGCATCTACGCAAAAATGCAGACACCGAGCGTCTCACTATCTAAAGGTGTGGTCATGCATTCAAATGGAAAGTTGAAAAGCTAGATGTACTGGGTGGATGCATGCAAATTTTTCCATTTTGCATTTTGTAATCTTCAGCAAGACTCTAGCTGACCTATCTTGTGGTAAGAATTGGAAGCCAGGTTCTTTTGATAGGTTGTGGTTTGTGTCAGCTGCTACAGACATGTCATCAATCATTGCTGACTTTCGCTTCTCATAAATGGAGGGAAAACATTTCAATCCAGTAGAGTTGGAGATAACAGTATGAAATGAATTCAGAAGTTCATATGTTTTTTAACAGGTGTAGTTGGCAAAAAGAAATTGATACTGTGTACATGTAACTACTTGAACTTTTACTTAGAAAAAGGGGTAAACAGCAAACTGTAAAAACAAGAACACCCAACCGTACATGTAACTCATTTCAAGAGACTTTTCAACCTGCAATGTACAATTTCACAAAAGGGATAGAAACTGCACAATGCAATTCCCACTTGGTAGGGAAAAATCTGAGGCCTCACTCAGACGGCATTTGCAACAGATTATCTGCAGGAAGCACACGGAGCAGTGAGTCATGAGCACAGAAAGCTCATGAGCCCAAACATATGCGTCAAAAAACAACACGTGCTGCGGATTGGGCCACCTGTGGCACCTAGTACCATGATGTTTGGGCATCAGAATTTGGCAAGGGAAGAAACGAGGGGAGGGGTTCAGTGTAACGGGAGTGTGGGCGGCTTGTGGGATCGTGCAGGCCATTTGGTAACTCTGTTAGACGTGTCTGCAGCCACCTTTAACTGGCCTACAATTTCAAGCAGCATCCAAGTACATGTCATTTGGGCACACCCTCGTTACCGCACATTTCCACAACCAAAGCTTTTGTCAAGAGTCAGCAGCCGATTTCACGATGCTTAACACAATGTCGCAACTCCATTTATGCCACATTTTATTGTGTAAGTTACGCCACAGATTAAGACAGATTTAACGAAACTTACGCACTGCGTAAGTCCGCGACTTATGCAATAAATTATGGTGTAACTTACGCAGTCATTTTAGGTGATGTAAGTTGCACCAAACAAAGTGAAAATGAATGATTTGACTAGCTTATCCTATTCAGTGAAGCCTCATGATTGTCAAATTTACCAGGCTTATATGAGAAACGAACAACTTTGTTGAAGGTGATAAGAAACTTATTTGGTTGCGAGAAAACTGCAAGATTTTTTGTCGTGTTCCGAAGAAGAAAAGAAGAAAACTTCTTTAAAATGGCGGGAGGAAGTGATTCAAAACTGTTTGATGACTGCTAATATATTGGAAAGCAACAACCATTGTAAAAGCCATTTTCATCCTTGTCCAAGAAATTTAATATTATTAAAACATGGTGCAGCTACGCAACCTTTTGTGAAATCGAACTTGTATATTGCGCAGCTATGGCATAAATTTGTGGCGCAAGGCCTACACACGGTACAAAGTTAGGCCATGTTTCGTGAAATTGGCTGCCGGTCTAGACGCGAGAGCTACTGTACATGGGGCGGGAGAGCTACAAGCTTAATCTTCACTTGTTGAAAACTCCATGTAAGCAAATGTTATTTCCTAAGATTCTTAACAGATGCATGTGTTTGTCCTATCAAACTATTATCTTTTTGGTGGAAGATTGCATGTGGTACATACATTTAACATTGTAAGCCTCCTTTAATAAACAATAAAATATGTCCATTTACTGAAGGAAGTAAAAAACCATTTTGAAATTTAATAGAAAAATTCAAATTTCTGTACTATTTTCAAAGAAGGGGAAAAGCCTTCTTATTTCACCATTTGAAGGAAACACATGTCCCAGTACATGTAGCGTATGTACGAGTAGATATCCGTTTTGAAAAACTTTAAGGGCATTAACTAATTTGTTGCTCTGCGCTACAACGCAAGACCTAACTTTTTAATAGCTGGCTATGCACCATCTGTGAAGACATTGGACTTGTCCCACAAATGCGTAAAAGTACGTAATTTGTGCACATCCCGCAGACACTTCCGGGCATTAACACGATTACTAAACTGAGATTTGGAGGCTCCAATTAATCTACTGCATCCTGACATTTGATACTACAGTGTGATAACACTTTTTTTCCCTTTTTTGTTTCTTCTTTTTAAAAGTTAATGCCACCTCAACACAGTTAGCCCAAGAGTTCCGGTGCACATAACCAAGGCTTGATAAAATACTGGGGGGGTAGGGGGGAAAACACTAGACCGACCGTAAATTTAGGTTATCTTCCCGGTTCATATTTATTCATTTTCAAGAAGGCTGTTTTGCCAGTGAGCATGTGCACAGTGTGCATGTACAAGTTACTTCATGAGACCAGCGTATGCGCATGTATGAAACCTCCGTATTTCTTTCCACATCATACTGCTATCGGCATTTACAACATATTTCTTGGGTTAATTCTGAGGGTTCACATCAACTTTTACTTCTGGTATGTGGAATATAACTAGTATTTTGGTTAAGAAATCTTGAAACTTCTTGATGACTGAAGTCTACTTTTTTCAATGCTACATGTAGGTTTGTTACAGTACACATACGGTATACAGTACACACTGTACATGTATACCTGGTACATTAATATAGAAACTATTTAAGAACAGATCCAGAACCAAATTTTCCAGGGGGCCAAACTTATTTTTAAGGGGCCACAATTTTTTCAAATTTTTTATGTAAGTGTAACCTTTTATGGCCTTTGTGAGGGGGTGTGGGACATTTAGGAGCTTTTACACGCTTTTGAAGGAAGGGAAATCAAATAAACCCCAACATTTCCATGGTTCCCACCCCCCTTCTGTAGTAAATACAGTGATTACTAAGAATGTATACATTTCAGAACAGCGTAAAGAACTACAGATTTAGATAGAGTAACTCTGCAAAAGCCAACCAGATACAGTAATCTTTATTAACAGGGACATCTGTTTGGACGTTAAGCCATGAAAATTTATTGTGCATTATGAACAGAAAAAATGCAATTTTGTATTCTCAAATACGGGCAAGTCAGGTTTTTTTTTTCTCCCAACTTGCATACTACAGAATACAAAGTAGTCAGGGGCATTGTGACCAAGGGGGTGTGGCACACCTACCAATAATTAATTCCAGTCAGCAAATAGAGCTTCTGTCTGCAAATGAATCCAAAATTGGTGCATAAAATGATACATACATGTACTGGTACATGTAGGTTGGCCATCGGCATTTCTGCTGAAGCATAAAATGTAACGTTCCACAGATTTCCATTTTCTGCACTTTTTAAAGTTGATAAGAAACCAGGTTGACAAACAAGTTACAAGTCGGCAAACTGATTCTGGCACTTCATCCCCTCCCCAAGAAAATGCCTTCGCTACACCCCTGAAAGTTATAATGGACTCATACCTCAATGTTCTCTAAATCTGCAACCAAATTAGCCATTCTGGTGAGACAGGGCATAATTACAGTATCTCAAATGCTGACAACAAACACTTGCTGGGACGTGACAAGGTTACGCCATCTATTGATGGCTGGGACTGAAAATGACCCATGACCTTTGGGCATGCACTCCAGAGGGCACTCTCTGACACAGTGGTAGATTTTGCAAACTGGGCATTTGGTATTTAATACTGTCTGCTGAGCAGAGACCTTCAATGGAGGTGAAACTTGAACTTTTGCAACAAATTTTCTTGTGATACATTCTACGTATACTAGTACATGTACCTTGCAAGTTATTAAATAACAGGAGGGAAAGTAATCTCTTAAACAAAAAAAAAATGAAGATGAAAGAGGGTGGGGAAGGGGGAACCCAGTGGCCCCCCTTGAATCACGACTAGTCTCATTACTAATGCGAGCCAATAACACGATCCTCTACCTCAATCCTGCAGAATCTGCAACCAATTTGTTCTGTGCTTCCTGGTTTTTTCCAAACTAAGGCTGCATCCGAATCTCTTGTCTAGAGCTACAAGTAGGTCTAGGTCTTCGCTCCATTGGAAATGTGTGGAGACGCATAGACAATAGACCTAGCCGTAGCTCTGGAAGCCTGTTTCGGATGCGGCCTAAGTGTATACAGAGAGAACGCACCTGAAACTGGATGCACAGAATTTGTGGCAGGGTTACTCTACTACCCACAGGAGGTGGAACTACTCAAGCAGCTGCCAGGGAACCAATTAGAACGTAATAAGAGCTGGATCGAGAGCACCACTCTTGTTAAGTCTCAGCAGTGAAGGCACTGGAAGGACGCAAAGAGTTGGCTCGTATGGTCTCCCCAAGCTGATCAAGGCTATCCCTTCACAATAGCCCGAACACCAATGCCTGTGATTTCCAATTACAGATCACCATCGGTGCCCACAAAGAAAATCAACTGAAATGATTGCAGAAATCCACAGAGAAACCTTAGCTGCCAGGCACACCTTCACAGACAAGACTGACTCTGAATTCTAGGGCATCATGGCTTTTGAAGAAATGACTGTAACCACAGTGTAACTGTGCAAAAGGGCAGTGGGGCCAGTACACTACTGTTTGTCAATGGGGTACTAACAAGGTATAAACATTTTTTTTCCATTTCAACATATACATGAAGCATCTCTTCTCTTTTTATCCTACATGTATATGTACGATATGCAAGTCTAGTTTCACGTACAGGTAGCCAGCAGTTCATAATAGTAGTGTTGGGCAATTCCAGCATTTTTGGTATCGATTCCGATTCCGTCAAGGAAGAGTGATTTCACTCAGAATTGATTCCAATTTTTACATGTGTGAATGCCATGTTGAGCTCGCCTGATATTACATGCATTTGGAAGTTGTTTCCTAAACACTCCTAAGTGTCATTAAAAATTATCTCTTTTTATTGCATCGCAAACATAAAAGATTTATTATCATTACAGGTTTATAAATTGGAAGCACACCATTTATGGGGTACGATTATCAATCTACGTAGCCCGCCAGCTTTCAATTTTTCCAGTTTTTATATAAGTGACCATGAGTTCTAAAATGTGTATTTGACAAGAAAGAAACATAAAGTACATGTATGTACCTTCATCACGGTGCATATCTCACAGATACAAACATGAAGCATCTGCAAAGAAACGCTTGCAGTCGGCCCAAAGCCACATGTCCGTGCACCAACGGAGAGCGGTCGATGCATGCAGGACTAATAGAACCATGTATGAATACCGATCTCCAACCAGGCCAATGCCATTGCCGATCTCGCCCGCTTCTCTTTCTTATGGATGGTTTCAGTTTAGTTGGCAAACCCTAGAAATGTTTGACTTGAAATAACTTTGGATTGCTGATTTTATGGAAGATTGCATTTATACTGCCAAGGTTTGTGGGATTTGGGGGATTTTCAAAAAGCTGCCATCACAGGAATTTTCGAATGCTTCAACAATTACATGCATTTCTGGTATTTCACGGTAAAGGGAGAATTAATGTCGGGCTAAGGGGTGCATTGTTTAGGTCGCTGGACTGTTCCTGGAATCGGATCTCCAGGTTAAGGAATAAGCGGCGGCCTGGATTCCATTCCTCACAAAAGTGGAATCACGACTCTGATTCCAAATTTGGAATCGGTTCTACCCCATTCCAGCATGGATTCGCCCAAGGTAAAAGTCCATGACGTACATGCAGTTAATGTCAATGAAAAAAGGGATAACCAAATGAATTCCTTGTGCACTAAAGAAATCTATATGCATATTGAATACATGTACATACATTTTAATTTAATTTTTTTAAGCACACTGAAAATCAGGGTTGCTGATTTTTTTTTTCAGAAATCAGATTTCTTAAAATTTAAACCGGGTTTCTTTGATTTAAATCAGATTTTTTAAATAAAATTGGAGACAAGTTGGCTCAATTGTCTATTTAAAAGCAAGCAAATTACATGTAGTTGCATGTGTAACAGTTTTCTTTTAGTTATTTGCTTTGTTACAAAAATTACACAAATTTGAATTTGAATTGAAATTTAAATCAAGTACCGGTAATTTGATTGGGATTCACAAACCACCATCTCTTAGCCTTAACCCTAACCATCTTGAACCCAACAAGGTTATGCAGGATTTCAATGGTCCCTGGGAGTTAGGGTTAATGAAATGCATGCAGTATAACACCTACAGGTACATGTACATGTACCCACAGAGAAGACACTTCCTGCAGAGACAAGTACTGGTACACGTACATGTACACTGTACAAACCAAGTACCGTACTAACGGTGAAGAGTGTACCAGGTTTTAAATCAAACTCTGAGTTTTGACAAAGCTAGAGTTCACAAGAATTGTAATGGTACTTACACTGTATACATGTATCAAATGACTAACGAGTGAGAAACATGCCATGAACATGTACATGCATTTATTTTACATGCTGTATGTACCAGTGGGTACAAAATGCTGGTACATGTATGTTACCTTGTGTGTAAAAAGCAGTCTTGTTTTGTTTGTGATCCAGCTCCACAGGGCAGACTTACATGAAGGCCTGATTAAAAATCACTTCATTAAGGTCATTTATTCAAACCCTCCAGTTGTCATATCAGTCAAAATCAGTCCAATTTCCCAAATGTGTCTGTGTATGGGGGGAAATCAAGTGGAAGGCATTTTTGACTGTTTTTGACAGTTAAAACAGAAGGAGGGTCACTGCATAATGACCAACATGTCTAATCTCACTAAAATACATGTGTACCTGTAAAAGCTAGATGTACACTGTACTGATACTTTACCGTGTTCAACTCTGAAATGTGCAATTCAAATAAAGTAAAATGAAATCATGATTATAAATCCTTTGCATCAAATTCACTTACTGAATCCAAAAAGCTGATTTAAATCAAATCAAGTGGATTGAAATGAACAAAAAATCTTGCCAACCCAGACTGTATGTAACACGTGTGCATTCATACATGTACTTCTTTAAAACTTGATACTGGAAAGCTCACTGAGGGGGATTGGTTATTTAAAATTTGTAAAACTAGCAAAAATTTCCAATGAGTAAAAAATAATTCAAAAATTTAAACTTTCGTACCTTTTTCCCCAAAAAATTAAATATTCATTTAAACAATATTTTTTTTAAAATCATTGGATTGAAATAGCGATTTAAATCGGTGATTTAAATCAGTGGTTTAAATCAGCCAACCCAGCTGAAAATAACTATATTAACACCTGCATGCATAGTACAGGTGTCCGAATTCTTTAGAATGAGTACTTAACAATGTAGATGATGAGCCAACCACTCAGTTTGCACTAACAATGCATAACATTTTCAGTGGAAATGAAAACATCCTCTCTTGATGATAAACACACTTAAAAAATTATATTTTACTTCAACAGAAAAAAATTACCTTATTCCTAATCTCCTTTCACTGTAAAACGGACAAACTTCAATTAAGCACAGGAATATGATGTCTTATGACCCCAAACTTTGGGTCATTTCACCAGTTCACCATCGATCTTTGAAAAGGACTTGCAGGCTCCTGTTTAGGAACTGGCAAAACCTCCTGCCATTTCAAATTAAGCCAATGTTTGTGGGCCAGGTGCTAACAAGACATACCAGCGACAGGATTTTAGCTTCAAAACATCCTTCTCCTTGTCTCTTATCTCTTTGACTCATAAATTTAGGACCCCTTGAATTCTATAATTAACCTTCCCCTATCCAGGGCAGCAGACAATTACCCCTCCCCCCAAAAAAGTTGGAAGTTCAAAGGCCATTTCCTTAAGACAAAACGGATTTTAGTCATGCTAGCTCAGCTGACATTTCTTAACACCCCTTGCTCATCTGGTCAGAGAGTTAACCCACTGATCTACAAGTCAACAATTTTTTGCTGGATTCAAAGAGTGTATTTGGCAAAATGCAGTTTACCAGTCACATCAGTTCGGAAGGAGCACTGATGGTGATTTTCTTACAGGTTGAGCACAGTGCTACATGTACTAATACATACCCATGTATAAACTGCTAGAGCATTACCTTGCAAAGTGAAGCCAGCTGGTTACATTAATGGTGGTGAACAAACTTATGGAAAATTTGAAATTTGGCACGGCTTTTGTGCCGATATATATGCATCTGTATTCGATGTCAACATAGCCAGCACACCCAAAAACCTACTCACAGTCATTAAATAAGTGTTTAGTTGAATTTGCTCACTATAAACTTTACAAATGCTTGCATGCAGTCATGTACATGTACTACAGTGTCAGAAAATATTTCATCTGCAAATGCTGTATTATGGAATTCATTCCATCTTAGTTTAGTATTGTCTACATTCTACAAATTACGCGCATGAATTCAAAATGTCCGTGCTAAGCAGGCGTCTAAGCTTCTCCATGCAAGGAAGGAGCTAGCGCTCTAATAATTTAATATACAGGTGGTCTATGGGTCAGAGGCTTATTTAAAAACTACACGTATGTACCACCAAGGACAAACATGTTGCATAACAGTTAACAAATGACACAAACGCGTAGCGGCAGAAAAACTGTGTAGTACTGGATCGTGTAACAGAAGCACTGAACACGAGCTCAGGAAATATGCTCAAAGATGGTATTATTGTGTCTTAAATACTGAAGGTAAACTTCCATAAGTTTCCATTTCTGATGCCCAGCTACAGTACCTGTTCTATTTCAGCAACGACTCAGCATTTGCTACCGGATGCAGTCCAATCAGTCCTATCATGCATGCACATACGCAGCTCTTGATCAAGTGCCAAAGCTCCCATCAGTAACCAATGTCAAGCACACAAACTATGTACAGTTCACACGAGCTCAGCAATCACTACAGGGAAAAACTGAGGATCGTTGCCCACGCTGTGGCAACTGAAATAACAACGGCTGCATACTTTTTAGGAAGGAAGTTATTAGTTTGAAGATAATCAATTATAAATGATGCGTAACTTCCATTTCTACATTCTCTCAATAAGTATCACACAACCTGTTCACATCTTTAGTTTGGTAGAAGCATAAAACTCTTTATTTCCATCCACAGTCTTTGACCTTTGACCTAGTCACTCCTGATGTCTTTTTAGATTTAGGGGGACTGCAGCGAATCACTTTCATCTTAAAATAACCCACCATTTGTGAGCGACTTAAAAGTTAATTTGATGTTTGTTCGGCTTTCATAGTTGCTCCCCTGAAACAGTACAACTTCTTCACATATTGTTGGAATCACTGCAGATCCTTTGCCAACTCTTATTCCCTGTCCGGTCCACATTCTTTTACTCTCAGAGAAGTAAGGGAAGGAGTGGGAAGTTCCCGGCCGGACACCAGCAAGGAACTCCCCCCTGGCAGGGGAAATGCCCCCAGCTTGCACATTGAAAGTCAGTAACTTTACATGGAGGAAAATATGTTTGCCTCCGTTTGCCTTGGAGCAGGTTAGTGCATGTACCGGTACATTGTAAGCACTGGCTGCACTTGTACCAGCAGAGTTGTTGAGCCTAAAACTGTAATTGGATTCATTTCACAAACATCCCCTCGATGATTTGGATGTTTTCTAAATGCCACTGATAATGAGAATATGAACAATTCCTCAGTGCTCCGATGAACGTCTGGTGGGCGGTTCATTTTTGTTTCGCTCACCCATGGGGCAAATTAAGCGGTGTCTTCGTAGTGGCCTGTGGAAGTTCTGCTTGTCGGGCCACTACGCACCAGAGCACAGTGGGGCTGCTGGCGCAGTCCCATGCTGCTGACCAAATCGCTCAAATGTCAGCAGGTGGGGGGTGCTGGGGGGAAGAGGGGAGGCAGGAAGCTCTATAGACGGGGGACACACACCGGAATGACATCAGTTGCAACAAACTCTTGGCAGGGTGCCACCTGCAATATGTGTGATGTCATCATGAATACGTTACAGCTGCTCTTTCGGATAAAAAAAGTGCAACAAGAAAAAGGAAGCGAAAATGTCATCCAGCATGAGTTATGGATTTGGGACAAAGCACCTGAGAGAGTGAAACTTACTCAAAGGAAAAACTTTTGGCAACAATAGAGAATCCTCTATCCTTACATCAATCAGGGGTGTGAGTGGCCACTTAAATTAAAGCTGAAAACAGGTAACAAAAAAGTCCCCATACTTTATAACAGACCTGGGGTACATAAAAGCTGAAAATCAGGGCCAACATCTAAACAAAAAAAAGCTGAACTTTCACATCCCTTATCAATGAACACAAGCACGTTACTAAAAGCAAATTTTACTCAACTCAAATGAAGAGCTTACACTAATTTGGGCTTCCTGAAATTTAAGGACTACTGTATAATACTGTAAGGCATGTGTACTGGCATGTTTATAAAGCAAATCTTTTCTGTTACAAACTTTTAAAAAGAAAAAAAAAACCAGTGTGCTATTTCTATGACTACAGATGGACACTACATGTGTGTTACATGTACTTCTCTTTGGTTTTATCATGGTTTTACATGTATGTACCTGAACATTACTACAATATGTCAGAGTGAATGCACAAAATGTTGGAACACCTGCATACTGGTATGTACATGTGTACCGGTATTTGTACGTAAACATGTATTGTCTTCAGTCTTATTAGGTACCTCTTTCCTTTAGTAACAAGAACCTGTGAAAACTTGATCTCGTCAGCATGTCGGTCTAATGAATTACAGAAACTGACCATCAGTCACCATTAGATCTGTGGTAGTGCGACAAGTGGAATGGACATTATTTGAACACAAACAGGTTTTTGCCAAGTGCCTTTAGCAATGTTCCCATTGGACTTTCCCTTCACAGGTAGGCGCAAACTTACTGTGACATTCCTTCGTGTCCATCTACATGTATCACGCATTCCCACGTGGACTTTATTTTAACCATAACGGAATGTTTGTTATGTTAGGCCTAATAAGACCAGCTGATTACATTACCTGTGGGGTACAAATCATGGCAAAATCGGCAAAGTCTGACAAAATCAGACAAATTTAGCCTAATCTGCCACAAAGACGACGAACCCGTACAGGAAAAGCCCGGTACACAATGTGTGTATACATAGCTTTATCCGGTATGCTCCACTGTGTGTGTGCTGCATGCTGCTGTACTGCCAGAGACTGGGAACCATACAACCATTTTCATGTGCCCGCTACCGATCTCTGTGGAGACAGTAGTCTGGTGCGTATATTTAGCATGGTCGCGGCCAATCTACATTGTATTTAAGCCTCATTTGAGCTGTATGCAACCAAGCTGACCATTAATCAACAAAACACACCTAAAATAAAAGTGCATGTTGCTTACTTGCTTATGGACATTCATCGAAAAGATGACAACATATTTATCTTTCATGATAATGTTTTCTTACAGCCCACTTGCCATACATGTATGCTTGGAGTATACACACAGCCGGAAGTTCTATTACCAAAGTAAACACTATGCATATTGCCGTACAACTGGAATTCAGAAAAAAATGGGAAAATTCAAAAGCACACAAGACTTTGTACAATTTTTAATTGCAAATAATCGCAAAAAATGAGAAGCAAAAAACAAAGACATCAGCTGATTTGAGGAAATGCAGCACACGTGCTTGATTACATTTTTTAAGATTCTCTGTTGGGCTGTTTAATTTCTTGCAAATAAAAGGCCAGACAACAATGCCTTTTCTTAAGTTCCTTGAAACCTTGACGGACTCAGTCTCAGAAACCTGTACCACAAACCCAAATCCTAAAATTCTCCACAAATGCAAGAAATCAATGACTTCTTAATTCTTTGAGAGGCAACAAGCACCAAAGTGCCCAGTAGTAAGGCTCTACGCCTTTTTTAAATTCCACAAACCTTCCAAAACCTCTACTAGTCTAGGGAGAAAATGAAAAAAGAAAGGAGTCTCGGGATATCGAGCAGCATAATGTACGTGTGCATGCATTGAGATTCATGCGTTCAATGACGTTTTCTGAAGGTCCTGAATTGCCAAATGATTCCAAAAGAGTCAACAGTGCTCTAAAGTGTCAGCTGTTGCAAACTTGCATAACTTAACCTTTCCAGCTTTCCTCCACTGTTTGGTAGAGCCATGTGTCATGAAGCACAAGCACAACAGGACTACATGTACATGTACATAACCACTGAGGAGTATTACTAAGTGATAGGCAGGGCATTTCAAAAGCAAACCTAATTGTATACTGTATGCGTTTCCAATAGATCACTATCAGAATTCTGTCCACAATTGTGGATATTAACATTGATTAATATTTGATTTCGATAAAGGCAACTTTAATGAGTATTTATGCTATCCGGTTATCATCAAATATACACGTACAGGTACATTGTACAGAAAACCCAACGGTTGTTAGTCATCTCAAAGTTATCATGAAAGAAAGAGCAGCAACAATTCTTATATACTTAGGGGCCATCCGTAATTCTCATCATTTCATAAGTGTACAGAAAATAGGCTTTTCACTAACCCAGGGTTCCTGCACCTAAAGGACAATTAAATTCCATGACCAAATAATGAAAATCCAAGACCCAATAACACAATTTCTTGGACTATTCGGACTTTTAAAGTTGCGAATAAGGTCCCGCATTTTATGCGATTACTTCTTATCATAGAAATCACGAACAATGTTTGAAAAATTCCATGACTTTTCCAGGCCTGGAAAACAAAAACAATCCGGTGAAGGATCATCATTTTTCATTTTCAGGAAAAGCGGACAGTCTTTAACTCCCTCCCGTACAGTTTGTACGCTCGTGAAAATAATGGAAATTATGGGCATACCTTATGTGTATACACATTACATCAATAGATTCGCCCACACTAGAGTCCCCTAATATGGCGCCTTTCGACTTTCACTTTCCTCATTAAGTGTTGCCAAACCTCTCGTCGAAAGAAAACTTCAAATTCATTTTGTTAAATAATAATAATAATAGAACATTTCTTTTGAGCAGATTCCATAAAATAATGTTCAAGTGCTCAACTTACAAGGTATAACATTCTGTACATACATTAACATACGACTACATTAAAGTTCTAAATTACCAACAATAAAAGCACCACTCACATGTACAACCACACTAACCACCACACATTGGCACAAATATATTTAACGAGCAGCCTTGAACAGAACGTTTTACGTTTTTTAAAAACATAGTCTGAACTTCGGAGGGTGTAACACGTACTGGCACATATACAATAACGCTCATTACATGCTGTTGAACCTATGTGTACCATGTCAGCGTCATGAAATTACATTTGAAATAGAAAAATGGCAGCCTCCAGAAATAGCGGAAAAATTCAGCTGAGTGTTCTGTAATGTGGCGCAATTGAAAAAAAAAGAGAAAATCCCACGTAAACATTTAAATAGTTCTTTAGAGTTGATAACTTTGAATGAATCATTACCAATTTCCAAATAAAAATTGGAAAATCAAGCCCAAATAAAATTTCATTGGAATTTTGTAGTGGATGAGTACAATCGAGATTTTGAAATTAGAATATTGGAAGTTTGATCACATTTCACTTCACTTAAATCTGAGGTAAAAATGTTGCTCTGGCAAGGCCCTAAAGGCAAAGTACACCACATTAGGGTACATCAACAAAATCCTACAGAGAACTCACAAAAACTAATAAAAATAATGGTTTTCTTTATGGGTTGCTTCATTCTTGATAAAAAAAAATAGGTCTAGGCTAAATGGAATTTCAGAAAGTGCAACACACTTGATACATCCTGGTCAGTGTCGGTTGCCAGACTGCGCATGCACTATGCAAGACGTCGACGCGTCTCACATTAATGTCACCCCACCAGCGTGTAGGGTAGGCAGTGTAGTCAAACGGTAAATTAGGTGACAAACACATGACTAAGAAATCAAATTATTGTTCAAGTTTATTACGACAATAATATGCTCTGAGCAAGTTCTGATTTCTGTGAAGGTACGAGTTGCTCATACACAAAGGTATGAGTTGCCTTTGCTGGAGGTACGAGTTGTCCAAGGTGCGACTTGGCAAAGGTACGAGTTGGTACAGTTCATTAAGTTGATGGTACAAGTTGTCCAAGGTACTACGAGTTGACCTGTTCCCATTTGAATCATATATGATATTTTTTCTAATTGTTCCGAGGAGTGGTACTTTCATAGTAGTATGTGCCATACTGGAATGAATACACAATGACTTTGAAGCACAAAAGTCTTTGACTGACGGACCTGTTCTTTCGGCTCCATAAACAAGACAATGCAATTCACTGTCATTCTCATGACTTAACATTAGATACCACTTGACTAGGGAAACGATTTGACAAATAAAATGGCATTTGTACCAAAATGAGTGATCCAAAACTTAAAAAAGTGAAGGCCTTTCAAAAATTTCACGGACTTGAAGTGAAGTTAAAATGTCACCTCCAACCTTCCTTTATCTGTTTGTAACATAGTACTACTTCCTTTTGACCATAGCCACGTGTGACTATTTTTAAGATTTTTGCTTAGATCACGATCATGAGCATGATGTAGGCCAACAACGTATCATGAATTATCAGCCATGTCAGCATGTAAAGCGAAGATACAGCGTAATGACCGTACAAGTACAACTTGGCTTGCTGACGAATTGGTCATGTTGGTAGGCCTACTGGCTGGAGAATGGTCTAAAAGACCAATGATTTTAAAAGGAACGGAGACCAACATGTCTCATTAGGCCTAAACAATAAAGCCACAGTCTGCAGCGAGGAAGGTTTCCGTCTCAAGATGAAAAACACATTCAAGAGAATCCTTGCCAGCCACAGCTTCCTTTACATGCAGGCTGTAGTATAACAAACGTCGCGTGAAAACAGACACGACTGAAGTAAATTTACCCTTCAAATGCATAAACAAACTATGGTTCTTCGGCATATCTACCCCAGAAACAAGCACCAGTTGATCGGCACACAGCATCAGCTTTGCTACCAATGTCTACTGAAGATTTTGATTCTATTTTTACTTACCAGTAATAAACGCTGATTCTCCACGCTGCTATTTTTAGGTGATCGAGAAATACCTACTGCATAAACTGTCGTCTTGCTCGCGGAACCGCGATGTTTTGGAATGCCCATCGTGCGGCGATTCGCATTCAACGTGACGTAAAATATCACTCCGCGGAAGCTTGAAAACATGCGAAGTAATTCCAGTTTGGTGATATTATGACAGAAATATTTTGGTGAAAAAAAAACAGATGTCGAAATCTTATTCTCATCTAGCGCGTAAGATAGTTAGAAATATTTGGTTTTATTTTAAATATGAGCTGCGGAATTAATTTGTTTACGTCACACTTCCGCCGGCCCCTTTACGGCCATATGTAAATGAACTGATCACGATGTTATTTTGAGAAAGGTAGATTCCCGTTCTGATTACATTGTAATGTAACTGCACAACGCAAAATTTGAGCAAATCTGTTTGTTAGCTCACCTTTTGATCCAATATTCAGAGTTCAGGCAAGGGGAAATATCCATGCAGTCCTGCTCTCTGCACGTGCAGTTGCTGGTGAATAACGGGGCCCGAAAATTTGAGAAACGTCGCATTTAGGGGGTGGGTCTCATGGTCTCACGGAATCTGGGCAGTTAGCAACCGATTTACGTCATCGCTACGGAGATGACGTCGTTGCACCATATTTGGAAAGCCCGCCTTCCCGAAATCTTCAGCAGACCGGGGTTTTCTTGGATGCAGCCTGCGTACCCGCGTCTCTGCTGTGCTATATGACTTGTTGAAGTTGTAGAGCTCCACGTTGCTACAAAATCTTTCCACCGGTGCCGCTGACATCCTGAAATTTCTCTGTTTTAATGTTGGGAGATTACGAATTAATATGCTTTCAAAGACCTGACCCGCGTTTTATTCCCTCATATGGATGTAGGGAGCGACATTTTATGTTGCAGGAATAATGATCGCAAATTGTAATTTTTCTTGTAATCGAAAATACGTGTGTATATCCAGTTCTATTGAACCTGCATGTTTTTGCTGTTTTTTTGCAATATTAAAGTCTGTCCAAACTGCGGTTAACTCAAGCCATGGCGGTAGGAAAACCTCCAGCTCTAGCGGAGCCCAAATTACAATGTACAATACTCAAGGAAATTTGATGTCGCTGAAGGGGGATACATAATACGAATAAAACAACCTTGTCGATAGAGAGGGGCGGGGACTACTTATTGTAAGATATTGACTTTTTCCCCTGCTCTTCCAGCTCTTCCTATGAATGCAGACGCATTAAAAATGCCACTCGCCTCAACTATACTCTCTAATATTGAGAAGTTCACTTTTAAACCAAAGGGCCCTTAACTTTAAGAGGGCGCTCTTTTTGTTTTCAATTTTCAAATACATTTGGGTCGAGTTCGGGCGGCCTGTTCTTGACACGGGTTTCTTGTTCTCGCGTTCGAACGGCGGGAACACGACTCAAGAACACTGTTTTCGGAACAGGATCACTCACCACCTCCTCGTCAGGGTTTTACAGGAATACACAGAAAAACTCGTGAGATTTTGATTTTTGAACAGCTGCAAACAGTAGAGAGATGGCTTCCAAAGCCATAGACAATGGGAAGTTTTGCAAAATTAACATTAATTATTTTCCGTAACACAGAAATGAATGCTCCTGTTTAGGCCTATATAGAAAAGAATTCAGCCCATCCAAACATTAACCCTCGAATAACGTAGTCTACAGGGACACCTCCATGTTGCATGTTGCTTGTCACTAACTACCAGCGATAACCGGTTGTTTGTTCCTGGGGTTCGAGCGGCCGACCCACGAACAACAAATCGAGCTGTCCGTGAACATACGGGAACAAGACGCGTGTTCGCAATAAAAGGGAAATCAATTTTTAAAAGCCGTATACCATTCTGATGTAAGATTCGGCATGAATTTTATACGCATTACAGATTTACATCTTTATCATGAACATCGCCCTCTATATAGTGTTAGCATGGCCGGCAAGTCACCCCCCACCTTTCCCCATTGACCGTCCCTACCAACAAAGATTTACGCCACTGCCCCAATGCAAAATAGGGTCACAAGCCTCTGAGTTTGAGGGTTTGTGTACAATACCTTGAGTTGGAAGCTACAAGTGCAAAAAATTGCAGAAATATCTTTACTATCTGTCCCTCTATTATGGCGTCTGTATAAATAGCCCGTGGGAACACAAAATATTAAGCTTGCGGGTAAAATTCTAGTGATTTAATGGAATGGCACACACGAGGCACAAAATTAAAAAAAAAGATTATAAAAAAGGCACTGATTTTACAGCAATTCATGGATTATCAACTGAAAGGCCAAGAAGACCTAAAAGCAGTATTGTTCCCCTTCATCTGTTTTGGATTGGTGCTTTCAAGTTTACGACTCCAGACACTGACTTTCAAAACGACAGAGCGGTTTTAGACATCGACAAACGATAAATGACGCCCGAATTCGCTTAAGATACCTGGACGTGTTCAGAACAACTTTTCTCTTTTCCATGATAGGATGGGCGTAAATCCTGATCTTGAGGAGATCTTTGTTTTTTCATTTCATTTTATCAGTAGTGTTTGATGTATTTTTCTTGAATTGATAGTTAAGTGATATTTTTGAAGAAACTTACTGTGGACAATTCAGCTCAACATATTTTTATACAGATTATTAGGTGTTACAGTACAAACAAGTAAATACCCTTTTCACTGGAAGTGACAAGATGGTGGCAGTTTTTCCATTATTAGAAAATCCTTCCATCTTTTTTTAGAGGGCGCTATTTTGCTTTTATTGTCACACAAGGCACTCCATGTCAAAAGAGCATTTAAAAAATCCAAAAAAATTAATCCTTCAAATTAACACAACAAAGATTCAGAGTGGTGATGACTCGAGTCAATGACGCGACTCGAGTAAGACTCAAATTACATTTTTTGGTGACTCGACTCGAGTCTCTGCGACCAAGTGACTCGACTTGACTCGAATCGAATTTCTCATGCAGACTTGACTCAAGTATAAGCTTATAAGACTCTTATCGAGTCTCAAAAAATTAAAAGCAAACTTTTAGTTGGCTAGATACCTGCCACCCTATGTCTGAATGAAAAAAAAATACCAAAAATGACTTACATATAGTTGAGTTTTTATTGTATTTGATCCACAACTCTGCAACTCAAATTAACTCGAACTCGGTATGCTTAATTCTACTCGATTACACAAAGTTACTTAACTCGACTCGACTTCTTGGCCTTGTTGACCGAATGACTCGAGTCACCAAATTTAGTGACTAGTTACAACACTGCAAATATTTGAAGGAATATTGGCTATTTCTTTTGCCCAAACAAGCTGCCTATCACGATAAACAAGTAAAACCTGGAAAGAACTCTAAGAATGCCAAAAGAAAGTGTGATATTTGTACACAATGCAGCTTGAAATATGGAGACGCTACACCAGTGGCATAAATGGGGGGGGGCACGGGTGCCTGTGCACCCTCTTCCCGGCTCCCCCCCCCCAATTTGAAACGTGTGCAAAATCTCCGTTCAACTACAGCTTATTTCCTTGTGGTGCCCCCTTGAAAAAAACACGTGTATACCCCCGGTGCCCCCCCCCGGAATTTCGCCCTAGTTGCGTCGCTGTGCTACATGCCATTTGTTCACCGTCTGTAGCCACTTCCCTGCATCAGACACATTTCCATCTATATCATGGTTTTGTGTATCGCATGATAATACTTCACGTCTTAGCAATCGAGTGTGCTGATTTCATCATCCTAGATATAGACCGATATTTACTCCCTCGTGGTACGGTTATCTGCACAATATGTTGAACGGTATAGCCGGCACTGACCTTGAGCGCCTTTCCTTCAAGATCCGCGAAGAAAGTCAAGAAAGCCAAGATCACGTCGCTAATTCATACTACATGCTTGGTACAGCGGAAATGACAGTGGGCGTGCGGTAACAGAAACAGAGTAGGTCATTTTACTCCTTCTTGATCGTCCACTTATTTAGTCTGATTGAAATTCAAACAATCTCAGTGAAATATGGACATTATCATAGTCTACCTTCTGAGCGGGAGATACAGCAAAATTATTCTTTAAAATTGAAATTTCGAGTATGAACCTACAGGAACCAGCCTCCAGTTCGCTTCAAAAAGCGAACCAATACAACAAGCTGCTCTTCTAATGAAAAAAATCTTAATGTAGGAAAAATTAGATAATCGGAATGATATAAACAGTATATAAAACTGCTCTGGTCTCTAAACGCAGCTGTTTATTGGGTGACCGTAAGATTATCCGCTCTAAATGTAAACAACCTACGTTGAAGCATTATGGGTGACAACCGTTAAATTAATTTAATAACAATTAATGAAACAAAGAAACTGGGGACAGCCTTGGAAAAGTCAGAACCAAGTCAATCTGGTGAAATCACTCCGTAGCCATGTAAACACGTCAGTACGCCGCCACGGGAACCGACCATCGTGGACGAGATGAAAAACGTTGAACAGAATTCCTGTTGTTAGAAGACCCCCTGCCTGTTCTGCAAAAGGCCCGACACTGACCAAAGGCCATGGGTTCCAAACTTTGGCCGTCTGTGAGCGATATTGGAAGTCTACAGACACGCGGGCATAGATTGCACCGAATGCAAAACCTTTCAGCACTGGATCTTAGCGTATTATGCACATCTGTTGTTTGTTTTGTTTTGTTTGTTTTCAATACACGGTGGACAAATCCGACCACCAAAAAGAAGCCATTACTATGGGGCCACCTTGTCGCGGTGCGTGCGCGTGAAATTCCTCCTTGACCAATAGGCAGTAGTCAGTTGTTGAAGTGCGCGCGCGCACTCAAGTTGAGACAGCTGCGTACGCGTGAGTGTAGGAATGGCGTCTCATCGGATTTGTTACGCCTAAAAATATACTTGTGCACACTGCAATCTGTATGTATTTTAAAGTCCGAATGATATGCAGTAGGCCTACATTGTATAATATTATTACATGTATATCAGCTACTTATGTTGCTTTGCGACGATAGATTGTCCCGGCATTGTCCCCTGAAAATTGACCTCTGAACGCGCGCTTCTGGAACACTTGAATAGGAAAAACAACGTGCATAAATTTAAGAATTTCCGTTAAGTTACTTAAAAAACCCAACTCGGAAAAAGTGCTTTGGAAAATATTTGCTAGTAAATCAATTTACAGAAATTGAAAAATTACCTGATCTGAAAGAAAAATATCCTGCCATAGGCAGACCGCGCAAGGGTTCTGGAAGCTCGCTGCGTGACCTTTACTTTCAGGCTTTGTGGCGCATACAGCATTATATTTATAGCGCCCTCTGTCACAATCGTTCAACCATTAGCTCGAACCATCGAAGGAGTTTCATCCTGTGAAGGACGCACTCAGTTTGTATTTGCTGGAAATGTGGATGAAATTACGCCCTAAAATGATTATATTTTGTAATGTTACAGAAGTGAATGCGTGATTTTTTGCATGGTGTTGCACATCATGACATCAGTGTACAGGTATTTTAGTGGTTCTTCAGCTCTGGAGCAAAATTTGTCTTAGATGAACTTGAAGTCATCAAATTACCCCTTCTCCACCCCCCCAAAAAAACCAACTGCAATGCCATGAAATAAGCTTTCATCCTCAAGTTTGATTTGTTGGATAACGTGGCATGCTCTTGTGGTATTAGCCCATCACGGGGGCGACAATCTGATGAATTGTCGCAATGCCGTCTTTTGTTGTGATTAAAAAAATTACAGTAGACTTCCCGTAAACAAAGTACAGCAAGGACGTCTCCATCAGAAACCGGGACTCTGATGAAAGTTCCAAATTATTATAGTCATTGACAGATCTATACCCAAGGCATACAGACACGTTCTCAACGAGTGAGTTACTGGTGTGTGACGCTGTATATATATAGGTGCACTGGTGTGTAAAGTTTCTGACTTGTATTGGTGAATTGGCTTGTTCAGTGAGGCATTTACGAACGCATAATACGGTACTTAAAAAGTCCCAGAAGTTGCTCCAAACATGTAAACAGCAAACAATGCGAGAGAAGTCCGACGTATTGAACCGCTACGCAAATTGGTCCGTGTTAAAATTATGCACTAATTGCGACAGGTTGAACAATTAGGGGCAGTCAGCGAACAATCTGCATTTGTTTGTAATTCAAGAAGCCCCTCTATTCACATGAAATTGTACTGTTTTCTGAAGCCGATGATCCGACAGAAAAAATTTTCGTTGCAGTTTCCAAATCTCCACCGCAGTTTTCCCAGTAGATAATTGGATCTGACATTGTTCCCAGACGGAAACAGATGTAAAAAAAGTTCAAATAAACTACTCTCATCGTATGCCCCTAAATAAAATATGTCAGGACCGTCATTGTAAACACAAAACAAAGCATTTATACAAAGATGATTGGAATAACAAATACTCAGAAATTTGCTTGTAGCATTTATTTTTCATCTAGATTTGAAAACAGAAATACAATCATTTAAAAGTGATACAAATATATAAAAACCTGAAAATCAGAAAACTCCGACGTTGACATGAAGGCTCCTCTTACTACCAAACTGTTTCGGGAACTTTTAAATGCCGACAAAGGTGAGGGCAGACAGGGTGGGTGTCTGATCAATTCTTTACAACTTTGGTTTTGAAGTCATTGTGTGAAACTCTTAATCTCAACGATCCTCACAATAGAGCCACATAAATCACACCTGTCGTTATATACGCCAATGTGTCACTTCTTGACGTCAAAATTTCACAGTCCAGTACGTGTAATGGAATTGTACTTACAACACACGATGCAAATGTAAGACAAAACGAAAAAAATTACAACTCAAAGAACTTTCCACTTTGATAAAAATCACGTGTGTCATTCAAATGTGAAGTTAATACACAGAACATGACTTTACTTATAACAAACACTATCATATAAACAAACTTCACACTGTACATGTACAATGTAGGCCCTATATGGAGCTATTAAATAGTCCGTGGGCTGACCACCGGAGCATATTCAAGAGATCGAGGTTAATTGTAGAGTGCGGCATGCTGCTGTGCAGATTTTACAGTAACAACGGGACGCTGATTAAAACACAAAGCGATGACGTCAAAAGTGACTAACCGCCGTACAAGTCGTTACAGTCGTGTTATTGGGACTGAATATCCCCTAAGAAGACTAAAGTGGGTAATCTTGATGTATGATATTCCCTTTCTCCCATCGTTATTTTTCGTTATAAGTACATGTACACACTTCCAACAGGAAGCAGAAAAACATACATGTACTTTACAAAGTGGTATTGTTTACAGCAAGGCATTAGAATTATATTTATCCGCATTTTATCACATATATCAAATTTGTTGCAGTCAGAAATTATCCTTTCAGTGGGAGTACCTTGACCTGCGCAGCGTGCGTTTCATTTTGAAAGTGCCTTTTGAAAAGTTGTCACAGTAACGCCCACTGAATAACAAACATGAAAAAGGGGGAGTTAAAAGGACGAACAGTTAAAAGTCCGATCTGTTAGTGTTAGGAATGTCGTTTCATTTGTGCATGCCAGTTGAAAGGTTGTCACAGTATAAACGCCCACCAAACAACAAACACTGTCAAATAGGAATTAAAAAGTCCAACACTTAAATTTCTACCAAAACGTTTGTATCAGGTCGTAAATCCAGGCGATGGGGGCATACATCTTTTTTTGGGGGGGGGTTATTAATCACCCCCCCACACACACACACACCCACACATTTTGTGGGTGAGAAAAACTTAAAGCGAATTGTGAAGAATTTTTCCGACTTCCAACAAATTCTATTTCACCCCAAAAGGAAAACAATTCAAAACAGACATAAATATGGCATTCTGAATACGTAATCACAGATGTACATCAATACAGGGTGTCCACATGAAAAAAAGTATACCGAGATAAAAAAAACAAAGGTAACGGCAAAACTCCTTTATATATGGGAAAGAGAAATTTATCTTTAGAAAGGGCAGACTGTCCTCTTTGCAGTGGTATACAGCTTGTGATGTTATTGACACAGATGAGTGAACAAATTAGACCGGTGTTAAGGGTACTGAAATCGGCACAGTGACAAGTTTGCATATTTTATTAACAAGGGTAGACCATGCAAGTGTGCAGAATACCAAATGCCTTTGCTTTAAGAACACATTCTTTAAATAATGTACATAAATCAATCTAATCTGGTTTTTTTTGCTATTTACCTTGCGAGTTTAATGTGCTGTGCCGTCCACATGGCCACCATTCCTGTCAATGCACATCTGACACTTTTTTATGTGGACACCCTGTATAAAGAAACATCAACCTGTCACCAGATTCATATAGTGCCCCCCCCCTCGCTTTTCGATTTTTCTTGGCCGGGCAAGTCATCCCCCTTTCCCCATCCCCCGATTCCCGGCACAAATTTACGCCACTGTTTTATGCTTATTCACAAGGGAAAAGGAACACAAACGACCACAATATCTAGGTGTCGTTGTATGTTTTCCAAAGACAAACTGCAGTGTGACAGTGGATAATATTTTGAAAGGTGGATGTGAGCAGTGGTGCAACGTGGGAGGGGCAGGGTAGATGTCATTTTCGAACGAACATATGCTTTCACTGTTCCCTCCTGAAATATCCGCAAACGATCCGGAGATCCCCGAAATTCCGCCACAATGTTACGTCACTGTATAACCACTGTGTATTGGCATACAGGATGTAGCTATTCAAGCCAGTGTTTCACATGGTGGCAGCGTTTCTGCTAAATACAATGTATATAACTACAAATACATGTACACGACTTGCTCAGACTTTGTCGCCAAAACCCTCACTTAGTCCCACAAGTTTGACAGAGGGGAGGCTCTGCTGCCGCCTGTCTTTAAACACGTACGCTATTTGTGCATACTTAGTGCGTTCCACGGAAACACTACCAGCGCGCGCCTTGCCACTTCCTGGGCTTATGGGTGAGATGGGCGTGGTGGGCCTCTCCCTGACACTCGGTAGGTCCAGCTCGGCGTAAGAGACTGATTTATGATTAGCGTCGAGGGCGGATTTCGGGAACTGCTTCTTCACGGGTGTGATGGGAGGGATGGGACTCACGAACTCACAGTTGACATAGGAAGATGGGGTGGAGCCGCCGGACTCCTCTCTGGAGGAGGATGGGGCGTGCAGGTTGACGTAGTCATGGTCTGAGCAGGAAGGTGCCGGGTCCCCGAATTGGCGCGAGGCAAGATCAGGCATGGATGCCGTGTGGTCCCGGTCAACGGAAGGAAGCCTTCTACTGGCCCCAGAATTCGGCGATGGGGAAGACAGCAACGGCCTGCTGTTCTCATTAAACAGGCTCAGGGGTGGGGGCTTCTTCCGGGGGGTTGGGCCTGGAAGAGGGTCGTTTGAGACGGCTTTCCTTGACTGCTGACTAAGTCGGGCAGCGGACCTGTCAGAAGAAGCAACAGGACAAGGTGATTCCATGTTGGTGGCAACATTCCCCTCCGTGTTGCCACTTCTCAGACACTCTGCACACTCGCTTGTTGCTAGGTTACCATTTGCTACCACGCCATTTGGTTTCTTAAAGGTGCGCACTGGGCTGTTTCGAGCGGTTGCAGGCCTATCTGTGACAGTGATGCTTTCCTGTCTCGCGTCGTCACAGCTTGACTTTTTGTGAGCTTTTTGCCATCCGACGGCAATTTCGTGTTCTGTACTGAAATCCAGTCGACCGCGCTTACGAGTGTAGTTGCAGTATAGTCGTAGTATTAAAATCAAGAAAAGCATGAAAAACATCCCAAAAAGGAAGGCCCCGAAAATGCACGTGACGAATCCCACTTGGCTTACATACACGGCAGGTACCGGGGTGGATACAAAAGATGCAGGGTTCTGAGATGGAGTTAAGTCTTTCTCGTCGTGTATAAGCACGGGGTAGGTTGGGGACACTACTAGGATGGTCATCGATGCCGAACTCCTGGTGGTAAATTCATCAACTTTTTCGCAGGAAACCACTGCTTTGTCGTCCATGGCAGTAACATTCCGAAGTATGAGCGATTTCCCGTCTTCAACCACAATTCCGGATCGGTTCTCCTCGGCCGGTTCTCCGTTGAAGTACCACTGATATTGCGCCTTGTCATTGCGGCCGGTGGGAGTGAGAAGTTTCTGGGTAGTGCAGGTGAATGTTGCCGAGTCGCCCAATCCCACTAAACCACCGCGAATATGCTCGACGTACAACAGCGGGGCTTTGCGGTAGGGGACAATGCTGCAACTTTTCGGCTCTGGCAATGCAGTGCTGGTTGCCTCGCAGGTGAACTCAACGCCGCTGTCATCCTCCTGTATGAAACGTTGATGATAAACCCACAGTCCACCGTGGGTCACCGTGCTCTCCAGAGGTACACCTTCACGGTACCAGGTCAGCTGAGCACGGGGACTTCCACCGTAAGAAATGCAGCTCAGGTTGACCAGCATCCCGGGCAAGAGGAGCGTGTCGCCGGATGACATCGCAGAACAAGCGGGGTACTCTCGTCCCGGGGGCGTCAACACATCCACAGTCACGGTCTTGACCGTGATCCACTCGTTGCCACTGCGGTAATATCCGCATACATAATCTCCAGCATCCTCTGCTCTCACGTCGACAATGCGTAGATTGTACTTGCCTCTCCTGACGGACCCCGCCACCGAGATGCGCTGATACAGGGACAGGTCGGCGTCTCGCAGCTCCGGAATCAAGTCATCGTTAGTTGTAAGGTACTCCAACAAGGAGTTCGAATACCAGAACACGGCTGATGTTCTCGGCGCGGTGGGACTGATGTCGCATGTCAGCGTTACTTCTCGATTTTCCAAAACCACGACAGCTTCACACGATATTTCGGTGACAGCAACAATGACAGCGACAACGGTGCTAAAAAGTAGCTTCAACATGATGGGCATCACCTTTACTGTCACACGCGACGAAAGCAGTCCGGAACTGACGACCACCGCCGTCAAACAACCGTGAGAAACGCAACGACAGCGATGACTTATCGACGACGGATGAGTCAGCCCTAGCCCCGATGGAAAATTAGGTGTACGTGCTGAAAGTCAAAACATCAATATTGAATGTTCCTTGCGTACCAGCAGGACGCCCAGTTTGTTGGTCCTAACTGCTGGTAATCTAACCCTGTAAGTAAATTTCGGGTCACACCACAACACAGCCCATAACTACTGCAACCTCGAGACTTCCGTGGGGCATGCACTTTCAGTTTCCACTTGTAGCGACGACCGTGTCAAATATTCGTATGTACATGTTCAGTTCACGCAGCGGATCTGGTGTCTGCCAGGTTGCTCAATATCGCGACCCCTTTGTCAACTTGGGATTAAAACTTCCCACACCAACGGGAATTTGCGAAGCCTACGTCCGTCTAGGTTCTTGGGTTACCGGGGCATAGTGTTTTGTAAATAAGGTTGTACCAGTCACAACCAGCAACGAGGGAAAGAATGAAGCATCTGTTCTTATAACTTCGTGAGTCAACAACACTTCATTTGAACGAATCACAGCCGATAGTGACATTACTTAACACGCAGGCTGGAGGCATACCTCACAAAGCCATGGTAGCGTGGTATGTGGGCGTCTTCAATAAAACTCAATGGATATTTTAGAGGACGCGTAGGGAGTAATAAAAAATTCGACAGTACACACCACAGTCATTTAAAAACCACTGAAACAAAGACACGCTTGGGCAGTCTGAGGTTGATAGACGCACAATAGACCTAAAACTTCACTTTCTGAAAGCCTCTGCTGAAGCAACCGCGAGCGAAATATTTGTGGGCTTTTGACAGCAAGGAGTAAGAGCACTGCACTCCGGCAAAAAGCCCTTCGTTATGGATGTGTGAAGATGCAGGGAAGCGTTTCTCTGATATAACAATGGTTGGGAGTATTGTGGCCCGGTTCACGCACCATAGTGCTAGGAGTTGGACAGCGCTTCCTATATCCTGTCATTGTTTAACGGTGACCCAGATACAAAGGCACGGACTGGCCCACAGGCAATTTCCATCTACAGTGGACATGCAACTTGCTCTGTAACAATCTGGACGCGATATTTATGCCAATGAATGGGGGAAAAAACAGGGAAAAGGTTCCAAAAATTTATCTTGAAAATAACTCGAAGTACACTTTGAGACAGAATATCGGCGTGTACATTTACATATTTGCCGGAAAACAAACTTTAAGGCAGCTTTACAAAAAAGCGTTTGATTTAACAGCCACAATTTTGGATTTAATTTCAGATTAAACGTTTTTAGCGACAAGGCGACTTAATAGTAATTAGTGATTGATTTTGTGTTACGCAAAACACTGTCAAAAACAAAACAAAGCCAAAACACGTCTCTATCGATTATTATTCAGTTATGCATCTACTGGGTGATTTTTTTGAACTGGCTGTTCTCCCAGAGAGAAATTGTGGGTTCAACGCTGTATGACTATACATGTACGTTTCTTGTAAAAACAAATCGTCATTTCGGTGAAATTGTTATCCGTTTTACGGAATCGTCTACAATCATAACATCCTTCACAGCACACCTCTGCACAGGGGATTTCGGGAGCACTTTGTAGACATCATAATTTGATTGTTATACTGCCGGCAATCATCGTTGAAACTCGGCAGGAATGTGACCCTTGTCACCCCTATGTTCGTGTTGCCGAACACACTGAGGGGAACTCGGCTTGGGCCGATGAGGGCTATTTTTGGTATGGCGGGGAAGGATCATAAATAGGGCCTAGAGGTTTTTCCCTGCGAGCTAGATCAAAACAGCCCTTGCTTAACCCTAACCCCTCTCAATCCTTCACCTGTTGGAGGATTGAGGAGGGTTAGGGTTAATCCAGTAACACAACTGAGCAGACAACCCAAGTGTTTCCACACAGAGTATGATTGGACCGTTTTTGCAGGCAAATTGTCTCTGCATTTAATTTTTTTTTCACATGAAAATATGACTCGGTACAAATCTTCCTTATCACTATCGTAACAGCGTTTGCAATTCTCTTTCTGGTACTTCTCTTTTTTTTGGTTAACATCTAAGCCGCATGTCCAATTAGAATCGGAGAAATTTAGATCGGACGGCGGACAGACACACTCGGCAACACTAAAATTTTGGTCATACTTGTCGTGTGTGTTTGGACTTGATTGTATTTTTATAATGTTCTCTACTGATCGTTCATATTCTCAGCTGCAACTGTTGAATATAAAAAATATTTTACTACTTATCAAAGACGGAAACCTTTATCAATTTCACGAGTCATTAATTTGAAAAGAACACAAGGTAGAAAAGCAAACTTAATTCCGTAAGAAGATATACAGCAGAACACAGATTCTGACTTGTCTCTCGTTCGTTAATTAATGTGAATTGTTCATGTCCAACGCAACAAAATTAAAACACCCCCACACCGCAAAAAAGGAAGATACGACAGAACCGTTGTATTAAAATTCTATTTCGGGAACAGGTCAACATTTGGACAACTTTCCCTATAGGCCGTGGGCCAAGGGTCAGAAAGTGTTCTAGTTTTTAAGTTTCGTTACGCACCTCTGGGCCTTACTTAAAAATCTTATCAAATAAACAAGTACAAATACAAAGTGTCAAGGTGTAGGTGTTCTTTTTTGTCAGTTGTTGCATTTTTAAAGAAATATTTAAATGATTAGCCCCCCAAATCCTTAGAATTTCTTTTTTTGTTTGCGTACGTGGCTGAAGAAGAAAATAGTCTGCAATTGCTCCACTGAACCCGGCTCAATAAACGAGTGCCACCCCCAATTTATACATTCTCACAAATTATAGCCTCAGCACAACGAGCCACTTTCTGGTTCAAATGACGTCACGCTTCGGTACTCCGCTAATTTTACAATTTCTATACTTGTATTTCAGGTCACTCTTGTCGTCACTGGCGGCGGAAGCAGTTGGGGAGGGGGCAGTGGTCCCCTAACTTTTTCAACTGTCGGTGGGGCTTAATGGATTGGCCTACTAATGGCTAATGCCTGATAGTCTCACAACTGGCCCCCACTTTGAAAATCGTTCCTCCGCCATTGCCTGTCGTCAAACGGTATGTGGTAGTTTGATGTTTACATGTATACACCAAAGTAATAAAATACAAAACCTTAATCCTTCATCAGTACGACCCTTAATTGTACATTAATTACATGTACAAAATGCATCCAAAATAAAAAATCCTAACGTACAAACAATTCAGCCCATCAATGTGGAAATCAGCAGCAATTAAGGTAAAGAGTATACAGTCCAACAAATGTGAGTACAATGTTATTCCAAAGGTTGGAAGGTAAAAACATAGCTTCCTAAAGCTCAATTAACAAAAACATTTAGGCAAACTTGCATGTCAATGATTTTTTTCAGCCCTGGCACTTTTAGCCTACATATCTCGTGAACGGGTTCCAGTCCCGTCAATTTTGGTACCAGCCCTGTGGTCTTGTTTCTATTTGTACAAAAGCCAAAAAAAGTTAGAAAGTTAAAAACATAACAACAAAAGCAAAAAATTGTGTTCAACATTGTAAAAACCTCCAAAATAAAATCCTGCTTTAAAAAAAAATCGCAAAAGGTAAATATTAAAAATATTGACTTGCAGCAAACCCAACTGTGAGCTTTTCAAGCTCACAACACATTATTAAATGAATCTTATATTATTCGTTTACAAGTTTACAAAACACCTGCAGTTATACTGTTGAGACAGTAAAGATTACAAGTACATAAATGAATATTGCTAATACATGACCATATCATTAATTTATCTGTAACTGTAACTACAAAAATACATATTCATATCAATGACAGGCAAGGCTAAAAATACACCTTTTAACAAACACTAAAAAACAGGTGCTAATTCCTTTAAAACAAAAACTCTCCATTTACAACATTCCAATCTTTTCCAGCTTAATGGCTTTGACTTTTTCCACTGGAGGCTCCATATCTGTTTTTCCTTCATCTTAAGCACCTGCAGGTGGTGGATAACCTCACCACAGGTGGGGAATAGACTTCACTACCTGCACCTGCAGGTGGTGGGTGGCCTTAACCCTACCCCCCTAGGGTGTATGTAAAATCGCATTGAAATTGGAGGATTTGGAACTGTTAGGGTTAAGCCATCTGCAGGTAGAGGGTTGGTTTCACTGTACCTGTACCTGCAGTTGGTGGGCAGTCTTGGCCACCTGTAGGTGTAGGTGGTGTGTAGCCTGCTTAAGACAGTACCAGTGGTTTAATTTCACTTTTCCCTCAAGGAAGGAAGTTGCATTGCATGCACATTGTGGTGGAATAAACTGACAACACGCTGCAATAGAACCCAGTGAACTGCGCATGCATTACAGCTATCACATTAACACTTAAAATTTACTTCAGGTTAAAATAAGCTGCATACAGTTTATTGACAAGCATAAACATCATGAAAAACTATTACAAAGGGTTTATTTGTCTATCTCCTTCTTAAAGGCAGTGTACAGGATTTGCTTTTAATGCAATTTGTCAAAATTGGCCGATTTTGGGGTTTGTGATTAACTATGTGTCTCATTCCACAAACTTGTTTCATTTGTTGAGATCAATGCGTCGAGAGAAATTGAGAAAAACATTGTTCAGTTTTAACCCTTGAAGTGCAGCTCATGTAATTTGTCTTGCAAAAATCCATGGGCCACAGGATGTTCCTGAGCGACAAAACAATGCACAGGCGAGGTCGATCTGCAGACCGATTATGGCCCTCAAAAATGTATTTCTCCATGGCTTCGTGTAGTACTTGTTGGCAAATTTCCTTTACATTCGTGTTTCCTCTTCAACAACGCAAAGCTGAGAATTTGTTGAATAAACAATTTTTCATCAGGCATTGAAGTCACTGCAGCCACCACAGTCACTGCGGGACCATGTACATGTACACGTACACGATCGACCACACAGTCGCTGTTCTCTCTCTACACGTACGTAGACCCCCTACGTTAGTCAAAAGCTGTCCACATACTTTCAGTGCCCATCAGAAATGCTTTATTAATAAACAAATATGGTAACTATCCTTGCATTTTGGGCATAAGAGTTACTGTTATTGGAAAAATAGAAAGCTAAATGTCTCGAAATAGGAGTTTTGTTTTAGAAAACCAGGCTTCAGTACGGAGCTCCGAAGGAATGGTCATTGGACCATATCATTATCTTAAGGGGTGAAAGCGAGATGATATATTCACGTGAGGTAAACTACCAAAGTTTCATGAAGAAATTTTAATTTTCAACTAGTCCAAATTTTCCTTCAGACTGTTCGTCACGGTTATGTATCTATTTTGTTAGTTAATAATGAATTTAGGCCTGTTGACAGCTTGAATATTACCCGTTCATATAAACTCTTCCAGCAGCTCAATGCTTCACACAGTTTTGTTGTGCCCGTCAATGGTTGCGGTATTCGAAAGAATTTTATTTTCTTCCTTGGAAAAAACATAAAATTTCTCTTTTCTTGAAAATGACGGCTTTCCAGGTGATAAGATTTCACAGACTGTCTGACGCTATTATGTACTCACTTTACGGTAAGATATTTCAAGATAATGTGACAGTCCCATTTTTGCAATCTTGCAAATCCTATACACTGCTTTTAAGTTTTCTGTTGCTGCTGTTTAATCACTACTGGCAAATAAAATTGCAAAATGAGGGGCAATTGCACATCGGTATTTTGTTAAACCTATTTTTATTTGAAAAAAGGGAAAAATCAAACCAAGCAAGCTAACATACGGTTCTACTTAGAAAACAAGTATAAGGAATAAATTAGAGACCAGCAGACAGCATCTAAAGTAGCCAACACACCGATCTAGGCCCTTCAGTGGGCCCTGGACCCTAGCTGATAGGGACTTCACTCTGCTTACTGGTACTGTTAGCTCTTCTAGACTCGAGAAGTTGCACTCTCAAACGATGGCCAAAACTCTGGGTGGTGGGTAGACACTGCCACCCGAAAGCGGCTGGTACCGGTAGCGTTGCATGCGTGCAGGGGGGTAGCCAGGCGCGGGTGGGTAGGTCAGGTCATTGGGGGGTGGATAGCCCCCAGGTGGGTAGGTCGGGTCCTGCCCTGGTGGTGGGTGCATGGGATCCCAGGCTGGCGGTTGCGCCGGCAGGTTGTATGTTGGGTACTGGGGGGCGTACATCAGCTTCCCAAAGGTGTAGTCATAGCCACTCTTGCTGGGTACCTCCTGGAGTCCCTCTATGGCTATCTCATAACTTGGAGGTGGTGGTCCTAGAATAAAAACAAATGATTTTTTCAAGATACTCCTTCTGATGAACAGAAACAATTCACAGTGTGCCACAGTACCGTGTCCTTCCGATTTTTTTTCTGTTTCACGGGTGAACAGCACAACGCATGACCCTTTACCACCTGTCATGCTTTGATGTTTACAGGCATTCACCCCGATCCCTGCGAGTCTACAAACTGAAGACAGGTTTGAATTACGGAGGTATCTTGCGCAGTGACAAGAAGGGGAAATGATAGAAATCTTCCTCACAACATGTTCCTAGCCAGGACAGCAAATTAGGCTACATGCTGACAGGTAAAAACTCAACACTTAATGGCATCTTTACTTGGTTCTGTGTAATACGGCAGATATTGAAGGCTCAAGAAAAAAAAAACACAGCGAACTTCCTTTTGGCAAAAGATTAGAGGATGTCACGTCGAGGGAGAAAGTGAACCTACCACTGCTGCTGGGTTGCTGGACGACCACACCTGAAGGGTCCTGGTAGGGAGGCCGATAGACTGGAACTGTCCCTATGGTGATGGGTAGGTACACGTTAGCATCAAAGGGTGTGTTCTCCACGTCACCTTCAAACTGCAGACAAAAACAGCAGACTGTTACAACTCTCAGAGGGGCAATGAATGAAGTACATACTACTCAAGGTACCGGTACGAAAAGTATGCATGGAGACATTGGTAAATTATGAGATGGAAGGTGTGATACAAGACCAGTCTGATGTCTCTTCATCATATCTGCTCCACGCCTGATTGAGAGACTGTCAGTATAGAGAAAGTTTTTATATTGGCATTTTGTTTTCTCTTGCCCAATTTTGTCTTCACAGTATGGTATGTTAATCCATAAGTCACAAATCACCAAGATTGACACATCATATGCAGCAAGGTATGAGATGGAGAGAACCCCCCCTGCCTTGTGTTGGTCATTGTCTCGCAGGAATC
>NW_019091449.1:134704-161722 GCF_001949145.1 Acanthaster planci
GCGGTTTGTAAAATTAGAGATAAGGTAAATGGAGCTTTGCATGATAGGGGGAAAAATTTTTTTACTTGGGTGTATCCTTTCTTCTAGAGGTACTGAAACATGATGAACATGACTTAATAAGTGTGTGAGTGATGGTGACATTTTTACTTGTGTGTTAGGAATCTGTTTTTAATGAACATCATCTATTTTTTTGACTGTGAATGCCATCAATCCAATGATTAGGCTAGCTATACTGTTACAACTGGTAGCCTGCCACTATGCATGCAAATGAAGCCCTTTGATGAAAACCAGTGCTTTCAGACACAAACGAAAATGGCCACATTTAAAGCCCGTGGCAAAGTGTGGTCTGTCCGTAGACTTGCAGTGTTTATCATCAACGTATGGATTACAAAGGGTCATACTCGTCAAGTATGGCTGGGTGTGACCCAGTCTACATTTGTCGTCGTCCGATATTGCAACGTTCACACATGTATACATGTATGCACTGAGGCACACAATTTGTGTTATACATAATGTACAATGCACGTCCTAGGCATCTAATTGTTGCGTGAAAGTATTCAAAGTTTGCTAGGCCACCTTTTTCTTCTTTCTTGCTTTTTTCCGGACGTCAAAATTGACAAATGCAGGTGGTGATTTTAAATTTTTTTTTCCAAAATCTGATTTTTTTTCCAACAGCAATTCTGTAGTCCAAGTAACCCTGGACCAATTTTCTATTTTGAACAGAATCTTGAGTGTATAATTCATTTCAGTGACTTGAGTTCTCACTCTACACCGTGTTTCTACACAGTCAACGAGTTCCTATCACTAGTTAACTAGTGCTTGGCTCATGATGTACGTAGCTCACGTGCGGCAAAGTTGTGAATGACCGTAGTTGATCGTTGTCAGGTCATTAGGCCAAAGGGGAAGAAAAGGTGGCCGCAGGGAGGGAAAAATAGCAAAAATAAAAGTAAAAATAATCGTTTCCTAGTGACAAACTGTTTTTTCCAGTGTTTCTCTTATAACTGGTCCTCTCTGCACTCTGCTATTAAAAACGATTTATGGCAGCCAACAATGTGACCAACCTTGATAGGCTGGTCGTGAATAATTGACTAGGCTAGTCCAACCATAATTGAATAGCATGCATTTGCCCCATGTTGAATGTGTACCACCCCCCCCGGCCATACACCCTGTTGAAACAGTTCCAACCAGCCTCTTTCTTCTCTGCCGGTGAAGAGATCAGGGCCAAAATCAGAACAAGCTTATGCGAACACTCTTCCGATTGGGCATACCTTTAAAACCCCTTGCAAAACTTACTAGCCAAATTTGCATTCAATGGGCAGTAATCACTGGGTCAGCTATGTCAGCCATACATACGACACGTAATTATCTGCTTGTTTTGTTGACTTTGCTGTTGTTGATGCCCACGCTGCTTATCACTGAATTAAAAGAATCAAGAAGCTCAAGACTTACGTGGACCACATACTCAATCCTCATGATTCTGCAGCCTTGCGGGCCCGTGGGAGGGATGGAGGGTATCACGTGAGGCTTCCAGTCCATCCTTGCTACCTCCCCTGCTCCGCATCCGGGAGCCCTCTCCTTGATGATGTTGCATTCCCGCCTTGTTGTGTAACCCTCCCAGGAGACGTACGTCACCAGCTGGAAGAGACACACAAAAATACTGGAAACTCTACTTGTGAATGACTTCAACACGGATTTGGCTTGACCCTAACTCCTCTATGCACTTTGTCGGGAACCCCCCCTGAAACATCTGCAAAAGGGCCACTAAGGCCTCCTTCGTGCTTCAACCTTTCACAGGAATTATGAACTGTAATGGAAGTGCTCATGGTACGAGTGATCTTTGAGGTGGCAATGCACACTACATAGAAAATGACACAAAATCAGACCCCAAAAAAAGCCTGGCTCAGGAATCCTTGAAAGCAAAGTGCCAATGCGTTTTTCACTGTAAATGAAAACTGCAGCCTGCAAATGATAGCCCCATCAATTTTCTTTTATAATCCCCTCCCCCAGACCAACACTGATATAGTTTTGAATCTATGGTTCTAAATTAAGCAGCCTGCCTCTATGCAAATAGAACCCATGAACATTGTTTTTGTCTGTGAATCAAATCTCCAGACTTGGAAGCCACAATGCTTTATCTTCAGAAATATTTCTACAACTATAGTCGTCCAAATTATAGGGCCAGTTATTCAAAATTACCCTGTGGGATCACAAAAATATGAGTGAACTCGATAAGCAGGAATTCAGACGTCAAGCAGTTTGCACCTTATTGGTGGTCTGGGTGAAATCTAGTTGTGTAACTTACAGGGTGTGGGGGGATTTGAACTGAGTTATTTTAAATTTTGAAGTCTACACAATGTATGTATAAACCACAGTTACATGTCAGTGCCTACTTGAAAATATGGGGGCACACCCCAACCCCCTCAGAAATTTCAACCTAATTAAGCTGCTGATCATTTCCTTCACATACTGAACTCACCTGTTTCAGCCTGACAGTGAGGTGTAGGATCTCGCGGCTGCTGTTGTTCTCCACTGAGCCCGAGACATACATGGTCTCCCCTGGCACATAACCGGCCTTGTCAGTGGAGGCTTTGGTGATGATGGGACCAGTCTCACAGCACAGGCAGCAGACGCTCTTGGTGTCTTCCCTGCGTACAGGGTGCTAAATGCAACCAGCCAAAAGGAAAAAAAAGCACCTGAACTACAAAACTCAAGCAGTTTATAGTTGAAAGTAAGAATGGTTATGGAGGCAATGGGAGAGATGGGAGGATAGCAGAGAACAGGGGCTAATGCTACAAGGTTCTAAATACTGGTACTATGGTTTCAAGAGACAGTGACATATCCCTTTGAGGTGCCTCCGTTCTGATCTGGGACCAATTTAATAAGAGACACTTACAGGTAGCCCTAACATCATTTGTAGGAATAGCTAACTGGCAAAAAATGTCATGCACATGTACATGTAAATAAGGAGCTTGGGACACGCTCTCTGCTGACGTTTGCTCAGTGAATGATTTTGCTGAACAGAAATGTTTGATCATATCCTCCAAGAGTGGGTTACATACCTGTATGTAATTTATCACCCAATCACATGTATGTTTCAGGTGATGTGCTTGTAAATGTGGGCATACATGAGATTTTAGCCAGAGGTGTCTGGGCGTCTTTTGGACACTCAGTGGGCTGTTTTGATACCTTCTGCTATACAAATGCATGTAAAAGTATAAATAAAGCCTAGGCAGCTTTGATGCCCTGTTTATCACTTTGAGCCAAATGTGGACACCCCATTTTTAAAATCTTTAATGAGAGTAGTAGTGAGGGTAAATCATCAACAGATCATGAAGAAGATGTGAATCGTGTACCATGGCATTTGGCATGGTTGTGAGATCGATTGGCTGCCCTGTGACAGTGAACAACCTCTCCGTGTGATGGTTGAACTTCCAGGGCCGATCGATCTTGCACTCCACTTTGTAGCGGATCCAGCCCACGCTCGACTCAAACGAGAATGGCAGCGGAATGTTGGGGATCTTGAAGGAGAATGGAAAGCGATGCTCTCCGGCCTCCAAGCAACGCCTGGTCTTGTCATCTGCAAGCAGCAGGCGTGAGAGTGTAAGCTTTGGTTGTACTTGGGTGCATCTCAGTCGTATTAAACCTAATCTGGCCCTCTCGGGTCTTACAAAATGAACCACTTGTTTTTTTGCAGATTTCACAGGACTGGAAAAGATAGAGAACCCTGTCATGATTCCTTTCTGTAGGCCTCAAAGTTCCTTGGATGTCTGAGTGCAAAAAGTGTGTCACTGGTGACTTTAACTCAGGTAATTCTCTTCAACAAAACTTACGGAACTTACCAGTAACGGAAGTTTAATATTTGCTTTTATGACGAACTTTTCAATTACTTGTGATTTCACTACCAACAGGGTCTTGGATTAGCATACTTTTCAATATAAGTACAAAATTTCATACCACAGTATTGTGTGAAAGTTCCTGGTGTTGCACAGGGCAGTATAACGTACAACACTAGTATACTTTCTGATTTAGCTCTTTGATTGTTATAAAGCATGTAAAAAAACACAAAGCTTCGGAATTGAAACTTAATTCTGAATAAAAAGAAGCCAGATACTAGTAATTACATTAACCACTTGCTGATGGTATCGCATGTACTTTTTTGCTGGAAATTAAAGTTTTCATAAAAAGCAAGATGTGGTTACCACCTTCTGTTAAACATGTACACTGTACAGTCAAATGCCAGAAATTTGTAAGAATCGTTTTTGGGATAATGTTATGATCTCCTTCAATGTAAAAACCTTTGCGACACCTGTTGGGGTTAGGTGTATTGGAAAATGCATTTTTTAACATTCAAAAGTGTCCCTGCTTCTCTGGACAATAAAGGGGCCTGTTGGTGTGATGTCATTCAAGTAGACACACAGACATATAAACCCATGGACGGGCAGCTCCTATTCAAAGCAATAGCGGGGTACCGTAGCTGAGATGGCACCCAACTAAATCCAAAAGCATGGGCAAATTCATCCCTTGGTATAGAGAATTTACCCACAGTTGAAGAATTCCAGCCATTAAATTCTATGAAGCCATTTTTAATATTAAAAAAAATCGTTTTTTTACCTGATCTGGCCCATGCAAATTCAAAACAATGTGGTTGTAACATTTGAAAAGAAAAGAAAAAACTTTATGTTCAGAGCAATCTAAGTGCGTCACGCACAATTCAAACTGAACGCGCTGACATTCATCGTTTCACCCACTGCTTGCCCACGCTTTTTAAAATCACAGTTATACGCGCAAGACTGGCGATCTATGCATTTATACATCTGTGGGTAGACAGGGTAAAGTTTTTAGGTTTTTCTGTATAAATTGTGAATCTGAAATTTGCTAATTAAAAACATTTCTAGAAGGGCTGCTCCTTGGCTTACTGCTGCATGTACTTACTAATCAAGGAATCAAAGGGAAATTTACAACGGCAAATTACTGAAAATTCCATCAATCGATGCAAAATTGATGTTTTCTGTGCAGCGATGGCAACATAACTTTGCTCCTGAATTTGGAAAAACCAAAATATAAAAGCCAAGGAGGCACCACCAAAACTCCTTTTAAAATAGCACAATAAGAATTGGCAACACGATTAACTGTTTGGCACAAAGGCGCATGGCACAGATCCTTTAAACAAGAACGTAATTTTATTTCTTTATTCCTGCAAAGCCTACCTTTCTCCCAACAGACACGTTTCTCATTGAAGTATATCTCACTGGCTGTGTAACTCTCCTTATCTTCCCCAGATCCCTCCGTCCAGCAAGTGTGAGCCTTTCCCTTGAACTTGACTTTGATGGCTGTGGATGTTAAAGGAGCTGGACATTAAAAAAAAAAATTTTCCCGGAAAAGGACGTACATGTATGTATGCAACTGTTTTATTTTAATGAAATATAAAGATTTCTTTTCAGTTTTTAAAAACTTCCCAAGTCATTTAATACGTTGTTCAAAGGTTGCTTCTGTATAGCCTGTGTTGATTTTGTTGTAAATTTTATCCCTTTTTACTAAATAAAGAGAGTGTGGTTCTTACGCCCTTTTGCCAGGAACACTTTTTTCTGCCGAGATCATGCTTCAGGGCAACAGGGTGTAAGCACACTTACAACCTTTTGCCGGGCAAATGACAAAGTAGACTGCACAGACCTGTATGTATCACTGTTAATTACCGACAAGCTCTTTTGAGACACTTCACATATCATGTCTGAGGTAATATGGGCATGCTCAAAACAACAAAAACCATCTGAAAAGGATCAAGTTTTACTGGTTTCCCACCTTGTTTGAAATGCGTTCACTAAGCTTTTAAAATATGGCCGCCAAATTAAAATTTTGGATGTCTAAATATATACAATTACAAATTCTTGGTATTTTATGTACACCACAATGCCTCAATGAAAAAAAGATGGCTGCAAATGACTACATTGTCACTGATACTGCTCTATCTAATCAAATTCTACAAGAACCCTAGAAGAATGTACATGTACCAATCAGTACATGGAACAACAAACTTGCTTTCCTTGAAGCTGGTGTCATCTGGGTCTTCCAATTTCCCCTTGAGGATTTTGTACAAGTGGGGTTTTTCCCCCCAAAGACCAGGAGTGTCAAAAAATAACCTACATGTAAATCCGTTTTTGCCTTGTGCCTAGTGAAAGAGAATTAAGAGTAGTTTTCCCACAATTTAATGCAAAACAAACTAGCCAAGTTGTAATAAAAAAAGTTACTGTTTTATTGCGTTTAAATTAGCATTTTCATTTTATTCTGTTTGATCCACTGATACTGTAACAAATTTTGTTTTGTGTTTTTCACTGTAACTATGAAGAAGAAGAAGAAAAGTTATACTCTCTAAGTGTTATGCTACATTACACAGGGAAAGGCATTTTAAAGTTTTTTAAATTACCAAAAACTGTATGATTTGAGGTCATGCAACATGCAAGGTAGTTTGTGATATGTCAACAATAAAATGCTATAAACTACACAGAAATTGCATGTTTCACAAAGTACTGGCTTCTTTCAGAAATAAATGAGATAATTTTGAGTTGTGTTCCGAATACAGAAGCTGTTTCCTTGAGTAATTCTCTTCATCGTCTGTCACTTACTTATGTGTGTGCCTGCGCATTTTTATTACACGTAGTTGACTGCTTTTTCTGATGGTGAAACCTTCCTGGTGAGCCTGGACTGCCTCAACCTGTCCCCTCTACCCTTCGATCCCACATAATTAGGAAAGTTGTTTGATACTTTGGACTTTCCCCCTCCCTCGCTTGTCCCCGCCCTTCCCCCATCTACTGACTGTGACTGAGACTAGTACAGACAGCATGCAGGCAAGACAGCCGTATTATACGGTGGGTATATACACCAGGTTCTCATCATTCTCTGACTCAACGGGCCCCCCCTCACCTAGTGTTATGTTATAAATGTGCAAACTGAAGTTATTATTTTTTTTATAGTATGGCCTATAGAATACACCACTGATCATCGTGACCATGATCTAAATTGCTGCAAACCTTTGATATCATCTTTCGGAGCAATTAGAACGACTCGGATGTAGCCATTTAAGACGTCTCCAGAGCTGAAGACATCCACATTGTCTCCGTCGAACACCACCTCAAATGCTGTCAATCTGCCCATGTTAATTGGGCCTACAAATGCAGGGGTGATGGCTTCCAAATGCCACGCATAATCATGAGGCTTACATCAAAAATATTCCTGCTCATCTGCTGGTGCAGCGAGCTCTGCATGCAGAGCGCGAGCGAATCCAGTCGACTTAACTTCCGGGTGCCCTCTGCCACCTTGTGAGAGCACATGACTAGTCTGTTTACGTTTGGTTTCACTTCGTAACAAATGCACTCATGGCGCAAAATTTGCCAGAAATAGCGCCCTCTGGTGGCACTGAGGAACTGAGAGAGGGTAGAGATCATCATAATCTCCCTGGGACTTCGACCGCAGTAGAACAAAGATACAGATGGGACAGTCTCGGGTGCTTCACTGGAATAGGCCAATTAAAACTAATTCCTTGTTTATCATCACCGCCCGACCGGATTTCCCCTCCCACCCCGACTTTTTTGATATTTGACATTTCCATTTTTTAACTAACCTTTTCAACCTTGCAGCTGTGTCCGCACCACAGAAATGTTTTTTTTTAATTTAAATTCTCTAGTCTTGCCCTCAACCATGACCAATTGAGGCGGGCCGTGTACGGTCGATCGCACGATGTTCACGTTTCAATGTACACTGTACATGTACATATATGTATGTACATTCGTTTCAAACCCACCAAAGCTGGTCAAGAATAAAGGACATAACTTCTGCAGATACTGAAACATCAAGCAGACTGGGCTCATTTATTTAATCAGATACCAATCTGATCATGCTGCTATGATATATGGAACACTGTACAAGAAACGTTTTTAGTCTATCTGAAAAGTCTGAAAAAAAAAACTGACTTGAAATATCAAATATCAAAGGTCCTCCCGGCCAAAGAATATAAGTTTGAGTGATGATTAACAAGGAAATAATTTTAATGGGCCCTATCACTGCGATGATAATTTCATTTTCAATTTCAAAAGGATTTCCGGCGAAAAGCCTTTTATCATCCTCTCTTCCCAGTGGCGTAGTCGACAGGGGGGTGTGCATCCCATAAATTCCTGGCCAAAACAAAAACCAAAACCAAACCAAACCATATCACCTTTTCTTCCCCCAACCAACATGCAGTTCCAGTAATAAAGCAGCGAGGCAAAAAACCAAACCAAACCAAAAAAACAAAAACAAAAATGGTTTGCGAAAACAGTGACTCCGACACACCATAGAAAACTGGTGCCCCCTCCCACCAGATGCCAATACCCCTAGATGCCCCCCCCCCGTGAAATCCTAGCTACGCCACATGCACAAGCTTCCCCCATACACTGTACATGATGTCCCAAACTTCGCGCTTTGGTCCAAATGTAGCTCTCCGCTTCCATGCAAAGTAGGCCCACAGGTTGGAAGTTTTGTGAAGGAATTGCCCTGAGTTGGAAGCCATGAGTCAAACATTTTTTTTATTTATAGAAAACGGTCTATAGGCCCTTGTCGTTCCTTATAATGGGGCGTCTTGTTTCTGCAGATAACCCACTAAAATTGCAAAACATAAGGTCTTGCGTAGGAATCTATGGCGATTTAGTGGAATCGTCAGGTAGAACGGAGAGGGTCACTGTGACCGAGGGAGATTGTGCGGGTAAAGTTGAGGGTAAAATAGGTTGCCGAGTTCTTTTCCAAGGTCACCGTTAAGCAAACCTGAGGGAGACTCGGTACGAAGAGTCGGCCGCAGTTTTGAAAACCCGATATCTTGAATCAGAGTAGTTTGTTCGTTCGTTCGTTATCCAGCGCCCGAACAGGGCAACGTGCACTGCACTGACGGTTCGGGCAAGTCAGATGTATTTCGGTACAGGTACGTACAAGATTACATGGACAGTTTCCGGTAATACATAGCTGTGCCAAAATCGCGATTTGGCGGAAATTTTAGGGGCGAAATCAGAATGGCGGAAACGGAGTGAAAAAGCGGAAAATTTCCGCCCAAAGCGGGAGAGTTGGGAGGTCTGCACAATGTAGCCAATCACAGTGCAAAGCCATCACCCCTTCCAAGCGCCGGCACTGTACGGGTGCTGGGCGACGAGGGAAAGCACCCCAAAGACGATTGTGGAGCTAGTGCGAAGTATAGACTGCACTCTGCGTAGAGCGAATTGATGGCAGCGGAGTGCAGATTATTTAGTTGTTTTAAAACGTTGTCAGGTCCGCTAAATTAAAACCCAATTGCGCGAATATGTTTAACTGCTGAGAACTGAAGGGAAGAGTATTAACCCAGTTGCCTATAATCTTGCCGGTGATTCCTATTATCCCGTGAATATTAACTGGGTCATTCGACCGAATCACTCAATTTCACTCGACTGGATATTTCTGCCAAAGTTTCCCCAAACGTTAGTTCAGTGCTCGTCAAACTCTGGGGCCAAGGCAGCATTTAGATTGGTGACTTTCCCCATCGTCTGTTTTATCTCAGGGCCTAGGCTGAGAAAACCTAGACTCTCTCATTGGGAATTGGGAAACGCCACGTCAGTTAATCAAACACGGGGGAACTCGGCTTGGGTCGACGAGGGCTTGAGTGGCCTGGGTACGACACAAGTTTTCTTTTGCGAGCTGAAAACAAAAAATAAAATAGTAATAATAAATAGCTTAATTCAGTTACAATCCCCATTCGCTAAGAAGCATTATGCTCAGCTAAACAGACAAGTTGTCACAATGCCCGGAGGAATGAAATGCTTCCAGTCCATGCAAAATGACCACGACTAACAAATATGTTATGCCTCAATGCACAAAAGTAAATTACACTAATTTGGACTTGATGTCGGTTTATAATTTCCTTTAATGATCGTTCATATTCTCGGCAGCATCTCCTGTACTGTTAACAGTTATTTTTACCATTTATTAAGAATGAAATATTTAGCAACTTTAATTAACTCTTCAAAAGAAGGGCACAGAGGAAAAGCAATAAACTAATCCAGAAACTTAAGAGATGAATAACATAAATTTAACAATTACATGTACATGTATTCCAACTTTCTCGTTAATTAACGTGCGAATGATTCATGTTTAGCAGAGTTGGCAATACAAAATAGACAAAAACATTCTGGAAGATCCGAAAGTCCACTAGTGCAATGAAGTATACATTTTCAGAAAGTGAAATGTATCTTTCTTCAAATTCGCTTTTCTGAGACATTTTCCCCAGTTTATTTGGACAAGATACTTATTTTGATTTTGCGAGATATACTACTTTGAAGTTAGTTTTACAAGAAATGAATTCAGAAATGTTCTGTTACGAGATCTGCTTTTTGAAAAAACCAAACATTTCTACCAGCACACGTTTGTATTTTTTTCAAGTTCGTACATACATGTACACCAATGATTATAGTCTAGAGTGTATGGGTCATGGTGCAGTATAGGACTTGGCCCATCACTGCAATTAACAATGAAAGTGCGCCACAACAGCAACACCTTATAAGAACTAGCCATTGGTGGGTAAATATACTAGCAGACATAATTAACTCGAACAGCAGATAAATGGAGGAACCACTTGATACGTAATTTAGAAAAAAGGCAACTGTTCAGTTTGAATCATCGTATTATATTTCATGTCTACCATTTCTAAAACATATATTCTCTCACAAACTACAACCTCAACATCGGCGCAGCAAGGATCTTCTCGGGGAAGGGGGAAAAGTTCCCACATGGGGGGCAGTTACATCCCCCACCCCTCTTGGTTATGCCACTTAGCCTCAGCACAAGGAGCCAGTTCAGAATTTCATCAAGGTAAGGTCCTTCAAGAACAAAGCATTGGAGCCATCGGGAGTGTCCAGTGAATTTAAGTAAATTCATCTATATTTAAGGTCATTCTGTCAGCAAACAGTCTGCGGCACTTTTACATACAATATCTAAAACCAAACATCAAAAGTAATAAAGTATAAAACCTTAACCCATCAATACAACCCTTAAAAGTACACCAAACATATGTGTATATATATAAAAAAAACTTGAAATACACATACAATTCAGCTCCTATATAAATCAGCAGCATTTAAGGCAAAGAGTACATGTATAGAGTCTAATAAATGTAAAGTGCAATGGAATGAAAGTTTAAAAAATAAAATATTGCTACCTACAGCTCAATAAAAAAAAAACCCTCAGTCAAAACTGCGCGCCAATAATAAATGTTTCAACTCTGGTACTGTTACATATCTTGTGGACAACTCGACGAAGAATAACTGAGAAAGGGCTTGTAATTTTTTGTAAGTTTCTGCATACAGAGCCCTTCATATCTTACATAAATTGTTACAACTGAAATTAAGGTGCTCTCATTCACATTTTGCGGCAAGACATAGAGATGAATGATAATTCATCCCAATCATCATGCAGGATAATTTATTTAATAAAGTACACATATACAATTAATCAAAGCTTTCATTTGATATGTTCGGTGAATATATTTCTTAGTCACATGGATATTTGCCTTGATACCGGTAATTTCCACACGATGTCTTTATTAAGACTTGTACAATTTTAATAGCAATACAAATGACAGGTACATTTTAGTGAAAAGCACTTATCATCCTAATTATGTATATAAAACATTTACACGTGTATATAGGTTCCTTTGATGTTGGACTAAGGTCTCATGCAATATAAACATTATATCAATTACTGAATTTTATGTTTATAATAAATTTCGTTTACATGAGCCACCCGGTGTTTGCCTGAGTAATCAAGCAGACAAATTCTATCCACTTGTAAGTCAGAGATACTTGTGGAATCCTTAAAGTAGTGGGAAGGAGCGATTACTCAACATTCACAAATAGTGAAAATGACGTAGCTATCCCAAAATCCTTTGTATTTCTGTGGAGGATTCTGTACAGACTACTGATCCATTTGTACCCATACTGCTATTACTGGAGAAAACGAACGTGAACGCACAGCCACCTTAAACAGCTTGTATCACGTTCACTGGAGGTCAAGGCCGTTTTCCAATACTCAACTTTGTCTCCGTCTCAGGCTTCGTCCCCGAAACCAATCAATGATTGTAGGCCTGAAGCGTTTAAATCAAATTGCATTACTGCAAGTTTTTGCTCTCTTGCATCTTATTTGATGTTCTGTGGCACTATTAGACTAATTACTGTGCTTACAGCTTCAAAGTCAGCTAGTAAAAAACGTAGTTGAAGCCTGAGACGGAGCCGAAGTTGAGTATTGGAAAACGGCCCAAAGGTACGAGTTGAGAGGTAAAATCAATGTCAAGTCTCCCACAAACCACTGGACATAACAACTCGGGGTGACTGTGGTGAAAGGCAAAAGATATAATTACAAAAGCCTTAGAGTCAGTTTAAATGTTTATTTCATAAAAAAAAGATGCCCTGACTTGCATATATGCACACTTCACAAAAACCTGAAAATGTTTACTGGGACACATACTGTCATAAAATTAAATTTTGTTTCTCATACACTTTTGGGAAGTTTTCTGTTCCCTTAGATTTCAAGGTTTAGAATCATAAAAAGGCAATAAAATCAGCTGAGTTGTTATGTATTACATATTACCAGTTCAGTTTATCTCCTTACTCCCATCCATGCACACATTTCCTCCCAGAACAAACCTCAATCTTCTTCCAATTTTTTTTTAAATCTTTTTTTTGGTCACTTGTACGACCAAATTTCATAGACCTGCTCAACAGAGAAACCATGCTTTGCAAATTTGTGCCCTGAGCAATAATTAGCAACATTAAAGCATGCTTTGACTTTTTTTGGCAAAGCCAATGTTTTCCATGCTTAGCAAATCAGCGTGCTTACAAGCTTGTTGAATTTGGTTCTTTATTTCCTCTTTTTTCACTTACATAAGATACGGCAGTACATTTGTATAAATGTACTCCAATTATTGGATTTTATCTATGCCATAAAGTACCTGTGTATGTTTTACTCCTTTGTGAGGGAAATTTGTGACTTGTGACCAGAGGGTCAGAGGTTGACTCCACCTGCTGATGATAAGTTATGACCTTGGGCAAGCCACTTTACCCAAACTTACTTCTCTCCACCCTGAAGAATGGATAGGTACCAATATTAGCTGGGGGTGTAACCTCTGATGGACTGGCATTACAAATTCCAATCCGGAGGAAATAGAAATATTTTAATTAATTTCATACCAAGGCACTGGAGACCGAGGCAGTGATTTTAACTACGATCTTGCAGCATTAATAACGGTACATGCCTGGCACTTCAGGGCATCTTCCTGACATATCTATCACCAAATCGACCTGCAATGTTTGCAAAATGGACATTGTGCAGGCTTAAATTTTGTTGAGATAAAGGTGCTAGTATACGCACAAGCACGTGTATTGCATAAACGAAAACACCCATGTAATCGTTGGAAACTGTACGTATCGAAAAGAACTGTGACGAAACAGGGGTAGGCATGGATGTCAGTCTAAGTCATTAATTATTAATGCATGCGTTGACCAATCATGGGTGCGTAGAGCGCTAGGTCAGGGTGCTTGCAGCGTGCTAAGGGCGCGCGCTGTTAGTTTTGCTGCTGGGTCGCAGAGTGGCAAGATCGCATAGAACGCTATATACCGTTCTGTGCTGTGTACTATGCGAGGTAGCATGGACGCTGCACCAGAGAGCGCTGCGTCATATCGACCGGTAGGTGGAGTAGTACACGTTGTAGTGAACTGTTCATTGGGTCTTGGTTAGAGTGGGAACAGTCTAGAGCGTAAGGTGTTAGCCCTTGGCTGAGAGCTAGTGGTACGGTGATTTGTTGTGGATTGCTTGCTGTCTGTGAACACCGTAGGTGGGGTGACGGCTGGGTTGTCTTGAGGGTTACTGGGAGCGCTCTGGTTCCTGTAAGGGTTATTATCCCTTTGATTAATCGACCCTGGGTAATGAGGGTTGTTATCCCTTGTTTGATTAACACTCCACGTAGATTATCACTGCTTGCTAGTGGTGTGTATCGTGGGCAATAGTCTGGCTTATGTTAGAGTTGCCAACTTGCCATGTGATTAGGTTTACCACGTGAGACTTATTGAATTGCCATGTGAGGTGTATTGTATAAATAAACCTTGTGTCTGATATGCACCGTTGATTTATATTTGTAATAAACGTATTGCACTAATTAATTATCCTTGGAAATCCTATGTCACTGTGAGGTTGATTAACCCTAACAGTCCTCAATCCTTCACCTGTTGGAGGACTGAGGATTGTTAGGGTTAAGGTTTGCATGCATTTCCTTGTTCTAATACCAGTTTTGATGTTTGTCTTTCTTAAGTGGTGGTAGATTTCCACCAAACAAACTGCTCCTAGGCTTAGTCCACCGTTCGTTAGCTGATATCCCCCCTTGTGTCAGGGTAGCCGCTCATCCTTGCGCAAGGTTAATAAATATATTTGTGGAGTCAGGACGGTCTGCTGGGTCCGCCAACGGAGGTGTCAGTTGTTCCGCCATAGAACCGTTTGTTCATTCACTTTTTTTGTGAGTGTGACAATCTTATTACATGTGTTCTGTTCCCATCATTTTCACGAGGCACTGGCCTTGTAGTCCTTTTATTCTACCCCTGTGATAGTTCCTCTTTGTTCCTTGGATATTGTACTGGCCCATTCCCTGAGACTGGGCTACAAGTGTTTCCTGATTGATGAACTTGTAAAGTTGGCAGAGATCGTAAGTGGGGAGTGGGTATTTGAACCCACTCAACCTCCAAACAGCACGTGCCTGTTATAGATATTCATTATTGCATTACTCACACCTGGATTTTTTTTTCTGTACTAAATCTTTGAAATATCAAGTCATTTTATTAGCATGCTCCCCAGACTTTTCACTGGTCTACTTTCTATTTCTAATTGCAAGAAATGCACATTATCCACAACAATGGCAAGAAAGTGTATGAGGAAAGATAAAAGCATAATACTACGAAAGTTAAGAACTGCAAATCCTCAGGTTGGTGAAAGGAAATCCTAAATGAACCGTCAAACCTTGCTCACCATTTGTATAAATATTGCTGCAAAACAAAAAGCAACCAAATCCTCCTTGTCATATGGACCAGAAGTAATGTCACAATAGGTAAACATTAATTCAAATCTTGATTTAATGGCTAAAATATTTGAGAAGAATATAACGGCAAACCGTAATTTAATTGAAAACTAGAAAAGTTTGCTACACGTTATAATATGCAACATCTATTCAGTCAAGTTGATAAGTATGCAATGGGCAGGCAGTTGCACCAGTGAAGAGTTGATAAATTGCCACATGGGCAGAATGCAATATTTCTCATACCTGATCTGACCGTCTATTTGCCTGTGCCTAGAAAAAACTCTGAAGAATGACAGGCATGAACGAAATTACCCTTACTAGCAATCAAGGAACAAAATATTGGTTTCACTGGTACAAGAACTCACCATTTAAGAGATTTCAATTTTTTCCAGCTCAATGACCTCCGTTCCTTCTGCTGGAGGCTTCTCATCTGTGCTTCCTTCACCCCCACCACCTGCAGCTGCTGTGTGATCTTCACTACCAACAGGTGGTGGCTGGCCTTCGTCACCTGCACCTGCGGGTGGTGGGTAGCCTTCACCATCTGCAGGTGGTGGATAGCCTTGCGTACCTGCAGGTGGTGGGTAGCCAGCATCACCCTCAGGAGGTGGGTAGCCAGTGCCACCTGCAGGTGGTGGATAGGTTTGAGGAGCAGAAGGTGGTGGGTATCCCTCTGGAACTCCGGGTGGTGGGTAGCCAGCACCAAAAGCAGGTGGGTAGGTCGGGTCACTGGGGGGTGGATAGCCCCCAGGTGGGTAGGTCGGGTCCTGCACTGGTGGTGGGTGCATGGGATCCCAGGCTGGCGGTTGCGCCGGCAGGTTGTATGTTGGGTACTGGGGGGCGTACATCAGCTTCCCAAAGGTGTAGTCATAGCCACTCTTGCTGGGTACCTCCTGGAGTCCCTCTAAGGCTATCTCATAACTTGGAGGTGGTGGTCCTAGAATAAAGACAAATTATTTTTGTAAGAAACTCCTTACGATGAACAGGACCAATGCATAATAAAATGTACCGTGAAAGTCTGTCCTACAGAATTTGTTCTGCTCCATGGGTGAGCATTGATAACTAAAGGACTCTTTACCAGCAACTATTACTTTGGCATTTTGCAGACATCCACCACAATCTGGACGAGTCAACAAACTCAAGAAACTTTGGAATGATGGTGGTATCTCGTGTAGAGAAAAGAATGCAAAATTGCACAGATTTGATCCTGAAAGTGGAGACGAGGTGTTGCAGTGACTGCCATGCTTGGGGTTGGCTATGTTGACTTTTCCCACAATGCCATGCACATTTGCTGATTGAGAAGCCTCTGGCTACAGGTTAACAGGACTCTGAACCTTCCTATGGGAATGTGTGATTTTGGTCACTTAACTGCCACAGTGTTGTATTTGAGTCCATCATGAGTCCTTTCACAACTCTTTTCACAAGTCCAGTCACAAGTCCCTTCACAAGGCCAGTCACAAGTCCCTTCACAAGGCCAGTCATCAGTAACAGGGTGAACAAAGACAAAAGAATGCTTTTGTTGCAGTTCACTAGAATAGCTTGTGAATTGGCTTGAGACAGAATGACTTGTGATGGACTCGAATACAACACTGTTCAACTCTACAACTGGACTAGTCGAAACAACAAACTGCCAATATTTGAACACATGTAGGACGTGCAAGCGGTATCACATAAACGCTCAACAGGTACAATTATTTTGCAAGGAACTTCGCAGCATTCACCTATACCATCGTCTTGTATCCATTCCACAGACCATGGCAGTGACATGTACTTCTTATGAAAGGAATTGGTCTTTCTTTTCGTTATTGTACGACAGGAGCTAACACTCTTTAGAGTGCGAATGTTACTTTTACGTAACGCATAGCCTATTTAGGTGAAGCATTATCCATTTGTAATTCATTCTCGGTTATGTAGCTTAACCTCGCACCACCACACTGGTATGTCTGCCAAGCTCTGCATCATGAACGTCGAGCAAGCTTCAAACCAGGACATTCTATTGACTATTCAAACACTGTCTTCTTCTATCCACTCTGCAGTCGAATCAGCAGCATGCTTTACGGGTCAGATAATCTCAATGTCCCTAGCCTTAGGGCCGGCCGCAGGATTAATGACACGACATTCATATGAAGCTATCGACTCCAGGTCTAGCTGGCAGGATACAATCTCTTTAGATGAAAATATTTTCGCAGAGTTAGAGTTTTGGCAGAGCAGCATTAACAAGCTCAACGGCTTCACAATACAATTTAGGCTTGCCCTGTCCCTGACGGTCTACTCGGACACTAGTAGTTACGCTTACGGAGCTTATGCAGAAAATTATTCCAATCTCAAATTTCACGGCAATTGGAACGAAGCAGAGCAGTGCAAAAGCTCAACATGGCGAGAGGTAGCCACGGTCCATCACGTTCTCTGCGATTTATTACCCTTGGTCCCAGACAGGGTAATTAGATGGCATACGGACAATTCCAACGTCCCCAAGATCATCACTTGCGGTAGCAATAATTCCGAGCTACAGGCACTTTCATTGGCTATATTCAATTCAACCAGCGAGCTCGGCTGTATTTTACTACCAGAATGGCTTCCACGGAACAAGAACAAGTTGGCTGATAGCATAAGCAATTTCAGAGATTTGACGATTGGCCAATCGACAATGAAGCTTTGGCCAACAAAGTATTGGGACTGCTCATAGTCCCACATTGGCCCACAGCCGCTTTCTGGCCTTTACTTTGCCCGGATGGTATTAAGTTCGATACCAGAACTACAGATTGGAAGCTGAAATTTGTCTCATTTAACCCACCTTCTTGGGGATCTCAGTCAGTTTTTCAACGAACTGCATCTCTTTCCTGCTTGTTTTTGAGATTTGATTTTTACAAGATTAAATTCCCATGATTACAACAAAAAAAAAAACCAGAAAAGAAAAAAGAACATTTTTGGAGGAGTCTGTTGGTAGATGAGTAGCACGTTTATGCGCTTTGGCTTTTACAGCCAGGGCTGATTTGTAGCCCGAGACCGGTTGTCCATAACCATTCATGAGTGCATGCATTTTTTAGGGGACAGTTTTTAGGTACATGTACATTTTCCCTTTCTTTGGCGTTCTTGTAATTATGTGCAAGGAAGTTAGCTCAGCTTCACCAATCGTGCTCAAATCGCGTCTAATTTGCGTTTATTTTTGTTTTCATTAAGATTTTATATTTGCTTTGTGCACATGAGGAAGATTCAGAAAAGATCAGTATTTTCTTGCGGAAGTATGGAGGAAGAAAGTTAAGGACCTAATATTGCATGTCTCCCAATTCCAGTTGTGTCTGTTTGCTGTCAGCACGTCACAAAATCTTCTCACATACACAAAGGAAATTCCTCTGGAGTTCTGGAAGCTACCCACACATTGCATCATGGTAATTGTGGGGACTCACACCACTGTGGGGGCCATTGAAAGCGTCTTCCCAAATTCCGGAGCAACAGAAATCTTTCTCATGAGGTGCCAGCCAGGACACTGAAGTAAGCCGACAGCTGATGTTTTGTTGGGGCACCGTCACCTAATCATTATGGCGCTGTAAAACATGGAATATATTGAAGGCTCAAGAAAAAATACAGAGGATTTCCTTGTGGCAAAAGATCAGAGGGTGTTGTGGAGGGTGAAAGTGAACCTACCACTGCTGGTGGGTTGCTGGACGATCACACCTGAAGGGTCCTGGTAGGGAGGCCGATAGACTGGAACTGTCCCTATGGTGATGGGTAGGTACACGTTAGCATCAAAGGGTGTGTTCTCCACGTCACCTTCAAACTGCGGGCAAAAACAGCGAGACATTTAAACCGGTACAACTATCAGAGAGGCAATGAATGGAGTACGTCCTTGTCAAGGTACGTAAAGTATGCATGGCGTGAGTGGATGCTGAGAAAGTGGGATACAAGATTGGTCCTGTGTCCCTTCATCGTATCTGCTCTGTGCATGAACAGGGGATGGCAATTACTTCACAGCTTTTACACAAAAACGGAGTCCCTATCCGCTCCAAGCAAGATCAACAGAGGGTGCAATTTTGCTTGTAATGGAGGCTCCTTCGGTGGGAACTGCACTTCGCTGGTTAATAAATGTCTCTGAAATGCACGGAATATGGAACGCTCCCCACCAACCAAGCCTCTTTTCAACCAATGGGGGGGGGGTTGCTTCTGCTCAAGGGAAATACTGGAGACATGCGCAAGTGCAGGTTTACGTGTGCTTGGGTGTAGGTAGGTTGAGCTGAGCATCGCAAACCAAGTTCTGTTACAAGTTCTTAGCAAGTGCATCGGTTACGTAATTTCCACTGCCCCCGCCAGGTGCTTTTCTTCTGTGCCAGTGAAGTGATACTTCTACACAGTGCTGATATCAGAACAAGCTGATGTGAGCCCTGTTCATTTTTGGCACGCTTGTGAAACCCGCTTCCAAACAGTTACTAACCAAATTTGAACTCAATGGGTTGATCATGGGTCTGCTACATCAGCTACATGAGATGGGTAATAGACTGATTGTGATCGCTAAGTCACATGACCCATAGTGGGGATCAAACATCAGTAAACATGGGTGTCCCCCATTACAAAGGGTGTTATAAGTGTCACTTACCACATATAAAGCTGACGGTCAGTGCAGCCACTCAGATTACTGATGTGCTGAGCACTGGACCAAAAATCGGTGTTATTATGGGTAAACGACACTTATGACACACTTTGCTATGGAAGGATGCCATGTTTGTTGATGTTTGACACCCACTATAGGTCATGTGACTCAGCTGGTGCAATTTGTCTATTATCTGCTTGTTGTTTGTCTGTTTGTTGGTACTGGACTTTATTAGGGCTTGCCCGTGCTGCTTGTCCATGGTTTAAGGGATCAAGAAGCTCAAGACTTACGTGGACCACATACTCAATCCTCATGATTCTGCAGCCTTGCGGGCCCGTGGGCGGGATGGAGGGTATCACATGAGGCTTCCAGTCCATCCTTGCTACCTCCCCCTCTTCGCATCCGGGAGCTCTCTCGTTGATGACGTTGTATTCACGTCTAGTTGAGTGACCTCCGGAAGAGAAGTATCTCACCCACTGGAGACCAAACAAAACAATACAGGAACGCTACATGTAAATGACTTCATCTTGGACTTTGGCTTGACCCAAATTCCTCTGAGCTCTTTTTTGAGGGGGAATGTCTTAAAGCATCAGTGAAAAGAACTGATAATGCGTCCTTCATACTTTACCCTTCAAGAGGAATACGCACTGTAATGAAAGTGCTCATGGCCTGAGAGGGCTTGGAGGTCGCACTATACTTTGCCAAAGTATGTGCTGATGACTCTTCTTTCAACACAAGTGATAAGTACATTAACCCTCCTATGCTGAAGTCACTCTTTGGGTCACTTGGTAAACACCTCAAAGAAGCACAGCTGTGTTGTGTTGTGCACTGCACCAACATGCAAGAGAGTGACCTTGGGCACTTGTGCATATTTGTGCTGTAAAACCAAGGGAGGATTAAAATGCGTTTCTTCCTCCAGTCAGATGCATGAAGTCTCTGAATGGATTTTGCACAATCAGATGCTCTCAGTTTGGAACAAAGCTGAAAGCATTTTGATTGGAAAACGTAAAAAAATTCTGAATGCTATTAAACGGCCCATTAAAAGGTGTTTTCGTAGCTATTATTAAAATTTGTATATTTTTAAACAACATCCACGATTTAAAAGTTGTTGATTGGAAAAAACAGCACAGATCCGGAAACAGCCCTGCCCACAAGAGGTATCCCATTTACACAGAAAATTTATATACATGTATCTGTGACGTACATTTGAGAAGATGTTGCCTTGTGCCGCTAACGCGTCAATGCTTGTCTTGGGTCGAGTTTGGAAATTTCAGTCCAATTTTTGGGTGTTTGAGATATTATGCTGACCAGATGTGTTGCAAGAGGGCTGTGGGGGACACCTTTACACAACTTTCAAACTGAAGCAACATTTAGACCAATTTGGACATCGAAAGTCAGGCTGACCTGTACTTGTACGTAAACATGTACAGGCACATGTGTGTATTTTATGTTTGAACATTCCATGAGCATGTACACTGTGCGTGTCCCGTGTCCAAGTTCCAGACGTACCTACTGGGTGCCTGACTATAATTGTTGAGCACCAATGTGTTAAAATTTAGGTGCACATTACCGGCAATTCACAATAGTGCGCCTCCAAGAGTTTGCTATGTGTTGGCCAATCACAAAGCGTGAATTTTTCGACCCAACGCGCGTTTGGCAAGGGTCGACAGACAATTTTTTCTTCTTTTTATGTTCATGGTAAGCCTTCACCATAAAGATTCACTGTTCTGCTGTAAGCTGCATCATTGTGACCTCAGGTTAACACACTTAGGATTTTTACCCAAGAACGGTTGCATAATCAGCGAGGACATTTCCACCCACACCCAAATCAATTATGAAAGAGGTAATGTTGATTTCATTGACCTGGAAAGTAAGCCCTCCCAGTTATGCACCTAAATTTCAACACACATGTGCTCAGTGATGCGTGACCATAAAATCATGAATGGGGTATCATCAGAAAGTAAATGTTCTTTACTTTTAGAAAATACCAAGTTTTTTGCTAGAAAGTGCATAGCTTGGCCATGGTAACCATTTAAAGTTGGGTTTCCTTTTTGATACACCCTGTGCAGCACATTTTGTGTGAGCCCCCTCATGTTTGTTGCAGCAGTGATGTGCTATAACATTAAACACCTCCTGCTCCAACAAGCAGGGCGAATTCATCAGACAGGTTTATTTCAGCCACTTATTGATGACTGCTGTACCGTCGGGCGACTGTCGAAAAATGATTCATTGCCTAAAATTTATGTTGCTATGAAACAGTTAGTTGGTTTATTTTATACTGACTAACATTAGAATTAATCACTTTACCACAGTTAGAGTTCATTTTCACCTTGAAAATGTCTGTGCATCCCTCTCTGAGAAACTTCAACCTGATAATGCTCATCGCCAAGTGTGTCACATGATGAACTCACCTGTTTCAGCCTGACAGTGAGGTGTAGGATCCTGCGGTTACTGTTGTTTTCCACTGTGCCTGAGACATACATGGTCTCCCCTGGCACGTAGCCGGCCTTATCAGTGGAGGCTTTGGTGATTATGGGACCAGTCTCACAGCACAGGCAACAGACGCTCTTGGTGTCTTCCCTGCGTACAGGGTGCTAAATGCAACCAGCCAAAAGGAAAAAACCTGAACTACAGAACTCAAGCAGTTTAGGAGTGAAACTACAAATAGTAAACCTCGTTTAATTCAGTGAGTTTTGAGGATTTTGCAGTGTGGACAATGGAATATTGGTGAGCTCTTGGAGATGCTTTGTAGGAAATGTCTTTCTTGTGAGTTTGTGGTTTCTGAAACTCTCCTGGTGATGGACAGAACATTCTGCTTGAACACAGAGTCCACTGATTCTTTTCAGAGCCTCAGCTGTCTTTTGGACACCCAGCTGGCAATATTGGACACCTTGTTTTGCAACATAAAATGCATGTAAGTGTATAAATAAAGCCTTATTCCCGGGGGATTGTCAAGATTTTCCGTTTTCAAAATTCTTAAAAAATCATAACTTCATGTACTGGACGTTTACCGGAAACACTAGCATTAAGTGGTTACAAACATGCATCCTGTACCATGGCATTTGGCATGGCTCTGAGATCGATCGGCTGCCCTGTGACAGTGAACAACCTCTCCGTGTGATGGTCAAACTTCGAGGGCCGATCGATCTTGCACTTCACTTTGTAGCGGATCCAGCCCAAGCTCGACTCGAACGGGAACGGCAGGGGAATATCAGGGATCTTGAAGGAGAATGGGAAGCGATGCTCTCCGGCCTCCAAGCAACGCCTGGTCTTGTCATCTGCAAGAAACAGGCGGGAGAGTGTAAAATTTGGGTGTACCTGTGCTTGGGTGCATCTCAGTCTTACTGAACCTCTAGCCCTCATAGATCCTACAAAATCCACCTCATGGTTTGGGTAGACTTTGCAGGATTGGGGAAGTAAAGACCGCAACCGGCCATGGTTGCTTTTCATGGGCTCCAGAGTTTCTTGAATGTTAAGTACAAAAAAAACGTGTCACTGGTGACTTTGACAGATTTAGGAGGGTCCTTGCATCACTACTTACGTGAATGATTTTGAGAGGAAATTTTCAAGTACTATCCATTAGTTCACTGCCAACGGAGGCTTGAATTTGTGTACTCTCTAATGAACGTACAACATGCATGATGGGGGAAAACGACACTTTGTGAAAGTACTCTGTGTTGCACAGGGCTGTACAATGTACTGTTCACACCACTGGTATACTTTTCTCTGATTCAGTTCTTGGATCAGGTATGAGCCCCGAGCTGGACCAAGAGAGGGCGCAATTTTCCTAGCAATGGAGGCTCCCTTGGTGGGACCGGCAGTTTGCTGGTTCACAAATAACTATGAAATGAACGCATTATGATCACGTCGCTCTCAGCAAAATGAACGCTCCTGGCCAACGGGGCTCTTTTCAACCGATGAGGAGGTGCTTCTGCTCAAGGCAGACAGAGCATGTGAAAACATAGACTTTGATAAGAGCCTGGAAGAGCCCCCCTAAATTCATGCCAATTTAAGGTCCTTTATGGCAATGTACCTCAGCCGTATGAACAGAAGACAGATGTACATGTATTCACCACTTGCTGATGGTATCACAAGTATTTCAGGCTGAAAATTTGATTTGGAAACAGGCCAGATATAGCTGCCGACTTTTGACTTACAGCCAAATGCCTGGAATACTTATTTGGAAGAGTCATTTGAACAGTCTTTATGTGACATTTGTATATTTTTTTCATATTTGTCAACACAGCATGCACAACGTGCACAGCTGTGAGGATGAAGTTCAACACTCATCCCGCCTCCACAGGCTTCTCAGATTTGTTTATGTATAAAACAAATAGGGCATTAGCATATGTTCATATGTCATCCACAGGTGTGTTGAGTCAAACCTGACATTTTAATTGCTTAGGGGTACCTGTGTACATACAAAAATCTAAAACATATCCTCTGGTGGCAGAAACTGGTTAAATGATTGTGGACTATGAATTTTTCTCTTCCTTTTTGGTACAACTTTAAACTTGTCAATGTATTAAACCTTTTTGACCTACCGTACTTTAGGAGTATGTCAGAGTGTTGGGAAGAGAAAAGTTTTTAAAACATTTACAAGGGTTTGTGCTTTTCTGAACAGAGGGTGCTGTTCTTGTGATGTAATTCAGGGGAGACAGTGACTGCGAACACAAACTTTGCTCAACAAAAACATTTCTCAGCAAGGGTTGCTCATTGGCTTAGTGCCACGTATTTACGTAGCAATGAATCAAAAGGAAACTACAACAGCAAAATATGGAAAATCCAGTCACCGATGTAACACTAGCACTGAGCTTTTCCCCAGGAATGACATCACAGCTTTGCTCATGAATATGGAAATGCTTTTAGCATAAAAACAAGAGGCACTAACATTCCTTTTTGAAATGGCACAGCAGAAGTTGGAAATCTGATTGAAACAGGAAAGTGCATTTTAAAAGGTCTTAGTAAAAAACACTACACTAAACAGACAGTTTACAAAATGACAGTTTTTTTCTAAAGCCTATACCTTTGCCCCAACAGACGATTTTCTCCTTGAAGTATGTCTCACTGGCTGAGTAACTCTCTTCTTCGTCCTCCGACCCCTCGGTCCAGTGAGTGTGAGCCTTGCCCTTGAACTTGAGTTTAATAGCTGTGAACGTAGAAGAGTGTAGAAATAAGACACTAAGGGTCGTCTCTCACTGCTGCCACTTGGGGGGGGGGTGAAAATGGATGTTTTTCAACTGCCCTGGTGTGGCATATGTATGGAGCGTCGAAAGTGGACAACCTCATTTTCTGTTAGTACATTTTCAGGATTTTGGACTTTGCCTAAAGCATTTTCAAAAAACGCAATTTTCCGCTAGGAGAAATTTAGATTTTACTTTAACAACTCTTCATGGCGCGTCAAAAGTGGACCACTAAAATTTTCAAATTTCCACTAGCAAATTCTATTTGATGCTCCCAAAGAGGACAACCCCATTTTCTCCTTTTCGCAGAGGTTTGTTAGAGGTTTTTTAACTTGTCCACTTTTGGACCACCCCGCCATCGGCAAAGTAAAATCCAAATTTCTCTTAGTGGAAAATTGCGATTTTTGAAAATACTTAAGGCAAAGTCCAAAATCCCGAAAATCTACTAACAGAAAATGAGAAAATGGGGTAGTTCACTTTTGACGCTCCATACATGTGTCCAAATGTCAACCAAATATCAACAAAAGGTCCATAGCATACAGGCGTCACCCAGTACCGTGGCCATGTGTTTTTTTTGCCAATTGTTTTGAACAAAGGGGTTGCTAGTTGCGATTTTATAACCTTATCTCTTTTGTAAAGTCCAGAACATACATGTATGTTAATTTAATACAAAACTGCAGCAAACTGCTTGCTGACTGGTGAGCTCAAATATAAATAAAAATATGGAGAGCCTGATGTTTCAATTCAAGAGAAATCTTTCTCAAAGGCAAAGAAAAAAAAACAAAAAAAAAAAACAAAAAACGGCTAGGGTCGAAACACCAGGCCCTCTTTTGCTTCTTAGCAAATCGCTTTACCCAAACAAAGGTCTTAATCCCTTAGCTCTTTTGGGCTCAAGAATTCAATTCGCATTCCTCCCCGGAAAAATTATCTCCATTGTAATGGAGACCAATGCTCGCAAGTTCCCAGCTGTTCCAGCTAGGATGGGCACTAGTTAAGCTGGGGGACTGTTGGCTTGAGTAAACGCTAGAATTCCAGAATGAACCGGTAGTTTTGGGGGGTTGTTTCAAAATCCTTAGTTTCCCTGATTGTTATTTGTGTTGTCTAGGGTCATACTTTTATCGCCAATTTTTTTCTGCTTAATAGCTTTCAGCCATTTTTTTAAGTGGGAAAAAAGTCCGAATTAAATGTCAACAGGGAAATTTAATAGACGGCTAGCACAGAGTACACGTACACGTACGTGGAATAGTGACTCTGTAAGTCCAGTCTCTCAGATATGAACTATTGACAGTACAGTACTTAGTACATGTACATAGTACTACTACACCCCTAGTTCCCCACACCTAGTACCTGTAACATCATCCTTCGGTGCTGTCAGAACAACTCTGATGTAGCCATTTACGACTTCTCCAGAGCTGAAGACATCCACATTGTCTCCGTCGAACACCACCTCAAATACAGTCAATTTGCCCATATTAAGATAATGGTGGTGACTTCCGGTCTGCTTGTTATTTGTAGATAGATAGGCCTACCCGGTAGTACTCCTGTTCACTGGCACTATCGCCTACTGTTCTAGTTCTGCTGCATGTGCTACCTTTCCTGAGCTACGTCTTCGTCTTGTCCACTGACCTGGGGCCAAACGTGTATTGTTTCGGCTGCTTCCCGGGCGGCTGCATTTAAATTTGTTGTGTAGAACCACGGAGCTACATGATGATGTACCAAAAGCATGAAGACTCGATCCGGATCCCACCGCAGATCACACCACAGTAGCCAAGGCTGTTTCGAACACACCCTAGGCCTCCGATCCCTCATGTGCGAAGCTCCACGGACGGTTCAAGACCACGGCTGCGTCTACTGTCAGCTATTGTGTGCTGCGGTTTTTGCAGCCGGCGAAGACCTAGACGCAAGGAGACACACAATTTTTCTGAGCTATGGCTGCGTGTACATTCAGCGGTGCCTAGCTCGTGCAAGGACCTGCGTCCACATGTACAGTGCCTGCATGATGGAGATATACTGTGTATGTACGCCTACATGTACATTGTAAAGTAGGCCTACACGTCTGCTTTTAAAACCACTTCCTGCCGGGGCAGTTATCAGTGTTGCTAATGCCGGGCCGGGATATTTATCATTGTTTTCTGTTTTCAAAATTCTTT
>NW_019091449.1:166773-201515 GCF_001949145.1 Acanthaster planci
TAATAATAATATGTAGCCCCACCCCTTCAGAACTTCCATAAAAGTTTCCACGAAAAAAATTCCCAATTTTCCCATCAGCCCCCCCCAAAAAACATGGTTGAAGATCCGCCCTTGAGCAAATTGCCAGCGTGGAAATGAGTTCAGCTCTTGCGTAGGCTATTTTCAACACAAAATTATGATCTGGCATCAGAATTCGGCCAGCCTGTTTGTTTTCGCGCCTAGTATGATTCAGCCTTCAAGTCAGGCCCGCTAACAAACGGTGAAGAGTACGATAAACGCGACAGATCTCAACTCGAAAACCGCATCTCAGTCGTTTGTTGGCCATGCTGGGAATCTACATAACGGACCAAGATCGTACCATGAAAGACATGATAATGTACCATCAACCTGTTAATTATCAGCCCATTCAGATCACATGCTACTTCCCCGCTGTTAACTTACCCACATTCAAGCTCTATTTATCTTTTGAAACATTCAATTATACAAATCTCACTACATTCAACACACGCATTACTGTAAGATATATTTAGATATACCTGTATATGGAAAGACAGCCATAAACAACAAAATGCAAAAGACTCAACTTCCTGAAAGGCTAAAGAAACTCATGTAAATACATGTATATACATAATCATGCAACAAACTGCCAGGAGCTAGAACTGTCACAGTATAGGGCGAGGAGATAAATAGGTCTCTGTTTGATACGCCATCTGACGTAAAAGACAGCACACTGAAGTCATTAACCATCAACCTTTCCAGGTTTCAAAGAATATAGCAACACCTTCCAGCGAACCCGCGTGCATTTTTTGACATAAAAAAATGCTCCCTAATCCCCTCTGTAATATATTACCTAAAACTACTTAAATTCCACAACTGATTGTACGCCGTCAGGAAGCGAAATCGTCGCTTTGTCTTTCTGTTACTGCTTCAATTGTATTCTACTCTGCAGTACTTTAAAGTGAGCCACATAAATATCATTTCATTATGATGATGCAGATGTGAACGTTTTATTAAAATTCCACAGCTTGCGGGGTAGCCCCCCCCGGTTACTACTGGGGCGGGTAAGAGGGATTCCAGGTTGGTGGTTGCGCCGGCAGGTTGTAGGTTGGGTACTGCGGGGCGTACATCAGCTTCCCAAAGGTGTAGTCATAGCCACTCTTGCTGGGTATCTCCTGGAGTCCGTCTACGGCTACATGGTAACTCGGGGGCGGCGGAGCTACAACAGTGGAGAACAGTTGCCGTTAGTATAGGCCTACAACAGTTTGCCCAACTTCTCGTGTGTTACATGTGGCGAGTTTTAAGAAAGGTGTTACGATATGGGATGCAGAAGGGTCGCTGCGTTAACTTGCACTCCACAGACTAATATATGAAGCAAGATACGAGACGGAGAGAACCCCCTACTTTGTATTGGTTAATGTTTCACTGGCATCCGAGGAATTCTTTTCAGACATCTAGGGCGGATGTGTTTTTGTAATAGTCTAGAGCGCGTATAGTTTGCGATTTGACATGTAGGGTCAAACCCCTCTGTCCGATTTCTTGCTGGATATATAGACTAAAAGCTGCATGCATTTTCGGGTCCAGTGGGAGACGCACCTGTTCGTGACTACACAACAGGCACACCTACGCGACCACGTATAGCAGGTCGCACACTGCACTGAATTTGAACGCGTAAGTTCATATTAGGCCTATAGAAGCACAGGCTCCAGCAAACATGTATATTCGGTCCAGTATGAACATTCTGGGAGTTCAACATGCCCGAATAGTTCAGTAGCCTATATGCCCTTAACACAACCTCGTTGCGTCACTGATACGAGATCGACAAGCTTTCGTACGTATAGAAATAATTCCAGCAGTTGATGAAGTCCGAAACTTAGATCTCCTATCCCAATGGGGAGTAGCACGAACTCGGTCACAACAGACAAGTGCTTATACATTGTATTAATTAACTCAAGCCTACTGTTATCGCTGTAGGACGGCTGATCAATCACCACCGACGACGGATCTCCATACAGAGGCTGGAATAGGGGAACAGTTCCTATGGTAACAGGTAACTTCACTTCAGCATCCAGTGGCGTGTTGCTGATATCACCTTCAAACTGATCAAGGAGCATTCGAATAATGTGTAAGTGAATATGAATCGCAATGCATTTATAAAGAAAAATTGAAGGGCGTTGAACGTTCAAATTCGTGATGGACCGCAGGGCGTAGGCCTGTAGATCAATGTGTCAACAATCAGGCGAGAATAAGGGCTGGACATCGTTTGACAATGTGAATATTAAAACATTGCAGTGTTCCTTAAATCATCATTACGTTTTGATTGAAGGGCCTCTGAGGTGCACCATTTACATCTGTTTTCATTCATGAAAATTCACACCTAAAGATATAGGTGTGTCGACTGGAGGACGCCAAAATTGGTATTTTCTGCGTGTTGAGTTCAAAAATGTGGGGATGACCCTTTGATGCGTTTCCCACTTATAAAAAAACCACCAGACTTGGCCAGCGTACCTGAACAAAATACTCAATCTGAATGATTCCGCACCCTTGCGCACCAGTGGGAGGAATTGACGGAACCAAAAGAGGTTTCCAGTCCATCCGAGCCACGTCGCCTTCCCCGCATCCGGGACCTTTATCTTTGACCACCGTGAACGTTCGCCTGGTTTTGTGACCACCGGAAGAAAAGTAAGTGACATGCTGAAACAATCAAAGAAAAAAGCTCCACGGTTACTTGGACTGTGCTTTAAAGCTGTCACACGTTTGACGATTTAGCCTGCGTATGCCGACGTATGAAAAATTTGGTGAGTACGCTGGCGAACGTCGAATAAGTTACGGGTACGTTTTGCGCGAGTTAAAAGCACGCTGGTAGGCTATACGTCGTAGTACAGCGACGTCGCCGGAAAATTTTTTGAGTATGCATAAAATTTTAAATGTATGCCAACGTACGGCTCATACGTCCCGCATACGCGGGCCATAAGTTGTAGGTAAGCTACGGGATCGTTGACACACGTCCACACACACACTTGTGTCTCACAAGTCGAAATAGGTTAAGAAAATCTAGCGTACCCAAAACTAACCTATGGGTAACGTGCTTTGAACCTACACGTGCAACTCACATCGAACTTATCTCCAACGCATATTGACGTACAGACGTATTTTGACGTGTTCCGGACGACTACAGAACGTGTTTCTAACTTACAGCTACCGTATATAAGGCTGTGTCCGAAACGGGCTTCCAGAGGTACGGCTAGGTCTATTGTCTATGCGTCTACACGCATTTCCAATGGAGCGAAGACCTAGACCTAGCTCCAGACAACAGATTCGGATGCAGCCTAGGTTATCGTATACCTTATTTCTAAGTTCTTGAAACGTTCTATGTAAGTTACTAATAAGTTATGTATACGTCTAATTCGTGATGAATACGCTTTGTACATGGATATGCCCAAAATTGAAAAAAAAAATTTCTATAGTTCAGCGTATGCGAGCGTATTCACCAATTTTCTCATACGCCGGCATACAATGGTTAAATCGTCAAGTTGTGACAGGGCCATAACTTCTCTCTTCAAAATGGATATCAACAGTCATGTACATTTCGTTACAGAGATGCTAAAGGCAGTTAATAATAATTGTCTCAAAAGGGGGCATCACACTAGACAAAAGCTAGGAATGAAAAAAGAAAAACCTGAAACATTCACGTTGTGAATTTTCCTGATCATAAGCACAGGGAAGGAGTAATATCGTTTTGGCCAGTATAGCTTCAGTTACATTCTCATGTGAATACACACAGATTTGCGCATGTTCCTTTGTTTTGCAGTGCCTGACATGACATTACAACATAGTGCTGAGTGCCACAAAAACGCATGGAGTGTGCAAATGAATAGCAAAATACATCAAAATGAGTTTCATCTACAGTAATATACATGAAAAGATAACAGTCTGCGGAACTTTCACAGGAATTCCACTCAATCAAGATTCATCGACAAAAATCTTACTTAAAATGCAACCGAATGTTCTTAAAATATAAATTACTAACATGACGATAAGTTCGAAGCTTAAAACGAAGTAAATGTTATAGCACAATACAGAAGTGAAATCTTGCACAATTATAACAACCTGAATCAATTTTATCGTAAGATCAATAATTTCCCTGCTGCTGTTGTTATCCACCGTGCCGGACACGAAGATACTCTCCCCCGGTACATAAGCGCCTTTGTCGGTGGCGGCTTTGGTCACGATCGGACCCTGGGCGCAGCACAGGCAGCATACAGTCTTTGAGGATTCTTGACGAGAAGGGGTCTAAATACAAACGAAATATGCTGGCCTTGATAAATAAATTTTAATCAAATTAAAAAAACAATGAACAACATTGGTTTCAACGGCGTACGTTACTTAAAAACGAATTATTCTAAACACACTGTTATGCAGATATACCAGTCTCTTCTTTCGAGTTGTATGGTCATGTTTGACATACAGAGAGTGGTTCCATTATGTCACCATGGATGGAATTCATTTCAATCTCGTTGAAACCACATACTGTACTAAACTGGAAAAAACCACCACCAGCACCCAGGTCTCTTCAATCTTTACCTCGCAGCACATTATCTGCAGATTTACAACATCTCTCCCACACTTACACACAACAATCCCCAAATCAACCGAAAGGACCTACTCTGGCTTGTGGCATGGTGTTCAGGTCAATGGGGACACCGGTCACTGTAAACAGCCTCTCCGTCTGGTGGTTAAATTTCCACGGCCTGTCGATCTTGCAGGACACCTTGTAGCGTATCCAGCCGACGGACGACTCGAATGGGAACGGCAGGGGAATATTTGGAATCCCGAAAGAGAACGGGAAACGGTGTTCACCGGTCTCCAGACATAATTTCGATGCACCGGGATCATTTTTCCCTGCAGACCGAAAATTCCCACCTTTTTTGTTATCGATAAACCACCACTTAAACTTTCTGCTTATTATTTCTGCTTATTAAGTTTTTAGGAAAACAGGAAGCTGCAAACATAAGTGAACACTAAATTGCCTCCGGCGACGTCGTGGATCGTCATTCTTAAGATGTAGTTTAACCACCGATATGCCAATGCCAGGCAAGTCTTTATTATAGTCACCCTAAAGTGTTAAGTGAATACACTCTGATGCATTTTGTTATTAAAAAGTGTAATGTGGCCAGACGATGCACAAGAAACAGCATTTGAATACACAGGTCACGTGCTCGATCGAACCAGAGCCAACAATGACATCATAATTATAAGAATTTAACAATTGCAATGCAAGCAGCCACGATTATGACTTCAAAAATTCCAATCATTATATGACAAAAATACACGTAACTAAAAATGGTTTCAACTTTTACAAGTTGCATCTGGGCTTTTTTAAGTAAGATTCAACATTTACCACCTAAAAATTATAATAATCAGTACATGGAGGCCTATCTCATTCTAAAGGAAGATTACATTGTCATTACATACAGAGATTCCTCCGTAAACATAACATTGCGTTTTCTAAAATGAAAAAAACTCCAAGGATGACCGAACTGGACGAAATTATCTTACCTTTCCCCCAACAAAGGAGCTTTTCTTTGAAGTACACTTCCCTCCCCGAATAATGTCGTCGGTGGTCGCCACTTCCCTCTGACCAATGGGTGTGAGCTTCACCCTTAAACTTAATTTCAATACCTACAGAATGTAAAGAAAGAACGTTAATGCTGACTGCGTCTGTCCTTTTTGTGCTTTGATTCCCGTGAATTAATTTCTTTACACTGAACGAATGTTGTTTATTACTGATGGTAAATAGTGTACTGACTTTTACATTTACTGTTATGCAAAATAATAAACGATTTCTGACGCAGGAAGAGCAGACCATTACATCGTGCCATTATTCATCCTACCGGAATGTGACTGTGACAGGCTATGTGAACCGTGATAAACTTCCCGGCGCCGTTCATAATAAAGCTCACTTCAACACGAAGAACTTTTACCGTGAGGTTTTTTATTTTAAGGCGCAGTCCATCATTTGCAGTTTTGCAAAAAATGGCTGACAAAATTTTTGTTCATAAGCATTCTTGGTCAAGATGGTATAAAATGATTCTTTCTGCCAAGCTGTCATTTTGGGGGGAAAACGATAAAGAAGGCCAAAGACGATTTTTTTTTTAATTGCAAAAAGGCGCCCATGCAAGCGTTAACACGACACGTGACGCACAGTACATGTCCGGACTTCGTCGTTCAGTGAATGGCATCGCGTAGGCCCTATACACATTAAAACGTGTCACGGACGCTGATCTTTTAGCAGCGCACTTCAAAACTCAAAATCCTAGAATATTGTGAGGCCTACTCTCGGATTTAGTATTCACTGAGCTGCTGAAACGTCATTAGTTTTATTCTCAGGTATCCTGTTTTAAATATTTCGAGTAATTCCGCTGCATGCCTCAAAGGAAAAGTACACAAATGACAAATGATGGACTGTACGTTTAAGACGACAAACTGAATTCGTAGTCAGGCCTTCAGCCTGTAATATATGAACTGATGGAAATTAAAGGGGGCCAGAAGATATTCAGGAAGCCTATCTAATCCTGATGTGGGGGAGTGGCTAACTGACAGCGTTATAGCAACAAAAAGGCGTGTAAGCTCCCCGAGTTCACTGAGAAATTACTGCAGTCACATACGCACCTCTGACATCTTTCTTGGGTTCTCCGAGCACAATCCTGACGAAGCCCCTGACGACCTCGCCCGACGAATAAATGCCGGTGTTGTTCCCGTCGAATACCACGTCGAACACCTGCAACTTGGCCATGATGTCTTCCCCGATACGGCTAAAAGGGTACACCCACGGCTGCTTTCAGCTGTGTCTAAAAATGAAATCGTTCAAGTAATCTGACCGATATTTTGACAGTGTAAGGGGCCGATTCTAAGGATAATGTATCGAGGGTGACAGAACAATGTCACGACACAAAATTGACATGGCAGATGTTCACATGCCATATTGTTAAAAATTATTTATTTAATTCCATTTGATTTGTAATCATTTTAATATTCACACTGTAGAAAAATTTACATGAATAAATTCAGAAGTTTAAAGGGAAATATGAACTGAATTTATATTTCGTTTCCCCAATACAGGTATTTGATAAGTTAATGCTGTTGCCGTGGTGGAAAGTCCACTAACCACACATAAAAAACGAAATTCAATCAACAACTACATAAGATATTATAATCTGACAGTACTCATTTATGGTTTTGTGTTAACCAATCACAGTGTCACGCCATCTCATACAGTCTATTTTATTTCACAGATCACGAATACGGTTACCTTTAGATTATGTAGGAACCTGAAAGTAATCAATATCCACTGAAATATGATTCAGTATGTGGTAAAACCCTGGAGTCTGGCCAGCAAAATTTCACATGACTGCGTATGGACAGTAATGTAATGACAGGCCATCTGTTAAGGAGGTCCGCTTAAATTATTAGTTTAAGGACGCCACGGCAAAGGAAGACGGGCAGGAAGAGTCCAACTTAATGTAACTGTCTCAATTATACAGAGTTTTATTTACATGTCAACTTTGGGGGTTCAAATATCAAGGTTTGATCACAGTTAATTACAATTCAAATGCTTTATTCCTAAAATTCCCCCAAATCCCTAAAATTACCCCGAATGATGCCAGGCCGGTGTGCGACCCTGGACTTGGCCTTCAAGACAGCACTCTGTGGTACGTGCCCACACTGGAAAGGATTATAATTATCACTCCCACGCCCACCGCACTTCCTTCGTGGGAATTTGCTACACATTTCTAACGGGCTGGGCGGCGTGCCAAATAAACTATGGTGCCCCCTAAAACACGCTTCCCTACATCTTCCCTGCTTTAAGAACCCTAGCCCTCTGGCCCATGAGTGAAGAGCGTGTCATTGAATTCAGCCCATTATTCATTAACCATTTTTTCCAACCATAATTGCAGAATATCCAGCAATCAAACAACTTCAAGTAACATTACAGAAACATGTTAAAGCTCAAAATTGAGTTCGGTACAAATTTCAAAATATCAAGTTAACAAAGTTAACTAATACAATCATCAACGTCAGCTCCTCTCCAACTGAGGGGTCCAACGTCTGCTCCTCTCCCGGATCCCACTAACAGGAGCGGACGTCGGACCCCACAGTTCTGGGGGTAGACGAACACACACACGCAAGTAAGTATACACAGGACCCTTCGCTCATGTACACATTCATGTCATGATCGGCCTGGTAGATTACGGTTCTTCCGAGCATCCTTTGTGTAGACCTCGTTGTCGCTCCACGCATGGCTTCATGATCCACGATTACAAAGAAAGTGTGTAGAAAAAATATCAATATTTATATACATTTACCTTCTATGTTTCGCCCATTTATCATTACGGCCGCTCCAGATCGAGCCTATGCATCATGGCGGTTGTCAGTGGTGCAGGGTAATACACATACAGCCGACAGTAAATGTACATGTACGTAGGGTGCACTATCATAAGGCTAGCTCTGTACACTACATATACACAGACAACAATAGCATGCGTGCCCAGCGTCTGCACACAGAGCATTATAAATTCCTTAGCTCTGTGAGATACCCGCAGGGCAGTGGGTGTCAAAAGTGCTCAACCAGCTGTGACGAGAAAATTCCCATAATTAAAAGGTCAGCCTTGCCAGCCTGTGCTGAGCTTTAGGTTCGGTTGCATCTCAGCCTTCAAAATGCATCCTTTAGAGGTTTAGGTTGCAAATGAATCACAATTACCCTTATGGTCTGTTCACTTTTGAACTTGTGAAACGTCTCTTGATTTAAATGGCGTTATTTCCATAAGCGTGTAACAGGAAGGGATTGCTTAGTAGAGTAAAAAAAAAAATCTCATTTCCTCTCCCCACGTCCGGACAGTTTTGAACTTAGCTATAATGGCAACTGAAGAATTGCTGCTGACACGGATTTTCCTTGCCTGTATTACGATGATTGTTTAGCATGCAGGCATTGAACGTTGTCTAATGGGCCCCCTAAGCGTTCAATGACTAATCGACGTAATGTTGCGTAACTATAAGGCATGGGTGAATTTGCATAGGAAGGCACGTGTGAGTCGGTTGGAAGGAGTTGAAACAGGCATTCTAGCTCATATGCAGCGAGGTATGAGACGGAGAGAACCCCCCCTGCTTTGTGTTGGTCATTGTCTCGCAGGAATCTGGGGAATTCCTTTCAGACATCATGGGGGGGGGAATGTGTTAAGTAACAATAGTCTGGAATGTGTATAGGGATTGGACATGTGGGGGGGTACCCCTCGGTCTCATTTCTTGCTGGGTGTATTCTAGCTTGCGACTCTGCGAAGTCAAGATTGATTACTTACGTTAGAACAGAGTAATTTTGATCAAATTATTCATGTCTTGCTAGTAGCCACAAGGTTCTTCAGAAATTTCTCCGTTTTTTAGTCCAGTGGCCATTTGTTTAACTCCGAAACGAAGCGGGCTTTTAGTTTGGATTAAACTTCGATCATAACAACAGTCAATTATTATTGTTGGAAATGGTTTGTGCTTGTTGTCCTGTGAACACTCAAATGAAATTCAGCTCCATCTGCAGCAGGTAAGCTGTACCCTATGTAAAGGTGTGACGAGATGTGTTTTTCATAGGTGTTTCGGAGGGCGTATTAATAGATTAGACCAGTAGACGCCAAATGTACTCTGTACCTCAGTCCAGGAGGAAGTGCAGGGAGGACCTTGAGAAAGCGTGCAGTCATGGTTTGCATACTCGTGGTCAATGAGATGAAAAGAATGAGATACAAGAAGGGTTTTAACTGATGTTGAAAGGGGGCCCTTGGCAGGACAGCACCAAAGAGCGAGCTAGAATTAATGGAAGTCACTACAGTCCCCGCTGTTAAACATTCAGTTTCCTTTCTCTCATGCTTGCTCCGAGTTATTTTTTTATTTCCATTATTCGAGAATCTATGAAAATTTGCACATCGCAAAGCCATCAGTTCAAGCATGTGTGCGGGGCAAGGAGAGGGCCAGTTGACTGCCTTCGCATTCATGGGAAAGTCCAGTAGACTGCAGGTCTGCAGTTACATGAACAGAGTGTGTTGGTTGGGCTCTGCCCCAACCTGACGCACATTTGTTCGCATGTCAGTTCGTAACCAAGTAAACTTCGGACAAAAAGCTGCACTGAGCGGAAATGCCGTTACTGGGGTGGCGCCAGAAGAAGATTTTTTCTTCTGGTGATAGATATGTCGGTAGTGTGCACAATAGATGTTATGCGTTAATGCGTCCTAAATCACCGGGATGGTAAACCTTTCGTGCATTCGTAACAGTGCTGCAGCCGAACCGAACCAAATATCGTCGAACATGGCACTTTCGAACCGAACCAAACTGGCCGGTTCGGATGTTCGGCTTTAATATGGCATGACATTGATAGCGCACGGAATGCAAGCAAGAAAACGTGATAAAAAAGCAAACACAACAATACACAGATAACGAGTTGTGCTGCACCGACCGCGTACCGGCGCTCGGCACATGTGCGCGTACCATGCGTGTACTATTAATGTACTGTGCATGTGCATGTACATACATGTACAGTAAACTTACGACGGCCCCGCATCACATGATGGTTGTAAAAGGCACGTGGTGGGAATTCATTAGTAATCAACCCAATACATGTAACGTACGGCATTTCCGCTGCACAACAATTCTAAATTCTCACTCCAATTGTGCTTATGTATACATGTATTCAAATTTAGCATTATGTTTGCGAATCTCCGATAGCCACGCCCTTACGTTCCATATTAGGCCCATTAAGTCATAAATGGCCGTGCAAAACGAATTTTAATTGGATGCTGATTACAGCCGGAATCGTGCTCGATCGAAAGTAACTCTGCAAGGAAAACTGAGTTTGCCAGGTGGGGCTGTGCCGGTGCATGCAGCGCGCGACAAGATTTGGTTCGCGCGGTGGCCCAACTTGCCTTTCGTTGATCATGTTTGATCGGAGTCCGTAATGTGAATATGTTGGAAACTGTCACACCTCCAACGTTACCTTTCTGTGGAATTTTAACTCTAAACAAACTTTGGGGAAACCGTTTAGAAAAAAAATTATGTTCACATCGAAGTTGCTCGTGGATGGGGATGGAGAGGAGATTCATTGCTTCTATTAACGTATTTTACACACGGAAGTACGTGTACTATATACGGCACATTCGTTGGTAGCGTGCTCTTTGACGTCCTCAATGTGCATTACGTGCACGCGTCCGAACCAAACCTTGGCGCCTCCTTGCAGCACTGATACGTAACTACATTAAAATTACAAAAACGGCCTCTAAGACGCCATGGAGACGACAGCAACGCACAACGTACCTCTATCGTATGTATCCAAAGTTGTCGCTGTGGCTGGAAAGAAAACATACGCCAATGAAAGCCATTAACGAGTAGCTGCAGGCGCAACGGATAAAATGTTCCGAAATCGTGGATACAGTGTCATTTATTTCAGTATCTGTTCATTGTTGATAATTATAGTTAAAAAACCAAAAAAGAGTGGATTTTTTAATATGTTCTACATCAAGTGTCAAACAATTAAGTCAGATGCCCAGTAAATAAGGCACGATTGAATTCATGTGCATCACATCAAACACCAAGTCATACCATACTTTAAAAGAATCCTTGTTAACCTAATCTGCGACGACACACTTACAATGATATTTTCCCGTATCAATAAAGAGAATACAAATTCGGCACCTAATTAAGGTTGACCAAAAACTTTGGGGGAGGGCACAAATTTCCAGGATTTCTTCATGTAATCTTCATGGGCTTTCTCGGGAGTGAGGCCAAATTCTGGAGGTTTTACTTGCTATGGGGGAAAGAACATATTTTCTTTTCAAAAAGGTTTTGCTTATTTTGGAGGGGCAGTGTCCCGTTTACCTCTTCTCCATCAGCCTATGTGTGACGTGACACACTTTCTCCATTAACGTAAGCAGAAAGTATTGAATCTGGAATATGAATACTTGTTCCTGATTATGACAATACGTATTTCATCAATTATGGCTATATTCCATATCATCAAATGCCACAAGCCTGAATTGTACAATGGCACCTGTATAGGGTAAATAAGTTTGAAATAAACAAACGAGGAGGGATAAAAATATTTCAGAGAAAATAAAATTGCACTTCTTTTCAGAAAGAAAAAAATAATGTCTGGTACTTGGACTGAAAACTATGAAAAATGGGGACATATATTAAAAATATACATCCTAAACTTGGAATTTAGGTACTCTAAATGCCTTTACAAATGCATGCTTATATATAACAACTTACACTCTGTTACTGTAAGATCACATATCTATATATAACAGTTGAATTTTTTTTCAAGATAAAAAGGAAAGTGGTGAAAGAACTGTCCCCTGTCTACAGGACAAAAGCTGCATCCAACTTGTTGTAAAAAAAAATTGAAATTGATTTTAAAATCAATGAGAAGCGAATTGTGTACACATCTGGGCAGAACAGATGACTTCCGGAGTAACCTCCACAGGCAGTTTGATCTCATGAGGAAATCATGTCCGATTTCCATACAGCTTGAACGTCTGGACATCTTGACCTGATCTTGACGAGATGGATACTCAGTATAAGAGCACTTAATTAAAGAAACGCTTAGAAATCAGCAACTGCGTTGATTTCCAGGAGCCCTACCTTTGCACTTTACTTTGAAGTCACGTAATGTGCTGAGTAACATTACAGTGTGTCACTAATATTCTGCTGCATTTGTTGGGTGAAACTGGGCCAGGATTTACTGCGAGGCATTATGGCAAAGGTAAAATCGTTCTGCTTCCTAAATCTATCCAGCACTAAAGCTGGGGTGAGCACTGCCAAGCACTAAAACCTGCTAAGGCAGTGTCCGAATATACTTGGCTGGGACTTCTGCTAACCAACAGCTCTATAGAAAGAAAAATAGTTGATTAGTGAAAATGGGTTACCAGCTGAAACGTCATACATTGTCTATTGTCAGTCACAAGACCAACCACAAAGCCAGTCACAAGACCAGAGACAAGGCCAGTCATAAGACCAGTCACAAGGCTAGTCATAAGACCAGAGAAAAGGCCAGTCATAAGACCAGTTACAAGGTCAATCATAAAATTAGTCACAAGGCCAGTCATAATATCAGTTACAAGACTAGATACAAGGCCAGTCCTGAGATATGCATCACAACCAATTATATTGTTCATTTAAATATAAATTTGAGAGTCTTATGTTGGTCTTATTTTTATTTTGTGGGGTCTTGTGATAGTCTCACCAAGTCCCAACTACAACACTGCTAGGGGCAGCTGCACGCCTGCTACCTAGCTGACAGGAGGGTAGACTGGCCCGTCGCTAGGCGGGTAAGCGGGCTGGCCCTGCTGGGTGGGTATGCGGGGTCCCAGGTTGGTGGTTGCACCGGCAGGTTGTAGGTTGGGTACTGAGGGGCAAACATGAGCTTCCCAAAGGTGTAGTCATAGCCACTCTTGCTGGGTATCTCCTGGGGTCCACCAACGGTTATCTCGTAGCTGGGGGGTGGCGGCAGGGGTGGGGCTGCAAACAAAATATTATTGATGAATACATATTTCAAAGTGCAAGGAAGTAGAGCTAAGTGCTCGGCAAAAACAAACATCTAAACAGAAAAAAAATTAATGTACTGATTAAGTAAAAAATTCCCAGTGTGAATTATGACCTGTGACTGCTGCAGAAATCTCCCTGAAAAAGGTGAATATTTTGAACAGATATAAAATGCAAAATATCCATCCAACTTTCAATGTTGTGGCCCCCTTGGAACAAACTTGTATTTTGTCTTTTGCCTTTAATAAAGAAGGGTATTTGAATATTTTTAGGTAACTCACAATGTAACATAAATTACAGTCTTGTGGTGATAAAAAAAACTGACTTCAGCACTTATGCACATAAGTAACAGCAATGTGAATCAGATCTACGGTAGGAAGGATTTTAAAAGCGCCACCTCCCATGAGGGAAATCAGACTGAAAAAAACCCAAAATGGGTACCGCAGCAATAATGCCTATGATCTCTTAAAAGTGTGCCCAAGAATTTGTTGCAGAGCCAAATTTCAAATGTTTCTCAGGGCAGCATGCCCCTTGACACTTCACCCCGGTGGAAATTTGGTATGCACAGGTATCTTTAACACCCTTCGAATATGAGCCCTACTCCTGTCAAAATCTGGATTTGACTGTGTTAGTATTGACCAAAGAAGTGACTTACCGCTGTCAATGCTGGATGGCTGATTAATCACCACTGCTGAAGGGTCCCCATACATAGGTTGGTGCAAGGGGACCGTTCCTATAGTGACCGGCAGCATCACGTGAGCATCTAGTGGGGTGTTGCTGATATCCCCTTCAAACTGTCGGCCACAAAGAGTGAAACAAGATCAGCGAGGATGCAATCTGGGTCACGTGAATCGATCCCTCTCACATCAAGATGATGTGGGTTTTGTCCTCATTCAGTTTAAAATTCATGACACAAACTAATGAATATGCAAGGCTCTTCAAAGAAGTCTGCATAGCTTCACCTTTATAGCTTTATCTAACTAGATGTGTGCACTTGAATCAGGAATTTCCTATGCCCATAATATATAGGGGATGACTTTGGCGGCAAATGCTGAACACAGGGCCATGTGACCTCTGTACTTGCCCCTACACTTGAGTGATTACCCACTGAACTCACTCAACATCCATATACAACTCCATGGAGGTTGAGTGTGTACGAAGCCCTAGAGCAGCCATGGGCCATGGCTATGTGTCGTAGCAAAAATCGTTTTGTGACACTATGTCAGACTTACAAAAAAGCAACGGTGTGGAAAAAAAAGTCACACACATCTTGAACAAGTGGCCTTACCGAGGGTAAGCGTTTGCATAATCCAACTTTGTTACGGACTGTGGCTTTGGAATCGTCATTTCAACACGATAATACTTTGGGTTCAAAACACTTTGGCACCTGGGGTAAGTACGTTGCAGAATAATACCACAAGCAAGTGGTTGATGGTTGGGTAAACAGTTAGGGGTGTGTTGGTGAAGTGGGCGGTTGATGGGGGGGGGTATGGTTGGCTTTCAACAACATACCTGCACCACATACTCGATCCGGATGATGTTGCAGCCCTGAGGGCCGGTAGGAGGGATCGGGGGAATCAACAGGGGCTTCCAGTCCAACCGAGCCACCTCTCCTCCCCTGCATCCGGGGGCCTTCTCCTTGATGATGGTGTAAGATCGACTGCAGCGATGCCCACCATTTGAGAGGTACAAGACTACCTGAAAAGGGAAAATATGACCCAACATTTCAAAAATTCAGCTAATTGCTGGACATAAGCACAAGATAAAATACTAGACTCCAAGGGTACACATGTACATTTAAACATACACAAATTGTACAATAATGCATCATGTACATGTACCTGAGCATGGTTTACATGTGGATCTTGGGAGCCATCTTGAAAATCATACCCGGAAAATTTGGAAAGTGCCCATCAAAGGATTTTCTAAGATTATTGCTGATATCATGAACTAATATTTGTTAAAATTTTTTGTATAATTTGCGGTCAAAGGTCATTTTGTTCAGTAGTTTTTCTGCCCATCATGCCGTGAATTTTGCAGGTCAACTTACTATCATTCCTATCTGTGAGGGTCGGTTGCAAAATTACGTTGAATTGACATGGAATGACCCAAACGTGATGTTCCCTTTCAACGCACAATGCCTTGGGGCCTTGTTAAAATCTGAAAGGTGCTTTATAAGCAATCAGTGGTATAACGTATCAAAAAAGGGTCAGATGCTGTGACTCTTTTGTAAATTGTTACCAGGAATTCCCTACTGATTCGCGGACGCACCTGGATGAGTTTGACTGTGAGATTAACAATGTCTCGGCTGGAGTTGTTCTCCACTGTTCCCGAGATGTAGATACTCTCTCCTGGCACGTAGGCGCTCTTATCGGTAGAGGCTTTGGTAAGGATGGGCCCCGTGGCGCAGCACAGGCAGCAGACAGTATTGGAGGACTCCCGGTGTACAGGGTACTGCAGAGAGGCCAAAAATGTAAAAACAGTCCAGGACCCCAGAGAAAAGACCCTCCAGGTACAGGAGCGAACCAATGAAATTTTTACAAAAGTGCAGCCTGGCCTGGGAATTGAGCCCAGAACTACAACGGTGAGAGGTAAGTGCCTTCCAAATCAGTCAATAATGTCACTTTTAAAAAGACTGTTCACTGACACAGCCTTCCGCTTTCAATGAGTGGGGTCAATCCTGTCAATTGGATCAGTAATTATGCACACTATCAGCTCACCCTCGCATTGGGCATGGCATTCAGGTCAATGGGGATACCGATCACCGTGAACAGCCTCTCCGTCCGGTGGTCAAACTTCCATGGCCGGTCAATCTTACAGGACACCTTGTAGCGGATCCAGCCAGTGTGGGACTCGAACGGGAATGGTAGCGGCCTGTTTGGGATCTGGAAGGAGAATGGAAAGTGATGCTCGCCGGACTCCAGACACATCCTTGTTGCTGTTGTGTCCTCTTTTCCTAAAAAAAAAGGCACATTATAATAGGCTGAGTAACTGAGTACAGTGAACCACATAAAAGCAAAGTAGGGCCACTTTACTTGACAAAACTATCGCTCAGTTTCAATATGGTGAACATGAGTTTTCTGGTACTTCAGCAGAACACGTTAAGCTCTCAAATCAAATTCCAAAAGTAGTTGACTGATGTACGCTCAAATGTAAATTGTGGAAACACAGCCATGATTTTGTCCACTGTAAACTTGCAAAACCGTTTTCTGAGACGTTGTATTGTGAATCGCTCCAATTGTTAAAGGCCCCATAAAAGGACTTGCAATAGATTACACTACAATGCTGAATGTTATACTGATTCAGATCATACATTTTTGACCTGCTATAAATCTTTTAACCATCTGAATGTCTTGTGTTCACGTCCTACACAAGAAATGGCATTCTCTTCTACCTTCGTCGACAGACAGATGAAAAGTAGATTTTTGAAGATATCACTGAGCACATGATCATACCCTTTCCCAAACAGATTAAATTTTCTTTGAAGTAGACTTCATGTCCGTAGTATGACCTCCTTTTATCGTCACTTCCCTCAGACCAATGGGTGTGGGCGATACCTTTGAAGGAAATTTTTATACCTGTAAAATAAAAGAGGAAATCTCCATTACAATTTAGCCCGGAGGGCAAGTGCATAACATTCACAACACCACAATGAAATGAAAGGAAGGCGGTCAAATTCACAAGGGGCGGGGCATGGCATGATAGAGGGGGAGGGGAAGGTGTAAGTGTCAGTCTGGGATTCATTTTCATCAGCACGTTTTCTGGGCGTCCTGAGATGCACTGCGCATCTGCACACCTCCTGTTCTTTAATGACACATTTGAACTCACTTTGAGCTTGACTTCTAAGGTATGAAGACGCAATAATAGGGCCAGCAAATGCCATTTAAGGGTAAGAAAAGCCAGTTATGAGTTTTTGTGATAATTTGCATCATCCGATCACTTTAGGATCTTTATGTTACTTTAGGATTGAGGGTTATGTTGAATTTATTTGGTCATACGAATTCAAACCGTTTGAGCCTTGTATTATGATTTCACCTTGTTAATGTTATTAAGTTTCCTGGAAAATTATTCCGGTCATATTGTTTTGTTCATTTAGGTCACTTAGAGACACAACCTGATGTAATAACCTATCCAGGGACAAATAATGCTGGTCCAAGGCGTGAACGGTAGGACATTTTCCTAGGAATATTCTGTATAAGGCTATCATATCAGTCCTTCAGATTAGTTTAGATTCCTCTTTGTAGTTGATTGTTAACCTAGGAAGTCTCTATTTTGTCTCAGTGTACATGTACGTTAATTAAGTGATCATTAATAAGAGAACCTCTCTTATTTGTCAAGTGAACTTACTTACGTAGTCCACTTCTTTCGGTGTTTTGTACTCTCGGAAAATGCAAATACATGTATGCAAGTGTCTTTCGTAAAAGTTATGGTTTGTTTCTCTAAACTCTTCTTGGTTTTCACGGTGATTTGGAATTTCAACAACAGAATAAACATCGGTGCTGCAAACATCAGTTGGATCGTCGCGTCCGTTACTTTGTCAAACAATGACCAGCCCCCTTTGTGTACTTCAGTGTGCTATAGAGGGTGTCCCCACTTTCCCAAGGGAGCACTCAGTAGGTTTCAATACTTACTTGGGTGTGAACACAGGTTAATTGGAAGGCAGAGGCATATGTGTATATGTACATGACAAGTAAAATCCCGTCACATCCAATCAAGTCTCCCCTGGGCAATATGCTTTTTTCATTTAACCCTAACAGTAACAGCTTTGCACAAAATTTTGCTTGCAGTACTTTGTACTACAAAAAACTAAGCAGTAGTCTGAGCCTGAAGGACCTAGCACTACAGATTACTACTTCTGGCTAAGTTACTTCCATTGTTACTTGTACAGAGAACAATAAAGCCATACACTCATAGTGCCACAGTACTGTATGGTACATTGTCTTATCTATTGTATTTGATGGCTTCAGAGAAAAATAAGGTTATGTCCTCTTGCAAGCGACAGGGCCGAGTACTACATTTTCACTACTATTAGTATTTTGTAGTATTTAGGTCTGTTAGGGTTAATGATAGAAAAGCAGCATTTCAAGGCTATTCAATTTGCCTTCCTTCCTGCAGCATCCAAAAATCTACCTTCTTACCTCAAAATGCCACAAAACCAAGATATTCCCAAATTATTGGGCCCCCTACACAACCCAAGAAATTTTGGCCTCCCATCCTTGTCTGCTGGTTAATGAAAAGGATTTCAAAAGTTGACGTAGTTGCTAGGAGTGAACCTGTAGTTATATGATGATATTTCCCCCAAATATTGACATTATTTTTGAAATAATTGACAGATGGATGGATGAAGCTTGGGCCGCTTCCTCAGGTAGGCTATTCCATGTACCGACCACGAAATGTGTAAAAATTCTACTTCTTCCCACAGGGCATGTAGGGTCAATATTGCTGCTTATAAAGGTTGTAAAGTTAGTCATACAAACTCCCTTTTGCCTCCTCTAAATTTGGAGGGTTTGGTGGCCGGGGTCGCGTATGGGATGGGAGCACAAGATGGTGGTCCTGAGCCAATAATCTTCAGGAATTATAAACAGAGAGGAAGTTCTGATGAATTATGCGAAATTAAAATTGCCTCCCAAAGAAAGCATACAGTTTTGGGACTTACCTCTGACATTGCCTTTTTCTCCTCGCAGTACAAGCCTGATGAAGCCTTTGACGACGTCTCCTGACCTGAACACATCCACGTTGTCCCCATCAAAGACCACCTCAAATACCTGTAGTTTGCCGGTCATGGCTCAGGTTGATCCTTTGGAAGATTCAGAATGTACTTGAGAAGAGTGTTACTACAGGTGAAAGAAAAATGGTCCGCGTTGTTTAGATAAATTTTGTCAACAACATTCATTTGTGCAATGCTGAAAGTTTAAAATTAGGCTTTGTTGGGCAAAAGTAAAGGAATTTAATGTTTCAAACAGTCCTTGGTTGTTAGAAAAGCAACACAGCAAAGAGTATAAAATCATAGACAAATCCTCCACAAATAACTCAGAAACTGTTAGAGAACTGTGGCAAAATCCCAACCACAGTCCTTCCCAATCTCTCTGTCGTCATTCGTCAGTTCCCAATTGTCACCCAAGATAATGAAAATCATTCTTCAAGTCCTACCTACATCACGTACATTTAATACTGGACAGCTCCTTGTGAATGTAGGTCAAAGTTGTGACGTAACACAATGTGAACCATGAAATAAAAAAGTGCATCATGAGCAGACCAAGACAAGTGAAAAGGGCTAGCCGCTCTTTGAGTATGTGTACATTGGCTTTTGACAGTACAACACAAACATGATTGATCAAACACGTCCAAATGCTAAAAAAGGCAATGTACAGTCTTTGTTACTTGGACAGTGAAGGAATCTTCTTTTTCCTTCTTCCATGCTCAGACTAATGCAAGACTGAACTGACTTGGAGGAGATAGGTTTACAGGCTTTGCCATATCACATGGACATCACTTATTTCCCTTTTGCGGTGCTCTTTTAAGTCATTAGAATGTGAAAACAGAAAATGTCAAATTTAGCAGTGAAAATATTAAATCATTTACTTAAAAAACAATTGTTCAGACTAGTCTCATTGGGTTTGTACACAGGGTGGCAATCAAGTGATGTCCGTGTACAGAACTCTTTCCCCGCATGCCCAGGCTGAGTTTGGACACAATTATTATGACGACCGGAAACCTCCGAAACAGCCTGAAACTGGAAAGCAAATAACTTAGCCATGTTAGCTTGTCAAGCCTGCCTGGCATACCATGTGGAAGGCCTGGTAGGTATGGCGAAATCTAGCAGGCACGTCCACCCTGTTAAGTGTTAATGTCTGTATCATGAACTTGGCTAAGCAGCTAAGCATTTGGATAACGCACTTTATTTACCACGTCATCCTGCATATGCATACACAACCACATAACTCACATAATGTAGGCCCTATACAATCTTCAGTTTACATTTTGCAGCACTACACCGTAGACGTTATGTACATGTACGTATAAACGTAGGCCACACAGTTCTGTCTTAAAAAAACTTGACCGCATGTGTGCCACTGATCTCTATAATAAAACCAGTGATGTGTGCTATTATTATTAATAATTATCATATCATTGAGATCAGTAATGTGTGCGCGAGAGCTGCAGCGCCCTCACTTGTCTAAGGTAGATGTGATAATGTTACGCCCCAACTTTAACATAAGTCCCAACTACAGTTGGGTCCGTCCCAACTAGAGTGCTCAACGGTTGGGCGGGCCCACTGATCTCATAGAGATCACTGATCTCATAGAGATCAGTGGGCGGGCCGCGTATTCATTTTCCCTGGGAAATGGAAGGTAAGGGTGATTACAATAAAATGGGCGTACTTAATCGTTGCGCATGCGTTTTTCATCTAGGAAGGTTAGGGGTACAGTCCACTAGTTCAAGCCCCATTGAAAACAATGTAAATCAGCACAGTTCAGGGCCCAATAATCATGCATAACAACATCCCTGAAATTTCTGAAACACAAAATAAATTATTGTCTGGTCACCAATCTTTCAGTTTCTTTTCATTTTGGGTGGTTTAACCAATTACATTTTCAGTTATTCCCACAAAGCAAAATCACCCCCCGAAAAGTGATTTTTCCGAAGTCTGATTGCACTGAGACATTTTTCAAGTGGCAACCCTCAACTTGAACAGGCCTTCTCGGGCACTTAGGACCATTTTTCAACTGTATTTTCAAGTTAGCCATTCTGCTCTCATATGAAAGCTCAAAGACCCAGGGAGTTGATAGAGGCAACAATTTTCACAATCTCACATTTTCAGGGGCAAACAATCTCCTTTTTCAAAAGATACTGCTGGGGCACTTTTAATGCTAATTGAGCAGGCCAGAAATTCTCACTTGAATGAGTGGTCTGCACCCTTTGGCGCAATTATCATAATGGTGTACACGAACGTTTATAAAGTACATGTATATAAGACACAGCAAAATTGCCTTTCTAACCGACTCGCACGGTAGCGCCTATTAGAATAACCAACAAGCCGAGGGTCCGAGTCTACAGGTAGCAATGTTTTTTCCTTGGTGTGGAATTAGTTGGTTGGAGGATGTTTTTATAATAGGAAAGTACAGCCCGATATTTACCTTAGCACGTAAGTTTATAAGTGTCCACTAACCTGATAAAGTTTGCAGTTAACCCACCCCACCCGTATTTGATAATTACCCCCTTAAACCTTCCTAGGAAAAAAAATTCCCGGGCCGGCCCAACTGCAGCACAGAGGTCTATCGTGCATGTGTCCAGCATGTGCAAAAGTCATATTCATTGTTTACAGTGTCACGCCATAGATGAAGTGCCATATTTTAGATGAATTGTGTCAAGCGTAAGGTGCATAAACTTGATCAACGTTGAGAAAATTTCTATAGAAATTGGTCAACAATAGTTCAGTTGGGCCAGCCCAACTGCAGCACTAGAATTGGGACTGTCTGACCAATAGTTGGGACAGACGCTACAATTGGGGCGTAACAATTACAAAATGGCGTTGCACGGTAGGCGTAGCACTCTACTGTACTGCCCGTTACTGAAATCTAATACTAAATTAGCCCCAAAACGTATTATATTTTATCCTCAAAATGAATGCAAAATACTAACGTCATGAACGTGCGTGACCGCACATTCGCCAGGTCTCTAATTTCGCCACCTATTGTCAATTCTGATTGGTTTTCACAGTAGGCCTAAGTCAAGTGGCAAAATAAGGGACGCACGTTCATGACGTTACTGTGGTCACCCGATACCCTTGAAGTACTTCCAGAACTGTAAGGTTTATAAAAACTTTACAGATAGCTACATGTAGGTACAAACTCGCATGAACACATTTGGGCTGTTTTTGTTGTGCCAATTTACTCTGCCATCACACTCACAGCTGTTTGTGCAACAAAATTTCCCACCGCTAGTACCTGCCTTCTTGGTGACATTATATGTCTGATTAGGAGGTTTATTCACTTTGTATCCTCTTTAGACTGGTGAAATTATTGAATATTTTGCCCATCCAAGCTACAGAAAATCAGCAGCATGTAATCTCAGTCACAGTCAGCTGCATGACAGCTACTTGACCAATTGCAATACAGCTTCTCTTTTCCTTCTTGTTTTCCTGACCCCATCAAAATGAAACCTGAGTGATGATTGGTCATTGAAATGGAAGCAAATTGGGCCAATCACAGTGTGGCTCTCATCTATGGGTGACAGGAAAACAAGAAGGAAAAGATAGGAGCTTTGTTGCAAATTGAGTGCTTTTCCCCGATTTTCTTTTGCTGAGACTGGTTGTCTAGTTACTGACGTGTATAACCATGATAACTATAGGTCGTAATGGATGATCACGCACAGAAGAGGTTAGCTGCTTGCCTATAAGGCTAGCTGCTTCATTACTTTCGGACTAACATGTAATGTATGGTCAGACTCTTCAGAAGTTGTTTTGCAGGTTGCATAGGAGACCAAACAATCTCAATTTTTCTCTGTTTTTTTGGTTTTGGATCAGCTCGGCGGGTCAGCAGCCTCATGCTGAGGATGGGGCGGTTTGGGCCGTTACCCACTCGGCAGTTGACAGCCACTTCACAGCCTGTACGCTCCTTGTACGATCAGAAGCAGCCCATGCCTCAAGGAGCAACGAACACTGCCAGTAACAACCTGAGGTATGCCCATATCAGTGGCCTTTTTCCTCCTGATCTTGGCTTCATCCCTGATTCTGGGTGACCTCATACTCCATCATCAGTTTCCAATGCATAGCTGTTGAAACCAGGAACCACATTCATGCTAAGCAGATCAAGTTACTTTTCAATTTTTACACTATAAAGCAGAAATTAGCACAGCACCACCACAGCTCTTGAAATCTGACCCAGACGTTCCAAAATCCAGGCTTATGTTAGAAAATCTGATATAACATGAGTAGAATTGGGAGCCATACTGAGCTATTAGTTTCAATTGAGAAAACTTAATTCACAAACGTAAAGTTGAAGGCAAGTGAAAAAACAAGTTTAAAAAGAATATTCTTTAAGAGTGAAACACAATGTATTAGACTGAAAACGTTACCTGAGCCCACAGATGAAGATGGGCAGTCCCTAAACTGCTTCTATTAGTAAATGCATTGGTCAGTTGGTGTCAGTGGTTATCTCTAATCTCTAAGCTTGATTGGACCTCTTTTAAAAACTGCATGCCATTTTGATACAGTATATTGAAGTTAACATGTCTCCATCTCGAAGTGTATCATGGCAGAGTGGCAAGAAGCCACTGGTTGATTCTTGAATCTCCATCTGAGAAATTTAGGCAGTGTATATTGCGGCGGTTTCTCCTCCGTAGTCAGTGAACCCTTGGCTCGCCGGGCCACTCAGCCCGGTCGCCGTGATTTGGCCAGGGCCTGGATCCGTTTGGGTGGAAATATACCACCCGTTACACCAGGGACAAGGGACGCTGAACAAAATGGCACGCCCAGCAAAGATACATGTGATACCATCTACTACTAGCTGGTTTATTCACTTCCACTCACTTCCTCAACGCATGAGGTACCCTAACAAACTAATGCTGGACATTTACAAACGGCAAGGAGGGGCATGAGGACCCATCGCGCACCCCCTCGCCCTGCCGAGATGCACTGTCACAAAATTAAGGGTACAGTACCGGTTCATGAATTAGTTACAAACGTCCCGTCAGTACCCAATCCTTATGCACAATCCAAGATGAACTAACAGTTTGGTCACAATCGTCCACACATTAACTAAATCCCGGTGCCAAAGTTGTGTCAGTCGATCCAATCTGAACTCCTCGGCAGCTCGGCTTAGACTGACTAATTTTCCCAATTCTGACATTATTTGATTCCCTCCCCGGGCCCTGTTTTCCACAGTCATGAAAACACCATCTTAGCACAAAAAAGGCAAAACAACGGTCCGCAATGCCCGTTTCAACCTTTCTTCCACTTACTAATATTTATCATACTCCGGAAATTGTCAAACTTGCCCCTCTTTTTCCATCATGGCAGTCTTATTAGTTCAGTTTCCCACTTTCCGCAACATAATTTACTCACTGAAAACATGTTATCAAATCCCCTGACAGTTACACCAATACCCCCTTTGTTCCATACCCCTGACTGGACATACTTGACGGCCCCCAGTTTCCAAACTCCTGGACCTAGCCCAAAACCTAATTAAGCGCATCACTGGTCAACCCAACTGCCATTTCTCTGGAGTTTAAAGGTCACCAGACATTTGCGTTACAATATCATGTGTATTTTACATTAGTGACATAATTGTACATTGTTGTAGTTGGAACACGCACCTGTTTGTATTGCCGCTAGACTTCACTGTACTGTCTCCTCCCCCCCCCCGAACCAGGATGTTTAAAATCCAAATTTGTGGCCCAACTGGACAGATGAATTTTAAGTCACCAGAACTAATAATGAGTCCTTCGATTTGCGCAATTGGAATGTGACATTTTACACCCACGTCATGTCCAGTGTTAATTAGCATGCCAAAATTAACGAGGTATTGAAATATTACAGCGTTTGGTCATTCTTGTGAGGCAAATTTCAATATGAAATTACTGGAAAAAAAGGCGTTTAGACTCAGTAAAGATTTCACTTAGATCATGTTGCCAAGTTTAGTACTGCTCCAAATAAAACTAAGTTGTATTTCTTTCCTTGTATCTTGGGTCAGCTTGGTACCTTACAGACAGAAGAGCTCATCCCCCGTCCCTGCCCCCAAAGATAGTAAAGCTGAGTATGTTGTGGCCAGGATGGATGACCTCATCAACTGGGCAAGAAGGGTATGCGCTTGTTTTTCACTCCTATATTTGGAGATCAAAGCAGAATGACAGAGGTTATCTGATTAATTTTTGTGGAGCACATATTGTCCATTTGTAGTAGTTTCTTCTTTCTTCTCTTTGGTGGCCCATTTATTGTAGGCGGCTGATTGAAATGGTTGAAGCCAGCTAGCTCAGATTCTTGACAAATCTCTCTAGATTTCTGGAAGTTTTAGCAGATTGGAAGAAATTCCTGACTTGAAACTTTGTTCACATTTCATATTTACTCATTTTCCATGTTTTTTTTGTGCTTAGTGCTTCTATTCTATGCTTGTTTGTTTCTGTAACCTTGTCATTTCACCTGTGAGAAAGATTCTGGTTGGACCAAAACACCAGACCTTCACAACTCCTTTGATCTGCATGTTTCGGGACACTATAGCAAGCAAGCCCTTGGTGGCAATATGATATTTTGCATTTCTGAACTTATTCAAATGGACACTGATTGTAATTTTGGGGTTTAAATCTAGAGTTCCTTGTGGCCGATGATGTTTGGGCTCGCCTGCTGTGCGATAGAGATGATGCACATGGCAGCGCCACGCTATGACATGGACCGATTTGGTGTGGTCTTCCGTGCCAGCCCGCGGCAGGCCGACGTGATGATCGTGGCTGGCACGCTGACAAACAAGATGGCTCCTGCTCTTAGGAAGGTATACGATCAGATGCCCGAGCCCAGATGGGTCATTTCCATGGGAAGGTATGATCACGTGTTGTTGGAAATCAAGGCTTTTTTATTTATTCATTAAATCTGAATTTCGCTGTGAAGTTTGATGCATTTTTTTTAAGGTTGCTGTTGATCCTTGTTTGATTCAATCGTTTCGATTCAATTTATTCATATTACATTTGTTTTCCTCAATTAAATTTCCCTGTCTCACATCCAATTACCAGTGCATGATTTATCCAGCAAGCATTATCACTTCTCAGCGGTCATTATCAAATGTTAATACACTGTCACATGAGGTGTTTCGACCAATAGGAATAGAAAAACTGTCCTTGGTATTTATGAATGTGTATTATTGATGAGCGCCTGCAAATTTGAACATCAGCAGAAGTCTGGATTTTGAATGGCTGTACAAATCAACATTTATTTGCAGTTGTGCGAATGGTGGGGGCTATTACCATTATTCTTATGCTGTCGTCCGAGGCTGTGATCGAATTGTTCCAGTGGATATTTATGTACCAGGTACGATTTGTGTTCTATTTATATACTTATAGAGTAGCAAAGTGTGATGTCACTTTGAACCAGAAAGTGTAGTGCAAACAAATGGAGTACGCACATGTGTTGGTTGACGCACAGGTTCTCATGCTAATGCCTTTACACACATAATTGTGCGACGTAATCACTCTGGTACTCTATAGTAAGGAGGGCAACAGTGCTACGATGAGGAGAATGCAGGGGCACAGATTGGCCAGTAATGAAGGTCTGTGGCTAGCGTGTGCATGTGCTGCCGGCTGCACGTGGTGGCTGGCAGTAAAGCCGTGATAACCAGACACATCTGCGTTGGACTGAGTAGCAATGGAAAAGCCAGTTGATGCTGTGTCCGACTGGCTGCGGCTTGAAATAACATAGGTGCTTAACCCCTTCGTGCTGGGATTCTTTTGAGGGTGACTTCTGGGCTGCAGTATGCCCAGCATGCGAAGCTCTGTCCAGCAGCAGGCCCAAATTGAAACTGCAGGTGCATGATGAATAGAATGTATGTATGGTATGCGCTAATCCTCACACAAAGCCGCGGCTGTCTACGGTTCCTGGGACTGAGTAGCAATGCCATTAGCCATTTTTTTGGCTAATGGCTAGCAGCCACTCTGCCATACACGTGTGTGTTACATTCTTAGCCGTAGCCAGTTGATTTGTTGATGGGCTTTTGTTTGGCCCACATGGTGTGTGTACATACATGTACTCTTGAGGGTGCTGTGCAGTCAATGTCCAGTATTAAAGCGAGTTGGAACACTCTTACTTTGAGCTGAAGAGTCAAGTTTATTGGTGTATTTTGCAACTTGTATTAAAGGCAACTGTTGCTTGGTTTTAGTATAAAAAAATTTGCGATTGCATTGCTGTATTTTAATGTGTATACAGCCAGCATTGTAGGCACTGAGGAAGAATCTTACTGGAAGCATGGTCTATAATGTTTTAGAAATGAATGACTGGGCTTGGCCCATGAAGTCTTAAAAAATTCTCTGTTTTAATTTGAATTGAAATCTAGAAAGTCAAAGGTCATGAGCTTAATAACGTTTGATAAACTCCCCCCCGGGGGGGGGAGGGGCAGAAATTAACCACAGGGTCATTTTATGGAGTCTGACTCTGGTTCATTATCAAACCCTTCAGTTCAACATTCACAGAGACAGATTCAATATGAGATATGAGACAGATTAAACACTTTGTACTTGTCATTGATTCCCTTATCTTTTAGGATGCCCACCTACTGCTGAAGCACTCTTGTATGGCGTTCTTCAACTCCAGAAAAAAATCAAGCGAGCCCAAAATCTCACCATGTGGTATCGCAGATAGATCAGCCCTTGGACCAGACCTAACGGACCTAGCAGTGTGGTCAGAAAGACGGCCTGGGCCCAATAGGTTGACTTTGCCAACCACAGAACTGGACACCACTCACACATCACATTTGGCACTGAGTTTGTAAGCACAGAAGCTGTAACGGAAACGCAGCGTGGAAACTCCTTGCTACTGTGAAGAATGTATATTCAATTACATTTATATCGTCAACTCTTTGTAAAAAGCACTCTTGTAACAAAAAAGTGTTATAAGGCTCCCCAAAAAAGTCTCCGATTTCTGGTTTCCGCGCGCATCACCGTAGACCAGTGCGTTGGCAAAATAATTTTTTTTTAAATTTTCATAAAACGTTTCCAAAAGCTGCCAAACTTAATTGATCGGCAGGAATTCTGCAACCACGTAATTTTAATGTGTTTTGGATGGGTGGGGTTGAGTAATATGTACAGTGAAGGAATCCCCCAGGCCTCCATATATTTCAGTCGGGCACTCTTATCAGATGACGTCATTCGTGTATCTTTACACGAAGGCCGTGTCTGAATCAGTTGGCTGCGGCTTGATATTATGGATGATTCTACGGGAACTGACCGTGGATGCTACCAAATACTTGGTGCAATTTCCAGCCGTAGCCAATTGATTCGGACCCTGCCTACGTCTGTGACCAAGACAAATGAAGTGGTCTTACGTCCTGCTTACGTATACAAATTGAAAATGCTTTTAAGCAACCAAACCGTGAGGGGCCAGTCTATTTCAGTGTTGGTGAGGCAGTGGTGGTACATACACATGCATTGCATGCAGTGGCGATGGACATTGCGTTATGACCACCATACATGTAACAACTCATGCACCGTCACTTGCCAAGAACAGGTAGATTAGAGCGAGAGGAGATTTTATTTTCTGAGCTGAATTTTGTCCCCAGTATTTTATATGCAACTTGTTTCTTCTAAGCTAAAACAGGAAACAATGTGCACAGTATGTCATTTACCTTATGAGCATTTTATTTTTTAGTTTGCCTCTGGAGGTGAACTGCTTGTTTCCTCTAAGCTGAAGCAGAGAAGAATGCGCAAAGAATGTCATATACCGCTACCTCATGAAAATTTCAGTTAAGGAAACTGGAGCTGAACATTTATTTTTCACATTTAATTTTTCCATGGTTGTGCTACTGTATTTTAACAAGCTCAATCTTGCCAAGAATAGAAGCCTCTTGTTTGAGTGAGATGACTGAAACCATCACCTCTTGTCATATTTCATGGTCTTTTTATTAATTCAAAGTTGTTAATTCACACTTCTCATAGTAACAAGGCCATGTGCTCTAAAGTATATATGTGCATGTACTTCACTTCCAAGGGGAAAAAAAAAACCCGCGTCACTGCACCACATTTGGACCAAGCCCATGACCAGAAACCAGACTTTTTTTTGGGGGGGGGCCTTTTTTTAAGTTACAGGTCTCCTGAGTGTTTTTGTTTTTCTGTGTGTTTCCAGTCCTTTTACAACAGAGTTCTGATAGTCATAAGGTAATTTGACTAGTCTTGACTTTAAACAGAATATATTTTGTCGGCGGAGTCACGACATTTAGGCCCAAGAATGAGAGAGCTTGACAGATTGGAAATGCCCGTGGAAAGAGAATTCTGGTGTTGATCACCAACTAAATATGTGATATACGGTATGCCCGACTGGTCCTCTGTACACTGCCACTTTTAAAATATTTTACACTTATTCCAAAGACAAAATAATAAAGAACTATGTGAGCGTGGCCATGTGCGTCAATGTTGTTTGATAGTGACATACAGAGAAGTATGTTTTTTAAAACATGCTACTAGTTTTCTATGGCTTAATTTGAAGTTTTTCTCAATTTATGTGTGGTAACAATGACCCTCAAGAGTTTTTGTGGCTAGAAAGTCCGCACTGAAGCAAAGTTCACAGGTTCATGAGTAGACTCGACATCCTGGTTCTGTATTTATTGAAATTGAGAAGCATATCTTGTGCTTCTTACGAAAAGAAATTTGGTGATAATCAGGAGTCCTGTTTGCTCAAGCTAAGTTATGTTAGGTCTTGAGTTTTGACAGACATTCATGTATTTGATGCAGATGGTCATTTACATTGTAAATAGTAGATATTTTTGATGTACAATCGAGATTGCAATGAACAGTTTTCTCAAGTTGCTCTATTTTTTTAGATTTTGAAGGTTTCCTGTCTTTAGTCTGTATGATAAAGCATGTCCAAACCTTAAAATCCCATTGATGGCTCATCACAAAGTGTGTAAAATAGTTTATTAAATTCTTATTGATTTTGACTTATTATGAGAGTAACTAAACACAAAAAATGAAATTCAATTGACAATTACATAAAGAAAAAAAATTTAACGGTGCTTATTTAATGTTTTTTGTGTTAACCAACCATGTCATGTCTTCTCATATTTTATTTCACAGATCACGAATAAGGTTACCTTTAAATTATATAGAAACCTGAAAGTAATCAATATCCACTGAAATAAATCAATGATTCAGTATGTGGTAAAACCCTGGAGTCTGGCCGGCAAAATTTCACGTGACTGCGTATGGACAGTAACTATAGTCACAAAGGAAATGTGACATAAAATGCATAGACTATAATTTACAGAAAAATATACCACACACAGGAACGCTCCGTGGAACTTAGAGTTTCATACACGGACGACACTAAGTTTCCCATAAAATGTTATCATAGACGTCAGAAAGTGATCACGTGTCCCAAAAAGTGAAATTATTAAGCTGAGAAAATTCCGAAGCAATTACTGAGAAAACACTGAAATTTTTGAGACACGTCTCATGGGTTTGTGCTCTTGGAATCGAGTTTTGTCCATTATGTGGAACACTTTCCTATTAGTGGACAAACACACACACAGTACAGAAACACCTCCACTCATGACACATTCATGACATTGGCCTGACAGAATCCACGGATGATCTAGCCTATTGGAGACAGTTCCTCCGAGCACACACAGTACAGACACACCTCCACTCAGGACACATTCATGACATTGGCCTGACAGAATCCAAGGATGATCTAGCCTATTGGAGACAGTTCCTCCGAGCACACACAGTACAGACACACCTCCACTCAGGACACATTCATGACATTGGCCTGACAGAATCCAAGGATGATCTAGCCTATTGGAGACAGTTCCTCCGAGCAGTATTGGCCTCATTCTTTCAGTTTGCTCCATGCATGGCTTCAAGATCCATGATTGCAAAGAAAGTGCAAAGAAAAAAATCAACACCACGTTATACATGTATATACCTTCTGTGTTTCTCTCGTTATGGAAACGTACAGTCCTTGTTACTTGGACAACTAAAGGAATCGTTTTTCCTTCCTCCAGGCTCGGACTAACGTAAGACTGAACTGACCTGCAGGAGCTAGGCTTTGGATTTGAGAAGAGTGCCATATTTATTGACATCACTTATTTCCCTTTGCGGTGCCTTACAAGTCATCAGCAAGTGATAACAGAAAAAGTCAAATTTAGCAGTGAAATATTGAACCATTAAATTTCAGGCCTACATGTACTTAAAACAGAATTGTTCAATTAATGTACGTGAGGTTTTCGTCGCCAGGTCCCTAATTTTGCCACCTGTTGTCACAAGTTTCCTTGGTTTTCACACTTCAAAATCACAGTAAATGGTGAAATTAGGGGCCTGCCTGGTGACTATCTGTACCCTCACGCATGTTAGTCTCATTCGGTTTGTGTACAGGGTCAGAGAGTCAATCACGTCGAGTGATGTCTATGTTTGGTTCCCCTATGTTTCCCAGACCGGGTTTGGACACTGTCTAATATTGACAACTGGAAACCTGCAAAAATATTTCTAGAGGTAAACTTCAAGCCTAGTAGAAAGCAACCAACTTATCAAGTTACCCGTTGCTTCACCTGACATGCCTGACTCGGACCGGCCAGCTGACCCGGTACCCGGCAAGCTCAGTGGTCAAGACGTCTGCACTGTACTAGTAAGCAGGAGGCCTGAGGTTGTGGTTCAACCCAACCTGCCTGTCTTCAAAGGGTGCAGACCACTAATTCAAGTGAGAATTTTTGACCAAGTCATTAGCATTAAAAGTGCCCCCCACGGTATCTTTGGAAAAAGGAGATTGTTTGGCCCCCAAAATGGTGAGATTGTGCAAATCGTTGCCGGGATCAACTCCCTGGGTCTTTGAGCTTTCATATGAGAGCAGAAGGGCTAAAAACTACGTGAAAAATGGTCCTAAGTGCCCGATAAAGTTGAGGGTTGCCACTTGAAAAATGGCTGGAATCAGACATCGGAAAAATCCTTTTTGGGGGGTGATTTTGTTTTGTGGGAATAAATAAAAATGTAATTGGTTAACCCATAAAAAATTGAAAAGAAATCGAAAGATAAGTGACCAGACAAGAATTTCATTTGTGCTTCNTGTCAACATGCAAATTAACTGCGCGCGCTGCACGTCTAAGAGCTGCGGCGCCCTCAATTGTCTATCCAAGGTCGATATGATTACAAGAATTGATTACAAAATGGCGTTGCACGGTAAGCGATTGTATAATTTCCAAATCGTGTATTTCAGTGAATTTATCTTTCTACCTGCTTTAGTAGAAGGTGCAAAAGACATATTTAAGGAAGGACTATTGCATACTGCCTTTACTTTTTCATCTTACATCATTTTAATAAAGGCCAGTTCTTGCACAATCGCTGAAAAGACACGATCTGAGAATGTGAGATTGTGTCTAGTCTGTACAGTGGTAGTATGCATGGCACGGACTCTCACTCCCGATCCATCCTTCGGACTCTCGCTAACGTGGAGCGGGAGCGAGAGTGTGTGCCACACTAGTAATGGGGCTAATGTCTGACATGACATGTGCATGAACATGATGCATAACAATTGGACTTATTACACATGTATTATGCCTAGGCCTAAATAATGACTTGAACTGAGTGATACCTTTTATTTTAAGTAGGGCCGAGGCCTAGTAAAGTAGTGTCCAAGCAAACTCACCTGACTCGTGGCACTGGGGGATTGAATTTTTTCGGCAAAAATGTCTGAAATTATAAAAACGTCTTATTCCCTACCTTCATCATGTTCATGACCTTGTTAATATGAAGTTGCAATGACGATGGTGGAGTAGAACCAGATTAAGATTTGACTAAAGATTGGATAAGCCCTAGCCCCACTAGTGTGGCATGGATCACTCCCAATTTATCCTTACCCACACATCCGTATGCGCAATTTCGTGTCGGCATACTGAACATTTTTGGCACACCCACTTATAATCGTGGGTGCAATATCTTTTGCATACGAACATGATTCTTGACCTTTCCGTTTTTTAAATACCATTTATTGAATGATTTCACTCACGTTATTCAGGTATTTTCCAGTATTTTTTCCTTTATCCATTCAATCTAACGGGCTCACTCTCACAGTCGCCATCTTTAAAATAAGGTCATTGAGCATTACATCACTTGACCCCTCATCGTCTCAACAGCTGTTCCATGCCAAGACATCTAAACTGCTGCCAAAGTTTTGGAAGAGTCCATTGGTACATGTAGTAGCTTATCGCTCAGTCCGTTTATTACATGTCTTGACATGGAACAGCCGCTAAGACGACGAGGGGTCAAGTGACGTAATGCTCAATGACCTTATTTTAAAGATGGCGACTGTGAGAGTGAGCCCGTTAGATTGAATGGATAAAGGAAAAAAGACTGGAAAATACCTGAATAACGTGAGTGAAATCATTCAATAAATAGTAATTAGAAAACGGAAAGGTCAAGAATCATGTTCGTATGCAAAAGAAATTGTGCCCACGATGATAAGTGGGTGCGCCAAAAATGTTCAGTACGCCGACACGAAATTGCGCATACGGATGTGTGGCTAAGGATAAATCGGGAGTGATCCGTGCCACACTAGTGGGGCTAGATAAGCCCCAAAAAACAGCTACTGTGCGCACACCTGGGAAAATATTGTTAAGTAGAACTTTGATGGCACCAGCCAAATATACAGAAGAAGTTCCATATATGGACGGCAATTGACACCCCATGCTTAAACCTTATGAGACTCGTCTGAAAAATTCAAGTGTTTCCTCATGAAATGGTGTTTGTGACCCGCTCTGCAAAAAAGGGTAATAAGTCGCGCAGTGCCAAAACACGTAATAGCCTGTTCAGAAAGAAAACAATTCTTCAGACCTGGCATGCCATCTCATAAGGTAGGCCTACATGTATATTGCGCAGGGTGTGATGTGGTGTCAGTATTCGGAATTCTTTCCCAAGAGTGCACTTCCCAGATTCCCTTGTGCCAAGACTGTTCACTGATGTTACGCCCCATATAGCATAAGTCCCAACTATAGTTGGGACAGTCCCAACTGTAGTGCTGCAGTTGGGCTATTGTTGACCAATGTCTGTGGGAAATGTCTCAACATTATCCAAGTCAATGTGTCTCACACTTGACACAATTCATCAAAAATGTGGTACTTAGCCCTATGACCAATGACATGACATTTGTAAACAATATGACTTTGGCACATGCTGGGCACATCATGCACACAGGACCTCTCTGTTGTAGTTGGGCCGGCCTAACTGTAGCACTCTAGTTGGGACGGGCCCAACTTTAGTTGGGACTGATGCTATAGTTGGGGCATAACACTGACATGTATAATGGATGGTTGCCCATAGTAGAGGTCAACCACTTGGCTATAGGACCAGCTACTCACGTAGAACTCCATTGTTACTGTCAGACTACGCTGTACGGTCAGACTCATTTGCAGTTGTTTGGGAGGTTGCATAGGAGTCCAAACAATCTCAATTTTTCTCTGTGTTTTTTTGTTTTGGATCAGCTTGGCGGGTCA
>NW_019091449.1:209567-220385 GCF_001949145.1 Acanthaster planci
CTTCACCGTTTCATGTGCGTTATTTGTGCAGTAAACCAAATGCAGTGAAGAGGACTGCACAAAAGACCTTGGGTCATTTTGTGCTGGCAACTAACTGTGTACACACTGAACCTGTGCATGTTTGTGTTCCATATAGAAAACTCATGCAAGAGAGTGACTGTGGGCACTTGTGTATATTTGTACTGTAAAACCAAAGGACGGTTAACAGTGCTCTTATTAACGAGATTTGATAACATCTCTTTTGTAAGTTATGGAGGCTCTAAAAAGAACAGGTGGATGCAACTTTTGGAAAGTATACGTTGCCCATCATCGGGAGATAGCCCTGAATCGTACAGTGCCTGAAGTCTGTGTACTATGTGATAATGCAGTGACATTTTACAGTATGCTTTCCTCTGAAGACCACACAGGAACTGAGGAAGATGGCGTCACATGAATGAAACTATGCTATGGATGCTTGTGACATGATTTGTTCAAGATGGTTGTGAAGATAAGCTAATCCAGACTTCTGGAGAGTGTATATCTACTGTCAGGTTGAAAGCAACTGTCCTCTGTAGTTTTCATTGCATGTGGGGCTATGATAATACTGGTGTGAAAAATTTTGCATTAAAAATATCATCATTCAAGATCTCTCCGGGTCTGATCTGAGAACAAAAAGAACTGAACGATTCTAGCATCCTTTTCCAGATACTGACTGTGTCTCTAGCTGAGGCTGCAAATATCTTGGCACATTTTCTACATGAATTGCTTCATAATCAAAATCTTGGCTTGACCATGGCTCAATTGACGTCTCTTTAATAAAAAAAACCGAGGAACATGAGGTTTTTCAGCAAACTGGCCCACAGGGCTAGGGGGTTTAATCTTCACCTTGATCTCCACTTGGTTGAAGGTCTTGCCCTGGTACACCCCGACGATGCTCCCCACCATCTCGGGTACGATGATCATGTTCCTCAAGTGGGTCTTGACCACTTCCGGCTTCTCCATGGGCGGTGCCTCCTTCTTGGCCTTGCGCAACTTCTTGAGGAGGGCCAGGGGCTTGCGTTTCAGGCCCCGGTTGAACTTGCGGCGGGCGCGGCAGCCAAGGAGCTCCATCAGCTGCTCACTGTTCCAAGGAAAGACAATTTTATTTAGGGTCAAACAATGGACTTCACTACAAGACCCTGGGGAGACTGTGTGCCCGGGGCTACATTTTCCCCAACTTTTTTACAATGAAAATTTTTGTGGTGCCGAAACTTCAGTTTTCCACTAATATCTTACAGTCACGTTTCAGGGGTGAGATTGACCAATGATAAAAATAGCTGAAAACTGTTGGAAAACGGCATAAAGAAGCTGAACTGTGAAAATCTCCTATATTTTTGTACACAGCCAGTGAGAGGAAAAAAAGCTGAAAAAAAAAAAGAAGCTGAAATCAGCTAAAAAGCTGGGAAATCTCACCCCTGAATTTTACACCATTTTTTTCTTTTTTTAAAAATTTGTATCACTGCAGAATGTCCATTTTTTGAAACAGGTTAGCCCAAAATGTTTCCTTTTCTTCCCAATGACAAGTGCCGAGTGTTTGCCAACACTGCCCTCTTTATATGGACAGAAGAATAAAACAGGTCCACATAATGCAAGTTGTGTGAACCTTGTGTCGAGTAAGCCAGGTCCACACACAAGGTTTTCCCACTTGAGGTTATCGGCAGCAAAAGGAAGACAAACAAGGAAACCGTCAACAAAAATTCCGCTTAAAACAGAATCCATTGCTCAAGAAAGACGAGGATTTTCACCAGGTTTTCTGGACTACACAAGAGAAGAAATGCCCACACTAGGTACACGTATGTAACACAAACATGTACAGGTTGACATGTGTGACAGCATGAACACTAAATGATCATAAAACATAACCCCATTAAAGACTGAATTGCAACTTCAAAGATCTCTTTTTTATAATAGGTTTCTTTACTAGTCATTGGACAGCCAAGATAGGGAAGGCTAACACACCCAGCTGTCTTAGGGTTAGGTCAGGATGTTACTAAGAGATCAAACTGCAGGCAACCATGGTTTAGAGACCTTTGAACAAAGCACTTTTGCAACGGTTCCAACATGTTGTGATGGCAACCTACACCCAAGCACTTTACCATTCCTGGTGCTGTACTATCAAAATAAATAATGCATTTTAGAATTAGGAATTGCTCGCTGTCAATGCATGTATTTAACACACGCTGAGTGCATCATTAGGATATTAACCCCAACCCTCCTCAATCCTTCACCTGTTGGAGGACTGAGGAGTGTTAGGGTTAAGGTGAATCGATGTTCAAGAACCTGACCTTGGGTATAAGAGATGTCACATTTTGGTGGTGACTTGAGCTAGTTACAACACCTGACATCAACACGAGGAAAAAGGATGGATGTGACAGACAAGTATCGGCACTGAATACGGCCAATCCTGGACAACAGGATTATTCCTTAGATAGTTTCAATACTGCAAAGTGACCGACAGGGGATTCTTGTGACTACCGACTCACTTGGTCATGTCCAGCAGCTGTTCCAGGTCCACACCACGGTAGGTGTACTTCCTGAAGGTACGCTTCTTCTTGACCTCAACTTGTGCAGTGTCAGCCTGCAATTGGAGGAATCAAGCCACGTGTCATGACCAACAATCACTACAACTATCCTGCACCCATGAACATTTGGGGAATTTTTTTTCAGGTTTGCTAGTAACAGCTAGCGCCGCCTTGATGGCTTTTTTTTTCTTCTGCACTCCAGATTTGACTCAGTTGTGATCCCATGTCGCGCACGTCTCACGCACTTAGCAAGTCAAATGCACATCTTGCCACAAACAGGTTACATGTTTGTTTTAGCTACACAGTAGGCCTCGACAATACTGCAGTTTTTAACACTGCATCAAAAAGTAGTGATTACACAGTGACATTCACTGGGAATTCCAACAACTATGAGGATGCGAAGGTTTTGTGAAGGCTGCTCTGTGCTGCAAGAGCAGAATCGAGCTGTATACTCCCCAGAGAGCCGAGTTGGTATTTTGGAATGTGTGATTGGCCCAGTGAGCAGGGGTAGTAATAATGGGAAAGTACTCAGGATCTTTATTGTATTAGGTGCTTATGAAATGCAGTTATTAGTGTTATGAACATGGCAAAATCCCCTTAACGTAAGAAGTATCATTATTTCTCAATCCATTTATTTTCAAATAATTATTATATATATGATAGAATAATAAAATGCAAAGACTACATAGATCAGCAAATTTTTGAAGCAAGAATGATACGATATCCCAACATAGGAAGCTACGAATGGAAATGATAGAACAACTTTTTGGTTTATGACTAAGACAAAACACACCCTTGTTAAACAAAAAGTATTGTTTGGGACTTCCAGCCAGACATTAAGTGCTACACCAATAGACCTTTTTCCAGTGATGTCACGATCGTGTTGGACCCCTGATGTGTTGTGATGGTAATGAGTGCAGAGTGTGGTGATGGTAATCTACTCATTCAAGATAAACTAGTCAAGCATGCAACGTTCGCATGTGCGCTTGCACAAAGTTGAAGCTGCCCGTAGGAATATATACGATCACCGTGGCCAAGCGGTCCACACGTGGTAATATTGTTTACATTTAGTTACGTTAATTTCATCATTTAATTAACAGTAAGGTAAACAAACCCCTCCCCATCTGACATTATGTAAACAATATCATGAAAGGACTTGTGAAATCTTAGGCGTATATAGGCCTAGTAGCTGTGACGGCAGAAATATTCCAAACGATTGAAACAGCATCATTTCAGTTATGTAATGTCTAATCCTGCAACCGGTATACCTAGAGGGTTTGTAAAAACTTTTAACAGTTCTGGAAGTAAAGACTGGATGTGCAGCAAATCAATGAATACTGATCAGTCTACCAGAGGATTTACTCTAGCTCTGGGCCCTACGTGTAGGGTAATTCTGATTCATACAACGCTTAAAAAGACCACGAAAATCTAACAAGTTAAACATACAATCACGACAATCCCAATGCAGAATCTACACTTGTATTTTTGTTGTAATTTTGTAGAATACTGTACGTGATATAATATATGCCAGGACCAATCCTTCGGCAACAGCTTCTTATCACAGACAATTAAGGAACTTTATATTGTTGAATCTGGCAAGACATCACAAAAAACTTTTAGAGCTGAACTTTTTAAATAGTTCAGTGCTTGTAAGCTACCGAAGACATGTTCTAGCTCTACGCCAAAACCCCAAGTTGGTGTGATGATGCCTGATGGAGGCTTTGCCGACCATTATTCAGTTTCAGATATGAACATTACAAAATACAACGTAATTAGACTGTATATGAAAATGTGTAGTTTCAATTACAATACGGATCTTGGGTTAACATTTAGGGTAAAATTGTCTTTAAAGATGAATGAAAAATAACTCAAATTTTTATTCCAGTAAAAATACAGAGTGGATGGCGATTACAAATGTCAGATTTTTGGGTTAATTTAAGTGTTAACAGCATCCCTTACCATCTTTAGCTCTGAGCAATCAGCAAAAAGGCCGATAGCGGCGCCCTCTGTTGATCAAATAATTTTTGTAAACTTTATTTATCAAGAGAGGGCGCCAGATCGACGCGACGGGAATGGGAATGATTATTATCGTATTAACAATAAACTGCCATAGCCAACAGTGACAAATACCAAAACTTAAAAAAATCAGGAAAAATACTCACGAGTTTCTCAGGCGTTTGAGACGCAAGTGAAATTAAAGCTCAGTTGATGAGTTTTCATTTTCCCTTTTATTTCCATTCATTAAATTAATATAAGTTATTTATGTCCACGGAAGGTCACTCGAAAATGCAATCTTGAAGCACCTCGCCATTTCAAGTTGAAATATCAATGTCTACACTTCTCCGAGTCGAAAAATAGACCGTTCGGGTACCGATTTCTTCCAAATATCACTCAGACGCGAGCTGGTATTCTCTTTTTGCCCGCCTAAACCTGTCTATTCTACCAATCTTCAAGTTCATGGGCCACCGCACAAAATACCCTATTTCGTAGAAAATTAGAGTGCATACAAATTGTGATTTGGCCCACGCAAGCAGTTTTCGGCAAATTAACTTACTGGCCTGTATTCTTAAGGACGTATAATTCATTTTACTTTGTTAATTTGATTGTTAATCCCCGTCAGTAGTGAAATTATGAACTATTTATAAAAGATTAGGCATACAAAAATGGGGTTAAAAATATGTTGAAATGGATTTCAGAAGGATGCTGGGGCAAGGTCGCAGGGGAGCAAAGGGGCGAAAAAAAAGTCGCAAAAGAAATACTCTATCAAGAATAAAATAAAAAACACAAGCAAATATAAGAAATGGACAAATGACCCAGTTGAAACAGGCAAGAGATAGGGATACCGAAATCAATCAATCAATAATGACATAAGTGCGTCTTATTTCCTGAGGCTGATTTTTCAAAACGGTGATGGCCTTCACGACTGTTTTCTAGGATCATCTCAGGGCCGGTAGAAAAAAACCATCAAAAGTCACTGTTAACCCACTGAACTTGAAAGGAAGATGAAAAAAGCTTTAATTTGATGTCTGTCTGGAACACGGGAAAAATTTGTGTTCTCCCCCCCCCTTTTTTTAAATTCCGGTTGCCTCTTGGCAGCTTCTTTACTCCTTCGCAACATTGTCCACAACCCTGATATGCTGCCCTCAACGACGATTTTTAGAGACGACTTTTATAATGATCCAACCAGGAAAATAAAGGCCTAAATTTTTTTTTATTTTTGGGTAAGTACGCTTTCAGTTACATTATAAACCTAATAATGACAGAAAGTGTCCTTCATCGTTGAACTACAGCTTCTAAAGGGAGTATTCCACAGATGGTGAAGATGTGCCGAAATTAGGACCGATTATAGAGCTTGTTGTATAAATCAAACATTTTGCACCCCTGGTTTCTAACTTTCCTGGGTGATTTTGTTCACATTAAACCTACAACTTGTGAGCTTATTTTGCATAGACGCAGGTGGCTGGTGGTACATTTAAACCTGAGCTCAGAGTTTGAGTATTATATTTGCGGTACGTTAGGAGACCGCAGGATGAAAAAAAAGGACGTGGCCAACACTTGTAAAAGTAAAACGAGTATTGTCCTAGAGTCTTGAACTTTCTGTGAAATTCTGAGTATTTTGTGGTCCGTGAACTTGAAGATTTATAGGAAAAAAAGGTAGAGGCTGGCAACAGGAATGTCAGCGTGTGTCTGAGTGAACGTTCTATTTTGCAATGGAGTGTAGACAATAATGTTCCAAAAAGTGGTAGGCTTTACGGCCGTTTTTTTTTCAGAGATGATCCTTTGCAGATAAGAAAATCATAAAAGTCATCAGAGAAGCCATTAAAAATTGGAAAGAAGATGAGGAAATGAGCTTGAATTTTATTTGTGTCTTGAACACCTGAGAAACTTGTGAGTATGTTTCGTTTTTTTTTTTTGATGGGGGGTATTTATCACTGTTGTCCATGGGAATTTTTAATGGTCTGCAGCCCTAAGCATCACCGGCTGGCGCAATCTCCGGGACGATTTGTATTGTTTCTCTTACCGCGGATAACCGCGTATACATGTACAGTATATCATGACTACAGTTACTGCATAGAGAACCGCCACAGACATAAAATACCCATCGCCACTGTCCGCTGTTCTTAAATAGCGACCTCTTTAGACAGTGAAAGTCCACTGCAAGTTGCGGATTGATATGAGACTTAATAGTTAATTAAGAAACGTTGAAAACTAATCTCATTTCAACATAAGAGAAATCGTATCCAAATGTCAATCGTTTCGAAAATTCACCGTGAATATGAATCATTATCCAGGTGATCCAAAACTCTAAGTAACAGACTAGTGGGCACAGTTTCTGAGGTATTATACAGGCGCAGTTAGGGCGTGATTGGGGTGTGATTCGTCCTGTTGATTTCCAACGTGATATCGACATGCATGAACGATTTCTCGTGCGCCCAGATTACATGCATGGACGGATGTCACTACACGGGGCGCGCTGAAATTGTACACAAATGGATGACTAAAGTGGAGATTACGAAGAATTTGCTGCCATAAAAAATGTGCATCGCCAAAGAGTTACACGTGTGAACACCATTTTGCTTTTTATTGCTACTGGAAAATTTAAAGAATCTCAACGAAAGTCTTGAACGTAAGTGAGTTAACAAATTTTGACTTTTTTTGTAATAATGTGATTATCATGTTCAAGAATCGGCAGCGGTCGGTCATGGTACCGTTAATGATAGACCAGCAAAAGGGGTTGGGTAGAGCCCGGTGCAGTGCCGGTGGCACTTGAATTGTATCAGAGACCAGCTGCATGTACATGTACATTGTATACTATGTACCGACTACTTAATCAGGAATGCACTTGGCTAGACTTGAGCGTCCTGAAACGTAAATTGGGTCCCATTTAGGCTACTTCAAGATTTGAATAAATTTAATTACATGGAATTCATTAATCAAAAGTCCCTCTACATGCTTTAACTTAGGTCTAAGTTGCCTCATGACTGGTAACAATTCATATAAATTATGTTCATGGCATACGAGTACGGAGTTGGTCTATACATGGAGGAATGAAACAGACTAGGTATACTAGGCCTTGACCCTAAAGTGGTACATGTACATGTACTATAGCATGACTAGTGTGTGTGTGTCAGTCATTTACATGATGCACGTATGTGTAACATGTTCTGTATGTAAGCTCTACACAACAGTTTTCACACTGTGGTCAACACACGGAGTAGCCTGCCTGAGAAAATCGCCCAGTCTTCCATCTGTACATCCATGAATTCTTTCAAAAATAACAACAGAGTATTTACTCCAAGTCCAACATGTCCAAGCACTTCTGTCATGACTGTACTGATAATAAAAAGAAAGAAGAAAATGTTGCATCCTGACTCCACTTTTCTCATCATATATCAAGTCAGTCCTTACAGAAATGCTGGAAAGACACAAATTGGGGACTGAGAAACATAACCGATGTTGTTGGGAAATACATGTACTTAAAAAATTCTCTTCACTCCCCGTAGACTTTGTACACAACTGCTGAAGTGGAGTCAGGATGCAACATTTTTGCCCACAAGAAATTCTTTCATCAACTAGAAAATATTTCTTTGTTTTGAAAAGAGGCCTTTTCTTTAAGTTGCCCAGATCTTCCCAAATCCTCCAAAATCCTTGTACAGGTGGAGGATTTGGGTGGTTTGAAGCTGTGTGGCAAAATGTGGCTGATTTTGGCAGATTTACATGTAGTGTGTCAAGGTCTTGGGTTGGACCTTGTCACATGAAATCAGCTGTGTTCCTTGAGATTCACACTGCCTCAACACTGACAGTTACCCAGTACTGCTAGACGATTAGATTGAATACAGCGTATGGTCATCCACACCTTCAAGGAATACATGTACATTCATTTACACATGATTTGGGAGGATTGGGGTTACATCAAAATTTGTGATGGAGGTACGGTAGTTTGAAAATTTTTCATGATTGAGTTTGCATCCTAGCAGTGTAGAACAATGATGCCATTGGGATTCAACAGGTCTTGCAAGGTGGTGATTGTATGTAAAGGTGATGTAATGGGTCCTATTGCAAGCTACATGTGCATATGCATATACCTGTAGATTCCAACAAAACCACCCACGGACGTATCCTACCACTGGTAATTTCATAACAGCCTTCCTATTCCACAAACATCACTCATAAGAAAAAAAATTGAACACATATACTGGCTTGTCCACATGAAGTTCACATTTCTGTGATAACTAGTTTGACAAGTTTGTAAGGTTTAGTCAGTAAGAAACATGAAGTACATGTACATTGTGTAATTTCCTAGAAAACATGATAGTATGCACTGGATATGTTGCTGAATGCTGTTTTGGAAAAACCGAGACTGAATGCTGTTATAAATAGCACAGCGTGGGAAACCCCCAACTACAGAATATAGCTGGTACTTGTTCATCATATGCATAGATATTTAACGTTAAGCGTTATCATTATGAAGTGTTAACTACATGTACATGTACACATTTAGTCTGGAGTACATGTACATGTAACTTCAACGCGGGGTCTTGGACCCTCATTGTATTCATTGCCCTTATTTTGAACAAGGTACATCAAACAGTAATTTTGCACAAGTATGGACTCTCTTGGACCATCGTTTTTTTTTTTTCAGCATTGGAGAGGAGCGTGATACGTTTTTAAAGTTCGGGCAAAATAAATTTACACACATGTGTACGTGTACAATGGAATAAATAATGGTTTTACATTCGCCATTCATGTTACATGTTTACAAGACAGACCGACAACCTAAATATTTTCTGACTGTCATTTTTGTCTTTTTTGGACAAAACCATCGGGAGCAATTTACTCAAAAACCTGGGCACAGTTTCCAAGCTGGGAGTTTTCAAGTTGGAACTAAGGAAAGAGAAGTTGTGCGTGTACACTGTAGTTATGGAAACTGCAAATTTAGATGATCGCTGTTCGTTTTTGAGTCAGTCAATGCTGGAGAGAGACAAATTTATCCATTACTAATCACTGCCACCAGTTCTGGAAGGTGTGGTGTGCATTGTACACAAATGTACCTGTACGCGCATTCTTACATACATTTATATGTATGTACTCTAGACACAACATTTCTAATGTGTGTGGGGGTGCTTTATTCACACAGTATATAAATTTCCATTGCTGCTCTGCTGCTGTGTTAATTGTTATTGTGTAGGTGTTTTGAGTGCAGTACATGTACCTGCAGATTTGTTCCATAAACAATACCCTAAACCACCTGTGGCTATTTCTGCTATCTCTCCTCTGAAAAGTTTAAGACCTTAGAATGAACATGCTGGTTAAGTGTTTTCCTTGGGGCATTTTAGAAGTAAGGCAGCGGCCCACAGCGGCCTTTTCAAGCAAGCCGTGGTTCGTTCTGCATCAAACCAATGCAGAACTGAATGCCAATGAAAGATGATAAATGCTGCATGATCTATTTTTTATTTTAAGCTACTTGTACAGAAATCCTAAAACCCTTCGAGGACTGAAATTTCAGGTCCTCTGACTTGTTAAGATAGAAGCTACAGTATTTTGTTTTCTTTGTGAAGAGTGAACACATTGACAATTCCTTGTGTGTGCAGCATTCCGAGCTGACAGTATGGTCCGTTCACACAATGCCGTGTGCTGTTCATGACAGTTTTGTACTATGCTTCATTACTGAGATAAAATCTCGCTTAGCTGGAAAGCTGTTTGTCTATTGTTGACATCATGTGACAAAGAGTTGGCATCACCCTCAGTGCAGTTGATTGATGCATCGTGCATTATTGATGAGGGCAGTCTATGGTACTACAGAGTGACTCATCAAATTTTGACTGGCCTTTGACCTTTCTCCATAAGCTTTAATTACTTTTCCATGTACATGTAGGGTACCGGTATGGTTGACATTAAAAAATCAATTGAACACACAGACAGAGATGTGAATACATGTACGTGTAATCCTTGTGATATGCAGACTCCACAGACTCCTTCATTAGCATAGCACTTGGCGTAAAGCATGTGTCAGCCCAGACAGATGTCAGTAGATGACTACATTGCATTGGGAACAAAAGAATTGGAATTCTTTCTCTGTCTAGCTTTTTCCGGTTAAGCCTTTTGTGTTTGAGCATCTGTTGGTTGTGTTTTTGTCCATGCCTATACAGGTACATGTATGTACACTGTACATGGACATGTACTTGTATCATAGGCAGTTTAATTTTGAAATACTGAGGGGCCTCAGTGAGGGGGGAGGGGATATGAGTACCGTTACTTTGTCGACTGGCATACACCA
>NW_019091449.1:220894-235464 GCF_001949145.1 Acanthaster planci
GTAGACTGGCATACGCCATATCTATATCGTAGACCAACCATACACCATATCCATATCGTAGACTGGCATTCTTGTAGCTGTGGTTCTGTGCACAGGTGATGCAATCCCCAGTTAGACAATAAAAACACATGTTGATGGTATGTGCTCACATACTGTATGTCTGCACTAGTGATGGCAAATGCCTGGGAACCATCCTAGCCATGCAGGTGCATAACCGTTATCGGCATTGCAGGTGACCCTGTTATTTACCGACCTACAAACCCCCCCCCAAGGTAATCTCCCTAGGGTCAGGGCAATTGTGCATGTGAATGAAAACCTTGGTTCTAGTTTCCAGACCCTGAACTCTAAAGTATTGGAAAATTTCAGTATATAAAAAAAATGCTTTGGTACACCCATTTACCATACTGTGCAGGCACTGTAGGAACCTTTCCTGAGCCCTAACTTTGTACATGTTGTTCATGTTGGAATGACTTGGCTCTGTGTGTACAGTACAGGTGGCTTCCGGACTCCTGAAAGTCTCGTGGAACCTGACAGTGAACTTCAAAAGATACCAAAAGGCTGGAGGTCAAAATCAGTCCAAAATTTGTTAACAAATTTCTGAAACATTCTCCAAATATATGGTTAGCACTCTAGGACTGGGTACTGGTATGGTACCTGTATATGAATACTGAAAATTTTGTTTGATTGTAGTAGCGAAATTTCATTTAATTCTGTTACCTACGGTAAATATGATTACATTGCACAGTCTTGTAGATCTGTCTCCAATGAATGCACTTTGTTGCAATGATGTTGTTGTTGCTCCGATAAGCTAAAAATGCATTACTTGTCTCTGAAGATTTTTTTAGATAATCAGCAATTCCATATAAATCATAAAAGAAACTATTTCCGTGTCTCACACCCGGTTTATTTTTATTTCTTACGTACATGTACAAGTATTGGTAAGTATTAAATGATTCAATGCGAAACAGGTGGGAATTCCCACATACATGTACATGTGTATTTGTGTTGTAGGGTTTGTATTTTGCAGTTGATTGATTGATCTATTGCACAGAATTCTTACCTAACCTGAAAAGAATAGAAAAAAAAATGACATTGATCTGTTTGCTGTGAATCAGGGACTACCCAGAATACATGTCACCAGGCATGACGTGGGGAATAATTGTGCACTGGTATGGTCTCCCGCACCATTGCTTGCGTGGGCGCATCTTCAGTAATGCATAGCCTTCATTAGCAAAAGGGGACCTTGAATTAGGGCAGACCGCTGAGCTTGATGGGGACTTTGGATAGTGTGAAGACTTATAAATGAGTTGTATGAGTGACCTTGGCGTATATGAGTGACCTCAGAAATGGGTCGTTGTCTGCAGTATTGTATACAGCAAACGTGTTGTGCTCGTGTATTTGCATACGCTTCACAGTACCTGCACATGTAAGTACTGTACATATTGTATATATACATGTACATGTACATACACATGTATGAGTATACATGTATTGTACAAGTTTACATGTACAGGTATACATGTACATACATGTATAATGTAGGTAGAGAGATCCTCCACTAGTTTGGATGTATGTTTTGGTTAGAAAGCAAATGTATATGTGCCTGTGTGGGAGTCCCTGTATTTTGGAATCAAATCCAAACAAAAATTTAGCACACCAATAATTCCCTCTTATCCATCTTTGAACTCATTTTAAAATTTGTATTGATGTTAAAAATGCATGACTGTTTATGTACCGGTACAAGTACCGGTAGGTACGTGTATGCTGTTATTGTTGGAATGCCTGGGTCACCAGGAAATTTGCAGACCCTCATAAAAAAAGTGGTAAAAATTCTTCCACTCCAACAGAGCATACATACATGTAAACCTTGCAATGCTAAGGTTGCTATCTTGACAGTCAAGTACATACATACGTATTGCTTTGTTATCACCCACTATCAGTGTGCTTTATTGACTTGGGCATGTTTTGACCTACCATTCAGAAATTGTTTTTGATGTTGTAACTGTGAACAGAATGAAATTCCACTGCTTTAGGGGAAGAAAACACATTACCAAAATCCTTGGCCAGTGATCAACAACTGAAACAATTAGCCTACAGTGTGACCCTGTGACCATCATTGCCTGCCCCTTATCATAATTTAATGAGGTCAGAGTTTCAAAGATCATTTTAAAAATCAGTTTGTAAATTTATTCTATATAAAAAAATCTCCGTGATCAGATTTACAGGTTTTGACCGAGATCTTAATTTGAACTTCTAAAAGAACGTTATACAGAACTGAATCCTACATGTGGAATCTTCATCATCTTTCATTTACACACTCTTGCTTGATGTTCATGACTTGCGTGCGTACTTTACAGCATCTCAGACATGAGCGGTCTTGGGAAAGAAGAAAGTGTAATTTGTACTCATTCTGTGGAGAAGGCTCTGTTCCAGGGTGCTTTAGCTGTCAGAGTGCCTGTAATAAGCCTGGAGACCCAGGGTCCTATCTTGATGGCCAGCGATAGGCCTAATATTTGATGCATCAGTTCCCCCAGAGGTAACCTGACACCTGCGATGGTGCTTTGTACACTCCTGAAGCTGCAGTGACTGCCCTGGTGGGTATTGTTGGCTCTGCACTTCATAGGGGCAATTGTAATATGAACAATTAGTAGAAATCTCCAATTCATGTACACGTGCACTTGTACACGTATATGTACCGGTACATTGTACCTACTGTATGGGAATACGCATCTTGTAATTTTCAGTCTGTTTAGGGTACGGTATTTGCCTCTGTGTGGCTCGCGTGGTACTCAGTACATATCATTATTCAGCACTCAGCTCTTGCCTACCGGTATTCCAGGGACTACTGTTATGCATAATAAATGTACATATACCGATACGTCCATGATTTCCCTGAAGCCATACGAGTACTTTGTAGCCTGCGTGGAATTGACAAGCTGGGTGTGCGCACTGGATACCAAAGCAGTACCAACATTGTATTAATGCATGTAATGCTTTCATGTGCGTGTACATGCATGCATGTGCAGACTTGTCATTTTATAGTGCTTCAAGTGTTGAGCTTAGATTTGATGATGTCCGTCTACTGAGAGAGGACTGCATTGCATGGAAACACTACACATGTACGTTTATGAAAACTGATATACAAACATGTACATTGTACACGTACTGGGTACCAGACCAGTACCGGTACATTGTAATGAGATGGGTTAACGGTATTATGTACTGTGCATGTATACATGTAGTCAGAGTCTCCGTCTGTCTCAAAAGACAATGGACCTGCGCCTGAAAAAGTCAGTTTGTCTTGGACTCTTGGAGCAGTGCCGGCTATGGCTGAAAAGTCCAATTCTGTGGTGTTTTCATAAATAGAAAGAGATTTGCTCACATTTACTATACATGTACTGTGCGGTACATTGTGTATCATTGAAGAGTTGTTGCATGTACTGGTACATGTACACGTGACATCTAAATCATGCATTCATTTTTACATGTAGTAGCCATTTATCTTTGGCAGACATTTGAATAGAGAGCACTATTCCCATTTTGGCCTCTCATTAAATAAAAATCTGCTTAGGTAGATACATTTACACGTAACAGTACCATAAACGTACAATATTATGACAGTTTGTACGAATTCACATTAACATACATGTACATGGACTGTGTGAAATTTATCCAGGCATACATATTGGGCAGTTATTTTTGTACAGGGCAGGTTCACGGACGGGGCATGTACTGCTACAGGAAAGCATGGCATGTGTGCTTGCCATTTGGCGAAATCTACCGGTACTTTTACGGTATCTTTTGTTGGCTCATTTTAGCTGGAAGACTACCGGTATCAATGAGAATTACTAGTTATTGCCAGAGGCCTGGAGCCAGCGTGACTCACTGCTAAAGTGAAATTGCTGGTTCAGGGGTCCTTTTTGTGGAGCCTAAGCTTGCAGACACGTTTGTACAATGTAGAATGCATGTATTGTATAAATATACGTGCATGTACATGTATGGTACATGTACATGTACATGTTACCTGCTCACCGTTGATATTGCCTGGATATGTACAGACATGCATACCTTGTACAGCACGCTGATTTGGCCCATGTGGTTTGCCGGCAGGCAGCTTTTTATAAGACGTGAATAATTGATCAAAAGGGAAACTTAGAACCTTGCACTACGATTCACATGCATTACCATCGCTGTCATTCACCTTGCAGCACACACACCAATGATTGAATGTACATGTATATTAATAACTGTGAATGGACTAAAAAGACCTGGACAAATGTCTCTTACATGCTTGCACCGTATGTACAGTACTTGTACATGTACATGCAGTTGGATAATGTAACATACGCTGTGTACATGAATTATGCACAAACTGTACTCGTGTTCCGGTAGGTGCACAAGGATGGATGTACGTGTATGGTGGCACCTACATGAACCTTGTGTTCCACCCTCTGTGGGAATTCCTGAGCCTTGCTGCAAAAATTTTCTCTCTGAGTGTCAGAGTCTTTTGTGGACCTTTGGAAAGGCGGTGACTGTATTGTGTACTTACAACACCCCAGGAGCCCCCAGCAATGCAGAGTGGGTGAATTCTATCACACCCTGGTGTGGTCAGTGAAATTTGGCCGATTGTTCAACACTTTGAGTCACGAAACTCATACAAGAACGCTCTTTTGAAGTGGCATAAAAGGGGGCTCTTTGAGAAAGGATTGAGGGGAGGGGGGTCGAGGGCTGTTCCCAGAAGGGCTAGGGTTGCAGTTGTTATTGATCTCTCATTGCCATCTGATTGAATCCACAAAATAATCCAGTATTTTATCGGGGATCATTCCCATTGTCCACACACACCCTGCAAATAATAATGTGTGAAGCTGCAAGGCTGTCTGGGGGCAGTGATGGTTTGTGAGATGGCTAACACATTACAAACGTACAATGTGCCCTGTACATGTACATGCACACGTACGGTATGTACATGTACATGTACATGTATGCATATAAATGCATGCCTGTGAGGACAGAGTGAATGAGCTGGAATTCACAATTGGATCACAGTTGAGTGGATTTTCCGAGAATTTTCTCTAAGAAGGCCTGCGTATGCGCAGAGTTTATGCCAGGAGATCATTGTAAACAGTTAGCACAGTCACAATACTGTCAATTCGAATTGGTTGGGTTCCTTGCAGTCTACATATGGTAATACCGTCCATATAGCTGGAAGTTGGGAGAAAAACTATCCAAGTAATGCTTTTCTTCAATGTGTCATGCATTTCTGAGCTGAACTTCCCAGTTGTACATCCTATTGTACATGTACATAAACACTTGCAGATATCTACTGGCACCTGTAGGCACATGGGTGATGTTGTGTGGAACATGTACGTGTGTACATGTATTTGTATCCGATGAATGTACACGTACATGTACATGTACTTGGTACATGTATGTGTACGGTATGTAGATGTAGGCCTACATTTATTAGCATTACAACCAACATGTAGGACTGTCAGACATCTGTCGTGTTGACTCAGCAACGTTTACTTTCCCAAAGTGTGAGTGACAAGCCAGTTAATTAAAGAAAAAAATGCCAGTTTAGTACGGCTTTTCAAAAGGCAATCCTTTGGTTTTCTTTGAATTTCAGCAGTGATTGATGGTACTGCTGCATGTATTGAAGTTATTTTCACTGTATGGAATTTAATTTTTTAGAGAGATCGTGCTTAGTGTTGACGCGGTTTTTAAGGAGGATTTACCTATGGAAGCCTTCTCTGGATAGAGTTGGCTCAAAACACATGCGAGTGGTCTAGCCCTGTGCTTTTGTGTGTCTATGAGGTCTCATGGGTTTGCTCAAAAGTGGTTTGGTTTTTCTCTGAAAAATCTTTTGACAACGTACATGTACCGTAAATGTTCATACTGCCTTCAGTGTTCAACAGTGTTTTTCAAAAGTTAAGTCCAATGTACCAGAACGTCGCAGACATATTACACGTCCTCCATTCAGGTAAGGTGGGGTGTCTTACGAGAATCTTGAGATCTTGCATGAATCCAGCAGAAGGATTCAAGGGTCATTCACACACACCTCCTGGATAAAGGAATGGTGCTCCATGTACGGTACAAATATCTGCAACATTCTGTATATTACTGCACGTACATGTACATACATTAAGAACTATAGAACTCACAAAAATGTTTTGTTATCATTCCTGAAAAATGTTTATAGACTTTACAGTAAAAATGTATTGTTTAATCAACAGCTGTTTTTGTTATATGGTACATGTATATGTACATTGTTACCATTGGTTCATACTTACATGTATATGTACATGCAGATTAATGTACATTAACATGTGTAAGGCAAACACCAAATGGTCTACATGTACGTATGAAATACTGTACCATGCTGGACCCTTCTTGTACTGTGTGTATTTTAGACTTAAATGCAAATGCATGCTATGCATTCCTCTGAGCAGTATAAACATAATGGTCTTGATTAGTTTTAATTTTCTCTTCAAGTTAATTTGAACATGCTCAGGTACCCGTACAGTGTACATGTTTATATATAAGTATGGTGTACTATTTACGACAAAGAGTTCTGTCTCTGTCTAGCCTCTTCCGAGGCAACGGAACGGCACGGCACGACGGCTCCCTTGCGTCGTGCCGTCGCTTTATATACATGTACATTTACATTACGGTATGATGAACACGGACCATGGACACAACAGGCTGTCTCCGAAAAATGCACAATTCCAACATAAATTCACTGTTGAGAGGTACCGGTACCTCTATATTTATGTAACATAACCACATGTTACTCTACATGTACACGTAGAATAACATATGCTACGAGTTAAAAATGTCATCTTGGAAAAACCTGGACCAGTCAGGTGTGAAATGCACACAGGTGTGAGGTTGTGTACATTTACATCAGTGCATACTGTAGTACCAATTGTTTACGTTAGTGTTAGAAGGAATACTAGAAATACCCCGAGACACTTAGTCATTCTGAATTTCAAGGAAAATAGGAGCTGTTTCAAACTGCCGTTTCCATCCAGAAGCTGTTTTTGAACAAAGGCTGTTTCCAAGCAGCTACTCAAATTCCTCGGTGCAAAAGTCACAATTTAATTAATCTGGCTGATCTGTAAAGTACACATACCATATTAACCTCTCACTTGGGTTGTAAAAATGCAGGCTTGCCAGTTACCACATGGTCTCTGATCTTGTGCCTTTACATGTACTTGTACATGTATGTACTGTGTATACATGTGCATATACTGTACACATACATGTACATACAAGTACACATACATATAGGTACATGTACATGCAGGGCTTCGTGCACATTTGGAAATAACTGCAAGCACTGGTAGGGACATACTGCCGCTGTACGAGGATTTCTTATTTTGAAAATGTAGGTCACACTAGGTACTCATTTATCAATATCCATTTGGCTGGCTTGTGGATTGTGCAATGTATCAGAGAGTGGGTTTAAAGGGCATTCTGGCATCGTACAGTACCATGCCGTACAAAATGTGCATCCATTCAACAGTATTATTCAAACTACTGATGAAACAATCATAGTTGTATACACAGAATAAATATGAGCATGTGGTTATTGTCTTGAGCAATGAAACTGGAAGGCATGTCCATGCATGTACCATACAGTTGTATGCAACAGTGTGGACTGTCAAGATATTGGAGTTTTCAGGCTGACTTTATTCCAGTACATGTAAGTACATGCATTTAATTTATATGGTTCAATATACACTGTAGTTTTGTAAACCCACTTGTACGTCAGTGAATAAATGGCTACACCTTTAGCCACTATACAGTACACACGCACATTTATTTTACTGGGGGTCATATCACGTTCTGTCTACAGGTACATGTACATGTATGTACTAGTTAATGTTCACGCATTCACAGTGTTTTGTAGTTTTTCTTTAAAGTTTGATTTTTGTGTATTGACTTCCATGTCCATGTACAGTATGACAAATCTGCCATGCCCGACTGCGATAAATGGGATTTTGAACATGTTCTTGTCCATCTATGATGTCAGTGTACCGGTACATGTACATGTACATTGTACCTTTTTGTTCAGGGAATTCGCACGACACAAGCTGTGCTTTTTGTGGGTGTCCTGCATCTCTTGATATTTGTCGTAATTGTTTTAATCTTATTCATTACCCGACTGTACTTCATTTTGAAAGGCCCGGTGCATGTATGTGAGGTATTTTCTTTCCGTCATTGTACGTGCATATACCGGTACCATGAGAGATAAAATAAAGTTTCCTAAAAATAAAGGTAAAGTTACCGGTAGATTTTGAGATACTAGTACGCTCGCATGCATCTGAGTTTGGCTGTTTACCCTCATTTTTTTACATAAAAGCTGTGTAAGCTGGCCTACACATCGACCGTATGCATACATGCAGTAACTTATAGTGTCATAACATGGCAGTGTCTTATGATGAGGAACATGTACATGTTCTGGAAATACGCACGTGTACGTCATGTACGTGTAAATAAATAAGCACTTCATCGGCTGGAAGAACACGTGTTTGGTCTACTCAAGTGCTATACTCTTCAGTAAAAAGCAAATTTCTCTTCCGGAAACACTTGGAAGGAGGTCCCTGATTCCTGAAGTTTACAACAGGCCAACAATGTACTGTGCTTGTAATTTTGTCATTCCCATCTCTTGAGGGTGGTGCACAGTTCGTAATTCCTGGCCGGAAATAACGAGGGTAAAAAATAGAATCTGCCCATTCCCTTGGGATCAGAAACCCGGGAAGTTGAGTGAGAGTGCATGCCTCTTGTGCATGCACGTTATAGCACTGGCACAGGGCTGTAAACATACACAGAAGGAACTTATCGCCTTATCTGGGGTGGAAGCATGACTGTAGAAGGCTTGCTTAATGTTGGCATTGTGCTTGGCTGTCTGGCTGGTTCATTACCAAGGTTGTCTAGGGTCAGAGGTTGGCATTATTCGCTCTGGGTTTATTTTTAAACTGCTTGTTGGTTCTACATGTCGTGACTTTGAATGTAAGCCAATGTATTCACTTATTGGTACTTCAGTCAAATGCATACAGGTACCATGTACCATGGTCTTCATTATGGAATTTTATGTGAGGGCTGCCCCAGACTTGTGTGGAAACGGAATAAATTTTTACAAAACTTTGTTTTATACACATGGAAATAATATTACTCATCCAGGATTGTGTTTACGGTACATGTACATGTGGTATTGCTTGGCTGCTATTCTCTTCCCTGTGGACCCCAAGGGTAAAAGTCTGTGAGACATGTCTTGTGCCCACCTTTGAACCAGCTCAATCAAGTGCTCCTGAAGCTACCATAGCTTGCAGGATGTCCCTCCTCCTAATGTAATGGGGCTTTGACAAGCACTTGGCAGAGATGTGTACCCGCGTAATCTGATGCCCTGCAGTTACTGATGGGAGTCTCTCATTCTACACATTTCAAGCTGAAGGCGAGGAGAAGAACAGGCCTCAGATGGTGGACTTTTTGACTTGAGGAGGCGGGGGACATCCATCATGATGTTTTGGTATGTGGCCTGTGGTGGAGCTCTGTGCTCTGCTTGTATGATAATGGGTCCCACAAGATGGTAAATGTTCCCTGAAACTACATGAACATGCACATGTATGCATGTCGCTCTCTGCTGCATTCTAATGATTTGTAAGAATACATGTAAAGTCTGTACTAGCATGTACCGGTATGGTAATAATTATACAGTCCTTGCTAACGTGGTTTTCTTCAGTGCCATGCTTACAAATGCACCACATGTGCTGTGCATGTACAGTTGCATCCGAAATTAAGTGGACGAATTGCGATTGAGTTATTTGCGTTTTAAATCGTGTTTTGCACATCATAGACAGTTTTCCAGGGTACTGGGCAGTTTTTTTGAAAATCGCAATGTAATCGCGATTTCCACTAAATCGTAACGAAAGTACGATTTGTAAGAAACCACAATGAAATCGCGATTTCCACTTAGGGCCTAGGCCTAGGCCAATCGCAGTTACATGTACTTGTACATGTACTTGTACTTGTACATGTACATTACCGCAGCATTATGTTTAATGATTTCCATGTGCATTTAGTGAAAAACATCTCTTAAGGCCCTAGATGCTTTTCTGTGTAGTAAACTTTTTTCAAATGTCTTGTGCAGCCACACTCACATGTACAATACATGTATATGCACCATGTCCATGTACATGGGCCAGAGTTGTAATGATTCGTGTCAGTGACTCGACTCGAGTGCAACTCATGTCAATTTTTGGTGACTTGACTCAAATCCCATCAGGTGAATGACTCGACTTGAGTCTCTGCAACCAAATGACTTGACTCAAATCTCTCATGGAGACTGGACTTGAGTACAAGCTGATAAGACTTGAGTCTCAAAAACATTACAATGTAAAGCAAAATTTTAGTTGGCTACATGTACATGTACGTGTTTATTGAGAGTTGACCTGACTGTAAATGATTGTTTCATTCTGCCGTTACTTTTTAGCGTGTATGCATGTATTGATGCAACCCTTGTGTTTAACATGTTTAAGAGGCACTGGAACCAAATTGAAAACAAATTTTATTGAGCACTGTCATTGGTCAGGCTTTCGCTGATGAACAGCACTTCTAGAACAGCATTTCTGAGCACTTGTGTGAAATAAGGGTACTGATAAGAGTTGTTCAATATTATTTGTAATCATACACACCTGTACTGTACCTTACTGGTACACAGAACACTTGGCAAATTATTTACAGTGTGTTGGAATGCTTGTATTTTTTAATGCTTTATCTCTGGAATGTTATGGACAGTTGGTTTTGAACAATGTTCAGTTACAACCCTTCAACTAATGGCAGGCATGTACATTGTTCAGAATTACTCATGTAGCGCAGGCCTACATGTATGAATGGGCAAAGGTATTCAGATCATATTGTACGGGACATGTTCTCCCNTACGTGCACAATGTGTTTTAGGGTGCTTTCCTTGAAGAATTTGTATTTCTCTGGCTAGACACTGTGCATGTGTACACATGTACATGTACGTGCACAGTATTGGTACACATGGGAATAGTAGACCTCTGTGGTTCACTCATGGTTCACCTGGGTCTCACCTGCCTTGTTTACACTGGTGACCCAGCAAGCGCCCCACAGTATCCCATTTAAAAAGACTAATAGTGGAACCACAACAATAGAGTAACTCAAGCCCCTTTCTCTGAAATCTAAACGTGCTTTAAAGAGTCCAGCCAGCAGTGAGTATTCTGTATGTACCGGTACAGATGTAATAAGGTGTAATGTATTGGATGATTCATTTGGTCTACTGACAAAACGAAGCAAGAAGAGGGGGAAAAAGAGAACAGAGCTTGTGATTTGTGTCTTGGCAAAATGGATACTGGTTTAACTGTGACGTGTTCTGCAAGTGGAGACTCTCTCTGGTTCATCTTGGTCACGTTGGTGGTTTTGGGTCACAGGACTGCCTTCTTTTGAGGTGGGAATTTGAAATAGATTTCCTGGAATGGATACGTACAGTATAGAAATGCTATATGGGGTGCAAAGACTTGAAGGCATTTGCTGCCATAATTATGCTACATTGTACTTAGACCATGGAGAAGGAGAAACGATGTACGTTCAAGTACTGTAACCTTGCTTGTCAAGCCCAATATTCACCAAAGTCACCTTGAGTCTGACTTGTTCATTTGAAAACCTAGTGTACACTGTGTGAATGCTCAGACCACAAAAAATTGCCTTACCCGTATATCTTGAACGTAATCATCTTTGACAAAATGTGTTACGGTGTAGTCCCAAATTGGTGTCTTTGTCGTGCCGGGTAAATACCTGGTATGTCGATTTTTGGAAAGAAAAAAAGAGTAATGTTCTTGTACCGCTAATGTAGTGTATTGTCATATTATACATGCGCGTGTAATTAAGGCACTTAAACAAAAAAGTGTACTTGCTGATGTATAACAAAAGTGTCAGATGCAACAAAAGATCTGTTGATTCCCACTGTCAGCACCTCTTTTTGTGTAAAAGGTTTGTTCGAGTGGAGTCCATACAAGCCTGGATACACACTGACAGTCCAACATGCTGACAATAATGCAATGACAAATGCGTTTAAATCCCACGTGTTGGCAGACTACCGGTTCGTGTTCAAAATGAAACGATTGTATGAACAGATGCTTTAGAAATTTACAGGAATGCAAACATGGGTTTTCTGTCGGTTTTATTAAAAAAAACCCTGCATGCCGTGTGTTCAGCACAATACACCTGTTCAGTCAGCACGCACTTCTTTACAAACCCAACCCCATGTCCCATTGTACTTCGGAAGTACAAGTATAACTGGTAGGTCACTTGTCTAACCTTGATTTTTTTCCCACAAGTTTTTTGGCGGGCTCTGTGGTGAAAAGACCCATGTGCAATGTGTCCTTTGTGCATTTGTACAATGTACATGTACGGTATACTTGTACCGGTAATGTACAATGTAGGTCACAGTACAAAATGCTCAGACAGTGCTAGAAGAAAGAGGAAACGTTTGTTTCCCCACATATTGAACCCCAGGATCTGCAAAGCCACAAAAAAAGGAATAGGCCAGTGTCTATCCTGAAATAGACGCATGTACATCAATTCATATCCTTGAACAATTTCATTACAAAAAATGGCTACTCCACCGCCAGCACCAGTAGTACAATCTTATATGTACATGTGTATATGTACATAAGTACCAATGCTGTAATGTACATGTACATGTATACTTTTATGTACTGGTACAGTGTGTACATGTACATAAAATATACTGTACTACTGATGTGTACAATGTACATGTATGTTCTAGTAACACGACACTTTTTGTAATTGTGTCAATTCATGAAAGTTTGAAAGTACCATAACAAGTTAAAGAATGAGATGCAATTTACCTGTAAATGGTGGCAATTTTGAGATATATGTACATGCTATGCAATACAATGAAAGTTGTTCACTGCAAATCTGTACTTGACAGTTACCAGCAAATAGTCATTGTTTTGTGTGTTTTATTTTGTATGTTTGTACAAATGTATGACAGTGATCTCACTGATAACAACGGAATTAACACACTATAGATTGCATAGGCTGTACATGTACATGTACACTGTACAAGTACATGTTCACATGTACACTGTACAAGTACATGTTCACATGTACTTGCACCAGCATGTGGTCCGTTGGTACTCATTAGTACTGTAACATGACTAATACATAATTTTCTGTGCACATGTTAAAACCCCCCCACAATATACGGGTACCAGTGAACACTGGCTAGAAGCTGCCCACATGCTACTGGTAAATCTATTATTAAGATGAAATACGCAATTAAATTGGCATTTCTGGGAGTAGAGCACACTGTGGGCATCAGTCACGATTACTGAGATAGAATGTTTGATTAAACGCTCACTCCCTAGGGCCCAATAAAACTGCCGGGAATCCCAGAAATTATTGAAGCCTGCGTTGTGCCCCAGTACCATAATATCAGCGTACAATTAGGTGTTGGTGAAGAGCAGTCGTCCTCAAGAGAGAACAGCTGCAGCTTCAGTCAGTCACAGGGGGATGAGGATTATCAGAGCTGTGTATAGAGAGAATGGCATCAGTTTCACTCTGAGGAACCACCATTTTGGTTGCAACAGATGCTAATGGCAGCTCTGAGCAGGGCTTCCTTACACTTGTCCTTTGTACCGTACCGGTACATGCAGTAATCTTCATGGGCTGACTGTCATGATGTTGATGGGCATACCGGTACATGTACACATGTATGTACATGTATGCCCATATGCCTACTGGAACATAGGTTTATCTGTAGACAATCATAATTTCAGCGCCATATTAATAAAATAAAATGCCCTTAATTTTATAAACCCCCATCATTGTTATTCATTCAAGAGCATGCACATCATTTACATATACGTGTACACTACTAGTACAAAGAGGGATTGTTATTTGAAAAAAGGAGCCGTTAATTTGGTGCACACTGCACTGTGAAAATATAGCAAAAATAATAAGTGATATAGGGCTCACGCTACCCTAAATACATGTACATCACAACCCATTAGCCAGTTTTGGGATTCAGTATTCAGAATTACGGGTACATACCGGGTAGTACACATGTACAGTACATGTAAACCCATGTAGCCATGAAATAAATTAATGTGGATGTCTTAACTGATGGCCCAGTTTCTGTTTGAAGCTGCATGTGGCAGATTCTGCCTTTTCTTTTTTACATGGCATTCGATTTTGAGCAGATTTAGGGAGGTGATGTAATTATATATGTACCAGTTCATACACTGGTAAATGCAGTAAAGTTTATTGTATCACACACTGTTAGTTTGGGGTGTACACCCATTCTTGTTCTGTAGTTGTGCACTTGATATTTCACTTCTTTTGTTGGGGCCAAAAAACGTTATGGGGACATAGAAATGTTCCCACAACTTGGTCCAAATTTGCCTAACAAAAGAAATTGTCCCCTTAACGCGGTGAATGCCTGCTCGTGTACATGTTTGTGCATGTACATGTACCTCGATACATGTGTACCGGTACGTGTAATCGGCTGCACATACATG
>NW_019091449.1:249930-263638 GCF_001949145.1 Acanthaster planci
CCTGAATCCATGTAAGATAGCAATGGCTAGGCTTGACTGTCCTGAATGCATCAAATAAAATTAAAAAGTCGTGTGTTGAATATTTGTTTGGATAAAGGGCATGCATGTACCGGTACACAGGATTAACTTCGAATCATAATACCTTCATGCATGTTAAATACAAGTGTGTTGCAGTATTTCATTCACGAGTGACTGACAGTTACTGGAACTGTAGTGCTGTCTTCACAGCAACGCAGCTTTGGTGTAAGCACTGTTGATATATTGATATTATCGATATGGGTTTCATATCGATTGCTGATGTTTAGTTATTTGGTAATATCAATATATTGAAAATATCAGATTTTGGAGAAATATCAAAAGTGTGGAAACTTTGAAAACATTGATATTGAAAAGTGCATCAAAAATATCGCTACTGAGGAATGAACTTTAATTAAAAAATACCAAACTGCATTGTCACATTACTGTAATTTTTGATCAGCCACAGCTTGCGTTGGTTGCGTTGTACCTTATACTCCGGGCGGCTTATACGCCGACATTTGAAGAATAAATTCAGTCACCTATTTCAGTCTTGCACTCAATAATTTGCGTACACTTTGCCTCAAAAATATCTCAAAATTTATCCTCCAAAACAGAGAATTATTTGCTGTCCTAACAGACAGCAGTGGAGGAAAGGTGAGCCTTTCTCCCGTCTGGTTTTTTTTATTAAGATGAATAATTTCCCCAGAAGCACTTGATGATGTTTACATTGGTTGTTTTGCCCCATCACTGATGTTTTTTGTAATACTGTAACTCAGTGTTGTACGAAGGCTTGTGAAAAGTGTTGATATAAATCGCATCTCGTAAGTATGTTTTGTGCACTACCCTTTTTAAAAAATGTCTCTGTAGCTTATACGCCGACATTTGAAGAATAAATTCAGTCACCTATTTCAGTCTTGCACTGAATAATTCGCATACAATTTGCCTTGAAAATATCTGAAAATTTATCTTTCAAAACAGAGAATTATTTGCTAACCAAATATATGTAGACTAGCACCACATGCTGATGATATCGCTATGCATGGTAGCGTGTATGCCATCCAATGTAGGCAACGTATGCAATATGGACACTAGAACATGTCGCAAAAGTGAATTGGATCACACCATTACAGTGTAGGGGTATACCCTTAGAACAATTCACCAGCAATTCACGCCAGTTATAATACCTTGAAATTAAAATGAATAAAATTCAATATATCGATAATATCGATATAAAAAAACAATATATCGGTATATCGAGGTTGCCTACTTTGGTATAGCATGTGAGTTTTCAAATATAATTTTTGGGAACTGACAAAAGGAGAATCCTTGATTTTGAAGAGGGTATATGTCTGCATATAACGTGCTATAGACCTTATGCATCTGACGACACGTTAGAGGGTATTTCTTTCTTCCTCTAGGATAGGCTGAAGTAAACCTTTTCTGCATTCATTGTAGCTAAATTAAAATAAAGAATAGCTTCTCACTCCGCCTTAACACATAAGTAACCTGGGATAGCTTTGTAGAGACATGAACATAGAGACTGGGGGCGTGATGGCTTAGGCTCAACTTAGTACAAAACCCTTTAACAGTATCATTTCCCAACATTGCCTAAGTGTGCTGAATTTAGGCAAATTGGCAGAGTAATTTTCATCCCCCTCAAGTATCGTAACCCTGTCTGTGCATATTCCAACACTCATCCCGTTAGTGGAAGATCCATCAGGGAGGCACTCGGGGGGAAGGGGTTTAGTTTGCTGCTGGCAAACAGACATTCTGAGAACATTTATTTGCATGTTGACCCGTCTCTACATCTCCAACTTGCTAGTCGAGACACACGGCATACCTTGAAGGAGATGAAATTCCCCCTTGGGTGAGCCAGGAGATGTGCATCTTAAAGCAGATATCTAGCAAATAGATATACAGTGTTGTCTAACCTACCGGTACATGTACATGCAAATGCACATGCATGTAGTTAGAAAAACAATTGCAAACCTCGCAAAACAATGCAACTGTTAAGTGAAATAGGAAACAAAGTGAAACGGGTGGACTGATGCATAAAATTAATAATGTTTAAAGTAAAAGTACATTTTTTTGCCAATGCTTAAAGTAAATGCCTGTCATTGGAAAACCTCTTTTGAAACCCTAATGTGGAGGTGTTACGAAATATTGACTCAGCTGATTAGTAGACGTACCCAAAACATCTTGTTATTTTGGCCGGCTCCGGCCAGCTGAGTATCAAGCAACATTGATCGCAGTTCTCTTAAGCTGTCCGTGGTGACTGATGTCACCCACCTATGCCCTTGGCTCAGCACTGCAATCAATAGAGCCGGAATTCCTTGATCCAATTAAGATGGGGCTTCTTGGCAGAAGACTCCTACGTACCTTAAAACCCTTAACCTACTTATTCCCCAATCCGATTGCCTGCACAGCCTGCATTCAGCCCACCTGTAACACATACATGTAACAAGCAGGGGCCAATTTCATGGAGCTGCTTAAGCACGAAATTTGCTTAAGCACAAAAAACCCTTGCTTAAAAAACAAAGGTTACCAGCTTAAAAGCTATGTGGTTGTCATGTTAACCAAACAACAGGTGAATACCATTCCAAAACAACATACATCACCTGGAGTTTTGGTTTGTACCGGTAACCCGATGAGTCAAAAAAGGTTTTTTTCACGCTGAAGCAAATTTTGTGCTTAAGCAGCTCTATAAAATTGGCCCCTCAGTTCAGCACCAAGCTTAGCAATCCCTCAACAAGAAGCAGAATCCATCTGTTTTGAAAGGCCAAGGTTCATATGTCATGTCAGTCTGTTTTTTTTCCTTATGCCGTTGTCTGGTTTGTTTTGTCCACTGCCACCTGTGGTGATCGTCTGTGATGGCATGTTGGACGGGATGCGGTTGTTAATAGCAAAAACTCTCAGAGTATTGATTACCTACATGTTGCAAGGTTTCATAATGTCAAAATAATGCTTATTGGGCAGTTTAGGCTTCAATCGTGGAAAAACGTGTGAGCATGTATAGAAAGAATTGTGACATGTATAACAGGCATTCGGCTTTGCATGTACACAGAAGTGGTGTTGCATTAACAAACAACGGTAATTAAAAGAGTTATTAGAAATGAAATAAAATCAATAAAGCCTTACAACGGTCTACGTGTAATCCTCAAAGCAATGGTCCTGTGGTTACTGAGCAGCAGGTTTTCTAAGGCGGTGAATAACAAATTACACATGTACTTATATGTAAATAGATTGTAAGAATTATTTATTTCACTTTGCCTCCTTTACTCTGCAGATACTAGGCAAAATTCAGGAGAACTGGTGTTATGTTTGACTAACCAACACCTAGGACTCAAATCTGACTCTGAAGATAATTTTGCAAGGACCCATAAGGAATTTACTGAAATCTGCTACACTGTCCATCGGCAATGCAGTAGATCACACATTACTTCCATTGTTTTCCGGTACTTAGTTTAAATTCGGACACTACACTCCACGGATATAAAGAACACGGAACTACAAAATGAAGGCCAAGGCTCTTCAGCCCCCTAATCCTTAATGAGGAAAGGCTATTTTACAACTTTCTGGGATAAGCAAATACGTGTTCATGTGCATCAGCAAAGCACTAGTCATAAGAAGTACAAAGTATGTGAAATCTTGGCTGGTAACCTGTCTTTGCCACCAAGATACTGTACTTTCCATGTTTAGCAAACCTCTGTGCTGAGGCAGCTGCACGAAACTGGATTGAGTGGTTAGATTTGGATGGCCTTGGGAAAAACGGAAGTGTAAAATTGGTTTCAGTTTTAGCCTGATATGTCAGTTTGTCTAGTTGTTGCCCGCCATGTACATGTATATGTATGTGTACCGTTCCTTCCTGACTAATTACATGAACGTCCAAAACAAAGTCACGTGAACTTGTGAAAGTGTTGTAATGCATGTAGGAAATTGGATTACCATTGCGTACATTGCTGAACATGTACATGTACATGACATGCTTCCATGTACATGTACATAACATGTTTTCATGTACATGTACATCGTAGGCTGCAGCCACTTCAAAAAACATGGAGGCTAGTCAATTTTTCAAAATGCCAAGTGTGTTACCATATGCACATGCACCTCTAAATGTCAGACTAACGCACCTGCCTGCTGTCTGGATAAGGTCTGCTGTGTCCCTGATGGGCCTACCGGTAGAATGTGCCTGGGCCTTCTGTGTCGATGTTTGCTTGACACAGAAACACTGGTTGTTATTCAAGTGCTGTGTAGGATGCACATGTATGCCCTACATGCGTGACAACAGAACACCTTCTAGTGTTTGACTTCTGAAAGATATTGATGTTCTGTTCAGAGGTATTATGTCGATCAAACAGACATTTTTTTCCATTTAGTTTTGTCCTATTCAAACACATTGGACTAGGCCATCCATGTTGGTGCTTTTTGTGTGTGTGGAGTATGGCTACTCGTCAGTGGGGTCTTAACCCAGCGACATTATATCTGCAAGGCCCAGGACCAGCTCTGGCTCAGAGATTAGAGACTGTAGGGCCCAGCTCTAATTGCTTTTCATGTGGCTGAGTGTTCTGACTTTGTTGAAAAAAAACAACAACACGAGTCGTACCCGTCATTCACCAGAGCTACAGTACCTTTGAGTCATAGACTTTCAAACGAATTTCGCACAATGTAAATCAACAGGAACCGTCATTGTTTTTACCCAAATACATGAAATTGCCGTTTGAATGAGGATGTAAAACTAAGCTTAACATTTAAAGAAAGAGCTCAGTTTGATCTTTCTGAAATGAATACAAAATTACTGAAAATATGATCTTAAGACTTATTTCATTGGATCAGATTACCATTTAATTTCATGTTTGCGACATCAATTTTCAGTTTCACATGTGAAGCTACATTATCTGACAAAAACATCTCGTCGTTTCCCCTCTTTCCGTTGCTGCAGGCATATTGCCCACTTCATGAACGAGGTCCAATTCCCCACTCCACAGAGACCAAGGATACTCATGGAGGTGAGTCTCTTTCCCTCGCTGTCTGGGTGATTTTGCCTTCATCTGGAGTGAGTGATGGCGGTTGATAGGGAAGATGCTATTGTTTGCATTTGAAGCTTACTGTTTGCTGATGGCTATTCGTATAATGAAGGAAGGCCAGGAGTCTAGTCGTGTAGCAAAAACCAGATCACAGTTCCTGTAATGTTCAATGATTCTGGTTTTTGACATGTACATAGATATAATTTTTCTTTATTGGGGGAGGGCACAATTTCAATGCAAACCACTCCAAGTGTATCAAAATCCATTTCTCCTCTGTGTTGGATTTTGATGGACATACCGTAGCCCAGAATGCCTGAGGTGATCAGATTTGACGGAGTATGACGGACATGGTCCAAAAAGTCTTAAGCCCTGCTGGGGTATTCTGTGCATTTTGCCATGGCAACTACTGATGACATCATGTGCTAGTAAGCTGTGAGTGATAGGACCATCAGCAAAGACTGTCACATCAGTGGTGGACTTTGGAGCAAGCAATGGTTTTTTGTATTGGATTTTGATGGATTATGATCCAGTGCCACGTTAACGTCACTAGGGAGTTAGGATAATGGATTACACAGACCCAAAAGACATAGTTTGACACCTGAAGATCTACTTACAGTATGTTCTTTGGATATTCTCATTTGGGTATAACGTTGTGTAACTTACGCCTTGTTTTTTTCTTGTTTCTTATTAAGCTTCTGAAATGCCATCAAAAATATTTTTGCTCATGTAATTGGTGCATTTCTTTTCAAAGATTCCCACTGTGGTGATGTTACGATTATTGTTATTCGTTTTATTGCAATGTTCCTGGGATGTTAGACTTAATCTTGCTTTTTTTTACCTTATGCTGTTCACCTTACTTGTATTCAGTGGTGGTGGCAGGCTTTATAATTCTGTACATTTGTAATGGGTTGCATATGTACATGTACATGTACACGTGTGCAGTTTGTGTCCGAACAAAAATGGCGCAAGTATTCATTTTAAACATAAAATGTCAATCGGCAATATTTATAACTTAGTTTCACAGAGGATATTCTCAGTTTGGTGATGCTTTTTATTTCAGTTTAATTGCTTTTGGCCAATTGGAGTTTTTGGGATTTTTTTCTTTTAAGGCTTTCGTTGGATATAGGATTGTAAAGTCTTCCAGCCATTTTTATTCTGTGAAGTGGCCTCTACCCGTTGTACAAGGAATGTAACCGTTTGATACTGCAGAATCTTAGATTTTGGTGGATTCACTGAAGCTCTTTAGGTTCAAGTGCCCGTCTGTTTTTGTTCTTTCTCCAGCTTGGTCACGACTCCCTGATCCTGGCCCAGCCCCAGACTTCCCCCATGCCCCTCAGCGGTGCCTCCTTCTGCGCCATGCTGCGCAACCTGGCGCCGGACAACAGCATGAACATGCTCGCGTTTGTGCTGCTGGAGCACAAGTTGCTGTTGCACTCCCTCCGGCCGGCCCTGCTCACCGGCGTGGCAGAAGCAGTTGCTGCCGTAGGTTTTGCTATCTCAATACCAGTTGGTACAAATCTGCCATCATTAATTGTCACTCGACCTAACAAGATGAGGTACACGTTGGCAGAGCCACTTTGGTGTCAAAGGCATAAAAAAAAATCTCTCTCCATGTACTTGTTAGTCAGTGGGAACTTTCAACACTCTTTTATCCATGTAATGCCAATTTCCATCAGAATGCCAAACTAAATGGTATATCAAAACTGTGGGCTCAGTTTGCTGTTTTCTGCAGTACAGACTAAAATTGGATGACTCAGTCGGCATTATGCTGACTGCTTTGAGCCCCATTGATCATTCCAAACTTTCCCCTTTCGCCATCTTGCTATCTCTTGATCTTCTTCCCCATTCCAGATGATCTTCCCATTCATGTGGCAGTGTCCCTATATTCCCCTGTGTCCTCTCAGCCTGTCAGCTGTCATCAGTGCTCCGTTGCCCGTCATTGCCGGTGTCGATTCACGCTACTTTGACATGTATGAGCCCCCCACGGACGCTACGTGCCTGGATATAGACACAAACAGCATATTGCAGTGAGTGTCCAATTTCACCATCCCAAACGAGTGATTATACAAACAGCTGTTATGTTTCTTGGCATTCAAATTACGTTAATGGCTAAATTGATGATGCTGGTCGGAAAACTAGGGCCGAGATATCCTTAATTCAAAATTTGTGAATGAAGCAGTAAATATAGAAATATTTTGTAGTACGTGAAAAAGTACAAAATAAAGCACGGACTGCAGGTTGTGGTTACATTTATTTTAATAAAGGTTTGTCAAAAGAACTTGGTTAGAGAGTTTGCCAGAATGCCCATTTCACACTGAATTGACAGCTGGTTTATTTCCGGCACATCTATCTGTTTGGGTAATTTGTTTTTATGGCAGTTGCATTCTGGAATATCATTTGAATAGGAGTTACCAGGAGTGAACTTAACTTGGTTTGTCCAAACGTTTCAAGTGCTAATTACAAATTTGTTTTCATCACATTTCATTTAATAATGGTAGTTTCACTATTCATCAATGGCGCTGTCATGTTTACATTTTACACTCTCCACGTTCACACTTTTCATCCTTTTTCCTCCCCGCCAAGTCATAAATCGTCCATGGATTCCTCAGTGTATGTATCTGCTTGCTAGATGCCTTATCAAGAATCTGTTTTTGAATTAATTACAAGGTTTTTCGCCCCTTAAATTTGTAAATGGGTGCATGTAGAAATTTGCTTGCATTCATTTATGGTCTTAAGTCATTTAGGGCGACAGAAATTTCTGTTTGAATGACGTGCAAGAATGATTTCCAATGATTTAAAATTCTGTTGTGTCTCCCTTTGGGTGTTGCCATTGACGGTTGACTAGCCCATTGCTAATTGTCATCTTACGATTAACAGATCTTTCAGATCTCTCAGTCAGAATTTTGCAAATGCTGTTTATAAAATGGTGGTTGATCCCACTCACTCTAATGAGCCAGCTTGGTATTCCAACAGCACATGATCAAAATGATGCATGTCCGAGGTCATTTTGGTTGGCGTGCCAGGTCTGCCCTCTCAGCTCGGCCCTGTGTGTTCTCCCCGGTACTTGGTTCCCAAATGCTGTTGCTTTTTTGAAATACTGAACGGGCTCATTAAGCATGCACAAGACAATGCTGCAGACTCTACATACATTTAATGTAATGTAGAAATGCTGCGGAGCATTATGGGCTCGTCTGGCTGCGGACATTCAGGAAGAGATTTTGCAGGCCTAATGGGATTTGCCATCACATCTTTGCTGTCTTTGCACAATTCTCCCGTGATTGGTCAGTCGGTTGCATCAGTAATGTGAGAGTAGTTCGGGCTTTCAGGTTCCCAATCCCACGCGGGTACATGAACAGGTAGAATCCTTGCTTATTCACTACTCACTTCTGCTGTAACTTCTGCACACTGTACAAAAGGCATGATGATGTACAGCATATATACCCAAGAGTCCTAGTTTTACGAAAGTCGCTAGTGGTATTCTGGTACTATTTAAGCGCAGGTGATGGTTATTCTTTTGGCCCAATCTAGTGTTTGATTTGCAGGTCTTAAAAAGTCCAGAGTGCAGCAGTTGTGAAATACAGTTCCCTTTTTTATGCAGGTCAGAGGAGAGGAAGCCTGTGACATGGAAAATCTTGCCAAAGGTACCATAAAGTTACATTTGAATTCAAGTACATTACGCCTTTCATATTAGTATACCATAAATTATATATTAGAAGGGGGAAGGACCTGTATGGCTCATTTAATTATATAAACATATAGACATTGATATCATGGTAGAGATTTTTACTGTTTATTTTAGTTTTGTATGATGCATTTAATAAAGAGTTCTGAAGATTTGTATTGCCGCTACAGAATTGTCCCATAGTATGAAATGTGTGTGTTTTTTTACTGTAAATATCTTTCCAAAAGTCATTTTTGAGTCAAATTATTAGTATTCTACCAATGTGTTTCAATGATATTTACAAAGTTACATGCTTGGTCTTAGGAGTCACATGTACATGGGTTTGCCCAAAATGGCCACATTAAAATGTGTCTCTTGTAGCCTATCCCAGATGTTTTGTGAGTTGTTGCATTTGTAATTTGTCTAATGTACGGTATTTTGCCGCACTGAAACAATGCAGAAACCAGCCAAGCGTCTGCACAGCACGCTGACGAGGCTGTATTATGAGCTGTGCGAGTCGGGAATTGGTGATGGGGTGTCAGATGAACAGGTGGTTGAGGTGGCGCCGCTGGAGGTGGACTTCAACCGCAAGAAGAAACAGGTACAGGATTCCGGACACCGGGCAGAGTAGCATGCGCTGTGTCAAACGATCAAAAGGGGGAGGGGGGTAAACTGAGCAGAGGGTTGAAGGAGATAAACAACTTGATACCGATTTTAAAGATACTTGGAGGCTTGCATTTTTCCAGCGTGCCCCTAAACCCTAAAAGGAGATTTCCTCTCTCTGTTCCCAGCACATATCACCATGGGACTTTTTTGTCTGAGTCAAGTCTGTGTGAGTTTGCCTGCTGACATCTCGTAGAGATTTTTACCCAGATGCCATAGCTTTGAGTATGCTGTTCCTGAGAAATATCCAAGTTTTGATTTTAGGTTTCCCTATGATCTGAGTTTACAGGCAGTAGTGTAAAGCATAAATGACCATGATCAGACATATTTTGATTGTTTTAAAACTATGTAGATGTAGTAAGCATGGGTGTCTCTGAACGCAAACCAAGTTCTCAGTGCAATTTGACATTGCATAGCTGAAATCTGAAAAGGTTGAGTTTACTGTACACTTCCGCAATTATTGCATACAGGCATTGTGGAAATCCACCATTTATCTCAAAAACAAAAATTGCACATTAACCAATCTACAATGGATATACTGTTTTCAAGAATATATCTTAAAATGTGGTTAAACATCAGTAAACTCTTAAGAATTCATTTGAGGTAATTCACTTTTCTGTCTGCCTTGAAAATTTACCCAAGCTTGTTCTACTGCCCCAAAAATATTTCTCTGAAAGGTTGACGGGGGTCGACTTTGACACAATATTGTTTCTGATCTCTCGTTGTCAACAGTTACAAATGGAGCACAGGATTCAGGAGGCCTTTCTAACCTTCATGTCGTCCATGCTGAAAGGCTACAGCCATAACCTTCTCCCCATCACCCAACAGCCCAACCACAGAGTCACCGACGCCAGTGCTCGCTTTGACTATCCAGGTAAGCCGGTCATCCTCCCACTGAATGCAGCAAATTCTTTGATTCACTGTGCTTGTTTCAGCCTGCTGAAACGGGTGAACTTGGTGCATGCCTGAGTTTCTTGGGAGTGGTAAAAATTCGCTTCTTGTCAATTGCTGTTGTGGAATTTTGAATTTTTGCCAAAGTTAAATCAGCACTTTTGGAGTAATCCCTTCCTCAGTTTTGCAATTTTTATTGGAAGAACTGGCAAGTGCCACTAGAAAAATGAAAAAGTCAGATCTTCCTAAGGCAGTGCCTGTATCCAATCTTGTTTGTGACTATTTTGTCAGGTGTGTATTGTCTATTATGCACGAATGCCAATAGTTTTACATGTAATCGGCACGTCTTTCATTAAACTGATAGCCTTGGTTGCAGCTGTCAATGCTGTTCTGTGGGTAATTACTTGATGATGGTGTGATGTGCCTCGGTTTTTTGGTCATTGCAGGTTTTATGAAGACTAGGGAGAAGACCTCCCATCCTTTCTTCAAGCAGTTCCTGAAGACGCAGATGTTCATCAAGTTCATCGAGGAGCGGTCCTTCATATCGGGCAACGATGAGCGATTTGCCTTCTTTGACGAGTGCATCAACAAGGTATGGATCCTGTCCGCACTGTGCACAGTTGCCTTTCATCCAATCAGAAAAGTGACAGATAGTGATTAAACAATACTGTTCACCTGTTGGGCATGGGTGCAGAGCATGAGTGTGCCATGCGTCATCAACCCCCAAAGGAGAGTGTTGCTTGATGTCAAAACTTCTATATGTTCACAGTTAACCTTTTGTGTCTCATAGTGCTCAGATGCATTACTATATGCGACCCAGCTTAACAAAATGAGTCACAAGTTGCCAGAGCCACTTGTGAATTAAAGACCTTTGAAAGAACCTTGCACACTGTAAATCACTAGGAACCTTCGACATTTTTCACCCACATAATGTCCTTTTTGATCAGGATGCCAAGCTGAGTAATACACCAAAACGAAAAGCTCAGTTTATTCTGTATAATGCATACTGAAACCAAATTACGGAAGAAATGAGCTCAAGACTTATTTGATGTGATCTGGTCACATATCACAAGGTAGACCATGCTTGAAGCTGAAACATGTGAAGACGTTACTTGGGGCCCGTTTGAAACCAAAAGTGAAGAGCTTCAAGTTCAGACATGACTTAGGCCTGATGATGTCAACCTCAAATTACCTCGGTGTCATTAACCCTCCTATGCTAAGATGCATTCTTGACACAGTTGTCATATCAGTCAAAATCAGTCCAATTTCCCATATGTGTCTGTGGACTGAGGGAAACAGACGGAGGGTTAATGGTCTTGTTTTTGTATGTGACATTGGTCAAATAAGTGTCAGCTGAAAGTGCATGTGACCTTTACTGACACTGTGGTGTGTGTTCAGGCTGCAGATTTCAACATCGGTGAATTTTGCCGTGAATGTTTAATGCCAAATTTGTCATCCGTGCCTTTACTGTTGTGTAGTTTTGACGTGAAGTATCCCAAACAGATAGATTTTCCTTAAATGTAAAAATATTGGTTATGCGCACGATAATCCTCGTTGTGGACAACTACCCTCTCACTCATCTACCACTTTGCATAAATCTTTGCCCGATCAATGTTGGTTCAATGTTGCTGTAATGCAAGTAATTGTGTCTGAAACACAGCTTGATAATGACATCCGAGAGGAGGTTCAGCTCATCGATGTTGAAGATCAGCAGGGCAGTGAGCACACTGTATACGTCACCCCTCCCGATGCCAGTGGCTTTGGAAACGAGGAGTACACGTATGTAGGAATGTCCTTTGTTTTGGGGAATTCCAGAAATTAGGTGTCCATTTTTTTCCGTGTCCCTGTCACGTCTGACACATGAAAGTTCAGAACACATTTTCTTATTTCCCAGAGCGGTGATTTAATGCAATAACCTGCCAAACAAATAGTAAAAGTTTGAAATCAGTTCCGGTGATATTTCCATGTGAAATAACAAAGGTCAGTTGTAACAGGGACACAAAAAAGTCAAACATTTGGACCCCTGATTTCTGGAACTACCCTTTTACATACTGATGGCAGTGTTTTGAGAAAGAAAAAGGTTTTTCTTTTAGAATACTCTTTTTGTGGTGGAGGTTGTTCTTGTTAGACAAAAGTTTGAAAGCAGCACCTCTCAGCATGCTGTTTGTCGGAACAAGCTGTTTCCAATGTCGCAAGCATGTGCCAAGCCACATGTGTGGTTTATGGGACCAACTCAAGATACCAGGCAGTGGCCAAATACGTGCCGTGCGTTGCTAGAACAGAAGGTGATGGTCTGAGCGCAACATTCCAAACAATTGTTGAGATGCTCTCTATGAAGCCAGGTCACTCTGCTGTGGCATTGCCTTGTATCCGTAACCACAGACCAGAATCAGTCCCAGACACAGCGTAAAAGCTCTCTTGTTTATGGATGCATGGTGGAGTGGAGTTTGCTAAGAAGGGGACAATCTTGACAGGTCTTTCTGCCTAACGATGCTATGCAGTAGGATACTGGTTAATGGAGCCTATAATACTTTTCTTCTTTGCGGCGGGCATTCCGCTATGATGTATTTTGACTTTTTCAACTTCAACTGTCCAACAGGTACGACAAGTTCCCACTCTTGAGAACAGAGCTGTTTGACCCCACATCGGGGCGTAAGCAGCCTATCAAGACCCCTGTCAGTGCTCGAGGTCTGCGAGGCAGCGGACAGCAGAGCAGCCCTTTCCCAAGGAGGACCAAGCACGAGATCAGGAACTCTCAGAGGATGGCCAAGCAGCAGGCTGCGTCGCCTGAGCAATGGGCAAGGTGGGTGGGGAGGGGTAGTCACTGGGCTGTGCGTGGTGGTTGGAGCAAAGCGCAGTGAGCACATCACACCCATGCTGCAGTCGTTTCACCGGCTGCCTATCTGTCAGGGCGTTCACTTAAATTTCTTCTTCTCGCATATGAAAGCAGAACTGGACTGGCGCCAGCATACCTCTAAGATCTCATCTGGCTAAAGGTCTCAACCTCATCAAACAGCCTCTGATCTCATTCCACTTCGCACTTACATCTTGCTCAAGGCATGCGTTCCAGTCAGCGGGCATTATCTGTCGCTGCACTTACTCTCTGGAATCGGCTCCCACTGCATATTCAAGAGTCACCCGCAACAGACACAATAGAGTACCGAAGTGTGATGTCATTTAGAACCAGTTGGTTCACACAGGTACTCAGGCTAACGCCTTTTACACACATAAGTGTGCATGTGACATATTCACTTCGGTACTCTATTAAAAACACCCTTATTCAGATTTTGAATAGTTCCTAGAAACGCCTGTTCAATGCGCTTTAGAAATGCAATTTGTCAATAGCATTATTGTGCTGGGTTGTGGGCACTGGGTGTGGGGGCTGGGTTGTGGGGACTGGGTGTGGGGGCCGGGTAGTGGGCACTGGGTGTGGGGGCCGGGCTGTGGG
>NW_019091449.1:273297-321846 GCF_001949145.1 Acanthaster planci
CCTGGCTCATGGCCCTGCAGACCTCTTTTCAATAGGGGCCAGATTAGTGTGCAGCGGTGCTGTGTGGTTCATCGCTGCAGTGGTGGAGCGCTTTTGTCCCCGGTGGTAATCCGCTCGCTCTCAATGCCCCAAACCGTGGTATACGGTTTCAAAACAAGGCTGGATTATTGCCACTTTTGAGAGTGAAAAATGTCGGTATTGCCCAGCAGCCTGGTCTTTTGTTCAGAGTACGGTCTTTTGTTACGGGGCCCTGTTTCCTTTGTCTGAGTTTGGAGACCCCGGCCACGCATGTGAACCATACGTCTCCGATTCCGGAGTCCCCGGCAGGAAGTGGTTAACAGGAAGAATTACCGGTATTCAGCATTTGTGATCTTTATGAAAAGGCAGTGAGAAAACCCACTCATTCACTGAGCTTTAATTTTTTTTAATCCAGCTAGATTTGGATCATTTAAATTTCCCGAAGTTTGGAAGGAGGTTGCATAAACTTTCATTCTTACATTCTTCCTTCTCACAACTATTAACACCTACCATTCTTTTGAAATTACACGTGTTTCTTTCTTCAAAGTCATGCACTTGTACATGCATTAATTGCATATTAATTTGGTAATTCTCATGGAACATACATGTACTAAATTACGGAGCAAGATGGAAAGTATGGCTATAATCGACTGTCACGAGCATGGCTATAATTCTGTGTATCTTTAAAGGGTTGTTGCAATCAATTTGTGTTAATACAAACCTTCAAAATACACCTCTTTTTTCCAGTTTACCTTCTTTTCAACAGTTGTTTCACTATTTCAAAAGGTATTTTACTGCCTTTTTTGTTTTCATGCATAATATTTCCATATTTATGAGCAAAACTATGATGTCATCCCAGGAAGAAAGCCTCAATGCCTCATTTTTTTTGTGCACAACAATAAGCAAGCATCTATCCCTTTTTCATAATTTCAACAGGAAAACCTACATGTACAGGTATGCACTGAACCATATTTTCCCTGGATGGCAACACAGCAACAGCCCCCTCAAGTGTCCAGAAAAGCATGGATTATTTGAAGTGTTTAAAAAAGTCCACTTTTCATTGCATTGAACCATATAGGAATGTACAGTAGTTTTCATACGTAGAAGAAGAGTTCAAAGTTACAGGAAAATTGTGCCTCAAAAATATTCATTGCAGCTACATTTTAACAATGAGTAACATTTATCAAATCCTATTACCCAGTGGTTGACTTGTACATTCATGAAACTGTATATTGAGTATACCGGTACATGTAGAGTTGGAAGGTTGAAGGGATGGTTTAATGTCATATTGAAGCATTTTATGATTTCTCATCTTTTTGCGTGTTGATTTGATGCATCATTGACACTTTGTTCAATACGCAGCTGTACAGGTACGGTTATTCCGTTGGAAATTGTAATGTTGATTGCCTGATTGACCTTTGATCTTAGGGAGCTGTCAGTCATTAAACCAGCCCGGTCAGGACTCGGAAGATGCTGGGATACGTCGCCACGCTATCGAGGTGCACATCACTAGCTGCTACCAGTGCTTCAGCTGTCAGGCTCTGCTTTACGACGAAGCCGTCATGGCAGGCTGGTCGGCGGATGAGTCCAACCTGAAGACAAGGTGGGGGGAAGAATTGAAACTATGGTACTTGGCCTAAACAGGGGGATTACTTGGGCTTGGCTATTGAGGGAAGAGGGTTACCTGAGAAAGGAAGGGTGTAAATGATGGCTCTGTGATAAAGACATCGTGGCGGGCAGGTCCGGGGTCTAACCTAAAACTAACGTTGGGAAAAGCTTGATCTTCTTGGACCACAGCAGGGGCATTATCCACATCGGCAGGGAAGGGATTAGCTCTAGAAAGGAGGATTTAACTAGCCTCTTGCCTGTTATTTTGCAAGTTTTGGCAACTTAAGGGCACAGCTTGCATACATGTACAGTTCTTTCTGTAATTTATCTTCAAGTACATGAGAAAAGATTAAGGTGATGTCTTTCGGTGTCTGGAGTGACATGAGACTCTTCGAGTTCTGAGACCTCAGATTTCAATCTGCCATATTAAAGGTCACTTGAGCTGGAGTGTATGTGTCAGATCTTTTTTGATGTACATTTAACTATTTTGCCATTAAGATGTAGGCCTTGTTTGATAAGATTATTGGCCTGACAATCACGTACATGTAGGCTTGGGAAAAGTAGTTAAAATGTTAAGAAAAGTTTAATATCAGTCATTTCAATCCATATGTTTACACCACAACAGGGAAGAGAAAATCTTCTAGCCTTTTTTGATATTTCTTTTTTCTTTTTCTTTCGTGATAAATGCATCAATTATTAATAGTGGTCTGAGCCAAGGATTTATGACAAGCAATCTTGTTGGCTCCATTACCAAGAACTAGTGAAACAGAAGGCCTGTTTGTGTAGGTGGAAGGAAATCCTTGAAGATTGCTCCCTTTGGGGACAAATTTTTAGCAGCAGCTGGACACCTGATCATTGCATTGCCCTTGAGGATTTGACTGGTGGCCATCAAAGACCAGAGACAAGTTGATTGCCTCTCTGTGATGTTTAAGCTGTGCTGAGCTTGATAGTTGGATGCGAAATTGGATTGGCTCGGGAGAGAAGATGGAGAAGAAATTGTGTATTGTTGTGCAATCGAGTGTAAAGGCAAGGACGTTTTCTTTGAACTCGGAAGCAGCACCAAGTGTACAGTGCATATATCCAGTTTACATTAACCCTAAAAGTCCCAAATCCTCCAATTTCAATACTATTTTACATACACCCTTGGGGGTTGGGGTTCAAAGCTATTAAAATACGATGTACCGTCTTTGGACCATATGACTTGTGCTGCAATATGGGTTGATGTAAGTAATTATTCAAAGAAAATTCTGACAAGTTGGGATTATTGATGTATTTTTGGAGCAGTCAACACTCCCGGATAATAATTTTAGTGTGTCTTGGATGAACCATTGAAAATGTCGTTCTTGGAAAATACCGATGTCAGTGTCCTTGCTGCACTTGGCAATTTGTAAGTTCCTAATTTGGAGTTGTGACTAGGTTTCTATTCAGGAACTGGGTACTTGGTGTTTTGTGCGAAAGTTTCAACGGCGTTCGTCTCTGTTTAATGTCGTGCTTAGGCTGCACATTAACCAGGTCTGGCATCCCTGACTCCCTTGTCCCAGGTGCTGTTTCTGCAGTGCTCAGCTGGTACCCTTCCTCAATATTGCCATGCGGGACTTCCGCAATGAGGCGGTCTGCACCATCACCACCAGCCCGTCCTCCGAGAGCGTGCAGAGTATACACTCGGCCCCACTCCTCAAGCGAAAGGACAGCGGCGCCCAAAGCGGGGAGGAGCTCGGGCAGGCCAAGAAGGAGGTGGAGTCCAACCCCAGCGTGGATAACCTCTCGCTGGAGGAAGAGGACGAAGAGGAGGAAGAAGAGGCAGAGCAAGGTCAATGAACTTTCCACTTTTCTTTCTATTTGATTTTATCCTTTTTAAGAATTTTGGCTGGAATCCGCCAATCCGCCTTGGGCCGATGTTCAATGGCCACTTCCAAATATGTCGTCTAGAGTTAGGTTTAGGTCTTCGCTTCATTGGAAATAAACAGAGACGCGCTGACAATCGCAGACGTAGCTCTGGAAACTCGTTTTGGACGTGGTTTGTAATATCCTGTCCTCAATTCTGGTTTCCACAGCATTATTGTCCATAAACAGAGACAATACAAAGAAACTGGAATGTGCAATAAAAAGATGAGAAGTACATTCATGAACTGGCAAAATGCAGTTCCCACGAAAAGCCACTGTTGCTAGGAAAATTGCACCCTCTCTCGGTCCCACTCGAGCGGACATCCTAACACAGTGCAGTGAACCAGACAAGCATGGTCTTGGTTAAGCCGTGACTAAATCAACTGGCTGTGGCTAGGAGTAACACAGGTCTCTACGGGAAGTGGCTGCCAAGCAATGGCTCCCAAGTTCCACAGATGCATGTGCCACTATCATCCTTAGCCATAACAGTTGGACGTAGCCTTAGCCATATGCAAAATTTTGACTTTAAAAAAAGCTGTGTATAAAGTAAGCCACCCTTGAGTGTGTTTTCATGACTTGGACTGTTAACATGTTTCAGCTTTGGTCATTGGTTAAAAGTCTTGCCAACTTTGTTTATACTTGTGTAACGTCATTGTTCTGACTGAATGACAATCAAAAGTTGGAGTTGGTCTCTGAAAAAGTGAATTATACATTCCAAAATTTGTTGGATACATGTAATTCATAACAATACATAATCAAATTATTCTAACGTACTGGTAATTCTGGTTGGAGTCACCAAAGCATGCCTCAGAACTGAAGTACACCCTCTTTTAACAACATCGCAGAGAAATGCTGGTGGGAATTTTTTTTACCAGGGCGGGTGCACGCTAGGCACACAAGTGAATGACAGTACATTCAGACCGTGATGCTAGCAGAAATAAGTCACGCGTGCTTGGCGCTTCCTGTGCCTAAGATATGTACATGGACCTGGGTGTGGATATTGGGAGTTCCCACTGAAGGACTGTCATTTGCTACATGTTAAAACATGCCCTGTCATGTTCCCACTCGGAGCAGATATTGGCTGGATTGCATTTTCTTGAGTGCTTAAAGAACACTTCGAACTGTTGGGTTTGTAGGTTAAAAATATATGCAATTGCAACAGGATTCCACAAAAGTTTGCGTCAGATGAGGGAAACTTAAGTCTGGTTTCTGATGTACCATTCAGCTCCGTATCCTAATGAAACAGACGTTATTAGTCGGTGAAAATACTGAGGGTTCTTGTTGATTTTAGTTGTGCAAGATTAATTGAAAAGGCACGCTCAGAAGAGGCTCTGGTGACGTCATACTCGATTGGTTAGGTTGGGTTACGTTGGTTTAATATCCTGCACTTTCAGAAAATTTCTGTGGGTAGTATTCATGATCTTTTCTACTAACGAACCTTCGTCTTTCTTTAAACAGATGAGAAAGATGGTAACCTCCCGTCTCGCACCAAGTCGGACAAGCCGGGGCCGGTCACCAAGCTGCCAGTGGCCCCTAGCCTGTCAGCTGGAGAGGTGACCCTGAGGGGTGAGCTGCAGTCAGCCAGGATGTCCCCGATGTCCACCCGGCGACGGTCATCCAGCGAGTGTATGACGGTAACGGACCTTGCTGCTAAAGGTCACACCAATGGGTAAGAGTTTTTTGACGTAGATAGGAACTTGGACTTTGTGGGAGCTGTGTGTGTTTTACTCTATGATGTGTGAGGCTTGGGAGGCATTTGTGATTGAACTTGGAGCATGGCGTTTGCCCGCTAGTTGGCATATTAACCCTTACCCCCTAGGGTGTGTGGAAAATCGTATTAAAATTGGAGGACTGAGGACTGTTAGGGTTAAAGCAACTAGATTTCCACTTTGGCTTTCTGCACTTTGTTCATTATGGCTTGCAGTTACACGTGTGTTTATATAAAATAGCCGTAACAAGTCAGTGGCTTTCATACATACATGAGTACTTGATTCATTCACAGCTGTAGCAAAATGGGTGTGAAGACTGCCCTCAACCTTTTGTGCACATAGCTAATGGGCCAGATTTGGCAAGTCTGTCCAACATAGTTTGTTCCAAGGAATCTTGCTTAGTCTGCCAATGCTGTGCAGTAATGCAGTTTTACACTGTCAATATACCAACAACATTGGGATGTCAGGACCCAGGTTAAGTGGGGATGTGAAGCTGGGTTGTACGTGTACCATCCTGAATTCCATCAAAAATGTTCAGCAAACCTCTGGTATTGAGCTTAAGAAGAAACAGAAATGGAACAATCCCTTTCAGGAGAGAATGCTACCCTTTTCATGTACTCAATTACCCACTGTCTGTAAATCTGTTAATCTTTAAAAGTGGAATACATGCATATGTATTCTCTTGTCTGCTAAACATGTGTTTTAAGACCAGCTCAGGAGAATGGATGCGAACGATCATCAAACATTGGGTATTACCACTTACATGTTTTCCTATTCACAAATATCGTTTTAGTCAGAGAGTCAAAAGAAGTCAATATGCTATAAATTTCCAAGAATTTTGTGGAAGAATTTTACTTTCATATTCCCGAACACCCCCGTTCATTTTGTGGTATAATCCTTGTGCAATTCGTTCAGAGCAATCTCCTTACATGGACTTGGCGCGCGCGTGGCGAGTTCTGCGTGCCGCAGCGCACACAGACCCTTGACGGATAGGAATGGATTAAAGTGTCTCGCATCCAGGTGCCAGCGAAGCAGGCATTGTTGCATCGCAGCAGGCATCATCAAAGTTTAATATACGGTCATGTTGCGTTCCTATTTATGAATATTGTGTATTGGACAGAGCAGTTAACTACCAATCGTTGTTTACAGTGATCCAAGGTGTCTATAAGCGAAGAAGAGACAAAGCTACTTACCAAGTGACAATAAAAAACTTTGGCTGGGGGAAGGCACTGCATTCCCGTGGCTGTTTACGCTTGTTGAGCACTGAGTGTCTTTTTAACCCTAACTCCCTGGGGTGGATGTAAAATCATATTGAAATTGGAGGGTTGAGGACTGTTTGGGTTAAAGAGTGCAGAATTTATGCATTTGGGAAGATGGCGTGTTGAAATGTTGCTGTGAATATATAAAAAGCACACATTGTGCCAGGTGTGAAACCAGTGTTATCACTATGCCATTCTGATGATGTGTCAAAAATGTGATGTGGTAAAATTTTAATGTGATTTTGAGAAGCTTTCCTCGATCGGACCAAAACCGCACCGATGTTCTTGCCGTGGATGTTGATGCATGTGAACCAAAGTTGTAGCATCACAAAAAGAATTCCAAGGGAACCTCGATAGAATTTCCATCGCATCGGCAGTATTGGGTGAGGGATGACTTCAATCACCTTTACGCTTTAAGAGGGCCACCATAATGCCCGACTTGTAAGATTTCCCTCGTGTCAAAAAAAAAGAAGAAATTTTATCATGATTTAATAGAACAACAGCGTTCAGTGGATTAACACAGCAGTAAATTGAAACTTGAGGAGCTGTGTTCTTTTTCTTCTCCCAAAGGATGGTATTAATTGCACTCATGCATGGAGTGCCGCTCCAAGGCTGGACGGGCTTTCACCCTCTGACTGGCGTTATAATCAGTCCGTAATCAGCTAAATGCCTGTTGTGCCTGCTTACAGGAGGGGAGGGGGACAGTAACCTCGTCTTGGCACGCGATCGAGTTGGTCCAATTCATTAATCTCTGATTCGCCAGTGCATCCAAGTAATGATCCTTTCGCCCGAGTCTGTGTGTCAGTCGCTCGGTGTCCATTTCATATTGTATTTGTATTGGTCGTTGTTCGTTCATTAATAATACATGTACATGGACCAGAGATGAAGTTGGTAGAACCTCTCTCTGAGAATGAAATATAAAACAATGTTTATTTGATAGCGTAAACTATTTGTAATGGATGGACATCACCAAGAACCTGTTACTGTATCGACTATTATTATCAGATTAATGGGTTGATCTGATGAAATCTGAGTAGGCTTTACCTCGGGCTAGTTTGTCAGGTAATCAAGCATGTGGTGCAGGAGTTTGGGAAATGAATAATTTAAGAAAGGGTTACAAAATTTTGGAGTTGATGAAGAATGTTGGCATTCTTGACACAGTGTTTTGCTCCGAAAGTTTTATGTTCCATAAAAATGGCTCTCTCAGTCGAAGTGGGTTATTGCGTAGTAATGCTTCACCTCGTGCCCCCTCACTGAATTCATATCGCCTCCCCCCCCAGCAATCCCAGGAAAAAAGACGACACAAACAACCAGCTTCAAATTGTTTCAGATGTCGAACATCGTGACCTAAATCCAAACATGGCGACCTAAATCCCAACATCTTGACCTAAATAAAACAGGCTATAAATCCACACAATTCCTTCCACCTCCAACCCTTCAACCAAACAGAGAAACAGAAAAAGAAAAAAAGGCCCCCAGAAATAGCAGTTGACTTTCCTTTTGTATTGACCAACCTCATGGGGATTACCCACACTCCATAGCGGCTGTTTACTCAGTTAGGCAGAGATGAATAGAGATACATGGGCTCGTCAATGCAAGTTAGCCTTTGACTGTCTTGTTTGCAGAGAAGAGATGTTTTCAAGTATGAAATATTTTATTACACCGTAGTTCATTTGTGTTGAGCCATTGGAGATCACCACTTTGAACGTGAAATTTTCGGGATGCGGCTAGTTTAGTGCTATCAAGGAAAAATACATTGTATGTTCGTATTTGGCTCTTGCTGCCACGGGAAAAACAGGACATGTAGTTGCTGAAGGCTTACCGTAGATGATTCTACGAGTCGCGACTTGCCTGTGCATTTTGGAGGCAAGAGAGCCAGGATTGAAACAGTTATCTGGATCCTTTGAAAGTATTCGAGGAAGAAGTAAAAAGCATTTAGGCTCTCTGTGTGGTTACTTGGAGAGGAAAATGCATGGGACAAAGTATCATTTCTGATCGGTATCACATTCCTATCAGCTGAGCTTGAGATATTCCATGCATTAAATGGTGCAGTGCAATAAACGGGCAGGTATTGACTTAGCTGAGAAATTCATGCAGTTTGCAAAGAGAAGCTTAGAATTAGTTGGCCAAGTTTCTTGACAGCTTAATTACGCACTTTGGGAACCATGAATAGGGTTGCTGTTTCTCCCAATTGTGATGCATCGAATTTGTAAAAGGTCTGTCGACTAAACTCCGGGGAAAAAGGTTTTTGAGGACATGCATGACAGGTCAGTGCAAGCAAATCAGTTGAAAACCTCTGGAATCAACGCTCATAGAGATGAGCTTTAGGATTAACTCACAGCAGGAGACTGATCAACCCACCTACATGTAAGAACTTGGCTGTAATACACCCGATCATTTGAAAACTTAGCATGTACATGTACTCGCGGCACGAGTACATCTGACAAGTTTCAATCCCCCTTTGCACAGGGTGTTGTGGCGATGGTCATTTGTAGCTTGTGGCCCCACACATGTTGTTTGGCATGCAGTGAGCCTGTCAGTTGGAAAAGTTGACCTTTTGGCTGATCTGTCTCTGAGAAATGGGCATTTTATGAGGACAGGTCTGTCTGAGTTCTTCATTTTTGGGAAATCCAAAAGCATGCCTGCCACTTGTCTAAATTTTTAGTTCCAAAGGCCTACAAATCAGATTGTCCCAATTTTCGGAATTTTCAGAAGAAATCCAAAAATCTGAAAAACGTCTTGTACACCATGCACCAACTGAAAAGTTTGTCTGTCCTTGATAAACATGGATATCAACAGAGCATGGTGGTTTTGGAGAATAGCAAAGTGCATCCATGCGCTCCATAAGATTGACAGTGAAATCATGGCGGCACAAGCACACAAGGACTGAGACTTGACACAAACACCCTACAGCTGTTTTCAGTTTAATACATCCACACACAGCTTCATCATACATGTCTAGCTGCCAATGCAAAGTCACTGAAAACACAGGTGTTGGGATCTACATGTACATGCTATCACTGTCTGGTTCCCAGACCCAAAGATCCCGACAATATTTATCGCATGTTGAATGGATGGGAATGACTTGGTGAAGTGAATGAATGCGAGATGAGTGTAGCAGCAGTGAGAAAGCGAAATGCAAACGCAGAGGACAAAATGACATGAAAAGGAAAATTAGAGCACTTGCAGTGTTGGAAAATTAGTAAACTGCATTTACTTACCGGTAAGTGATCAAAGCCATAGAAAGAATACGGAGCTTATTACGAATGTTTTCACACATTATGGGCCTATCCAGTTTTATTGGACGGAAAGTGTAGGGCCAAGGATACGGATGCACATGGAATTCAGTCGACTTGCCCTAGTCTGGGGCTACTGGAAGCTGTTTTCCCGTCTCGATGTTTTTATTACTGTGTACAACTTCATGCAGTGAAGAGAAAAGTTAATGCAGTCGGGAAAAGGAACCGCTGGAACAAAAAAAACTGCATGTGGCAGTAGAGAATGTCAGAGCGAAAGAACCAAGTCAGAGGAATTACTAGTAGTTTGTGCAGGGACAGCGACTGATTCTGTTTTAGGTTTATTGCAGGAAGTGGTGTTCCAGAAGATCTTTGGAAGTGTCTTAAAACTGCTAAAACCCAGGACTTTCCATTGGGTGCTGGCCCTTGTCTCCTAACAGGGTTATTTGCCCCTGGACATCTTTAGGGTGAACAGTACTGGAAGTTATCTATAAAACTGAAAAAAATCCCTTTGAATGAAGATCACCTAAAGTGGGCTTAACATGGGTTTAAGTTGATCAAGTAGGCAATAGATACGAAGGATAATGTCCGCGTGATGTCTGCCTTTGGATAGGATTTCAAACGGCACTGAAGCACCAAGGTCTGTGGGCTCCAGGATGAGCATGCAAATGTATGTATCATTTTGAGACTAAAAGTGGCCCACTGCTAGCCATGATTTGTCACTGCTGTCTCAGTTTGCCACTGAGTCACATCAGGCTGTGAAATTCTGCTTTTGTTGGAAGTTAACGAGGTGTCAAGACCGCGGTGTGTGATTGCTTGTGATTTGGGTTCGGTTACCCTCTTAGTGTGGTGAGCTGGTCACAGCACCGTACCGGTAGCTAGAATGACAAATCAGTCGGCTGCAGAGCCAACGCAAGTGACAGTAGTCTGAAACAGTGAGCTGACAAAGACATTATGTTACATAAGTAGGTATAAACCTTTCAAGCCCGGAGGTCAAAAATATTCCAGACTAATATTGATTTTGTTTGTGATGAGAACTTCTGCAGCTGTGGGTAGGCTCGTGCTGGCGGACAGTATTTTGTATTATATGCAAACCAAGCTTTTGCGCACTAAATTGTAATGCAGCATTTTGTGCCGTTGTTGAAAGAAATACCTGAATAGGGACAATCTTGGTTTTTAAACTGTCCTCTTAAATTAGCCAGACTGGTTCCCTATCAATCAAATGCATGGAAGCTCGCAGTTGTGAACAGTGAACAGTGCTCACGTGTTATTTTGTACCTTGGACTTGCTCAGCATCATAGGTGTAATATGTCACTGAAGATGGGTGTTTAGGGTCATCTGAGTTTGTAAAATAGTTACCTTTTAATAATGCATGGATTTGGAACTTCGTAAACCACCTTCAGTATTTTTATTAGAATTCCAAACAAGGTTCTTCTACAAATATAAGAGAACTGGCATTGAAATTACCAAGGGCAATATTTGGAATTTTTCTGAATGGTTTGAATTCATGCGTTATCAAGCCTGAGGCATAAACTTAAAAGTGGTGTTTGACCTGATGGACTTCAATTTGTAACCCAGTCTTGCAGAATTACTTTGCAGTTGCCAGAGCCACTTTTAAAGTAAAGGTCCGTCAAAAATCTTTCAGTACTTGGACAATGTAAATCGATAGGAGCCTTCAACATTTTCGACCCGGTAATGTCCATATTTATCAGGATGCCACACTAAGTACTGCTTCAAAACAAAGAGATCAGTGTGCTGATGTAGGTGTGTCATCGTAGGATCTGGCCACAGTCTTAGAAGAAAACTGAGAGGAGTAGGCCTGAAATGGTCATTGAAGAATGATTCACGGCAGTACTTTGCTCTTTTTTTCCCCCTGGCACCAAGCAGCCACATGTTGGATCCCTCCTCTTCAGATGGAGCCTAGAAAACAGGAATGTAATGAAATTTGAGAATTCAGGATTTTTAGTCTTAAAAATAGGTCTGGAAAAGGCTACAGGAGAAAAAAGGAATCTTGGGCACAGTAAGTATGATGACCTGGCATGAAAGGCAAGATTCATTGACCATTCCACAAACTGTGGTCATTTATTGTTTGTCTCAAAGAGTGGGTTCCCCACCTGTTTGGCCATAAGTCAACCGTTCTTATATCCTTAGTCCTTTTAGCAGAAGGGCCCAAGTGGGCTTACAGTCGCCTGTACTGCAGCTGATCGGGCGATGTTGGGAGGGGGTGGGGGAGAATCTGCCCGGCCGTCACGTTTACTCTGGTAGTCAGGGTTTGTTTGTTGTACCAAGCCTTTGGGAGTTTTCCAGAAATGTCTTAGGATTTTGACACAACTTTCATGAAAATCGACATACCATTCTCACAGAATGGCAGTATTTCTGAGACAGATCAGCCCAAAGATAATGACTTACAACCACAGAACCCCATATTGGACTCAATTGAAATTTTGAAATGAATGTCTGTACGTGTACGTCAAGTTGGGAAAAGATTGGGCCTTGGACTGTCGATGGGGGGGGGGAGAGCAGAGTCTGAAAAGGTCTGACTTGGGATTAACTGCTTGTCATCGCGATTGCACCATTGCTGCTGTATTGGTACTAGTCATGTTCATCATGTACATAGTTCGCACCAGTTTCCATGATGTAGCCAAGTGAAAAGAATTGTACCCCTGTGAACTCAAACATTGTTACAATCCTGATTAAAACTTTGATTTAGTTTTAAAAAAAAGGTGTTGAACTGTGACCCACCACCCTCAAACTTGCTGATGTGTTAGCTTGAAGGTTGTTGAAAGTAATTTGTACCGGTACTGTACATTCAGAGTAGATTCTCAGATGATCAGATGAGGTCGATTCAGACATGTCTGTGATTACTGCAATACCGTACCAGCACCCTATCATCTGATTTAGTCAGCACTGCATTAGCTGTCCTTTTTCTTAATGATTGGGCTATCATGGTGGGAAATTGAGAAATTTTGTGAGTGCCAAGATGCCTGTATTAATTAACCCTAACCCTCCTCAATCCTTCACCTGTTGGAGGATTGAAGAGTGTTAGGGTTAATAAGTTGACAAGCAAAGGTTGCACATTATATCCCATCCTCACAGGGTCCTGGGTTCAAATCCAGCTGCTTCCCACAGGTTGTGTCCGTGGGCAAGCCACTCCACTCATGCACTCCACGAATAACTCAGCCGAGACTGTCCTCTCATTCAGAGGGAATAGAAATCTTCTCTCTCATTTCATGGCATTCATTTACAACATGGTCCCTCTGGATTGTGCTCCCTGAGTCTACTTGATGTGAACACTCTGAAATGGCAAGGAACCTGACTATTTTGCTTCAGTTGACAGGATAGCCTCACTCACACAAATTGCTTCACTCAGACAACAAAGCTGATTCAATGTTTTATCTATGATTTGGAGCTACCCATGGGAGTACAAGGATGGTAATCTTCAATTTCTCCCATTGCATCATCTTTATTTCCTTATATATTAAGTTTTTGACAATTTTCTCAGGGATCACCCCGCTTTTTGTTCAAGATGGTTGACTTCTTAATAAAGCCTAGAAGTGGAAGAAAGGGAAGATGATCTTTAACTTGATGAGCCCCATTGGCTGAAGACAGACTTTGATAAGTAACCAATCGTAACTTTGTTCCCTTTTTTTTATCTTCCTCCTTCTCCAGTGGGCGTGCCATGACCCTTCCACGCTGCAAACCCATCGAGGAGTTCAAGGACCTCCACCAGGGCTACCCGGGGCTGTCGACTGGCAGCCTGGCCTCCAGCGCCCGCGCTTCCACCGAGTTCATGCCCCCACCCAGCAAGGAGTGCAAGGTGGGGCCCATCTCGGTACCCTACCTCAGCCCCCTGGTGCTGCGCAAGGAGGTGGAGAACGTCATCGAGAACGAGGGCGAGGCCTGCCTGCGGGCTCCGAGCTTTGTGGTCCAGCACCCTATCATCTTCTGGAATTTGGTAAGCCACCTGCCCCAGCTGTGTTATTCGTTAAGCTTGATAACGTTCCATGGATCACTCAGTGCGCACTCATCTCATGGTTGTCTCATCAGTAACTTACATATGGAAGAAATAGTTCTTAACATACCTTAAGGGTTGATAAACATCATTTCAACATGAATTTTAAATTTCCAGTGTCCGTGAGAGATGTAGACATCCCCCACCATTCTCCTATTCCACTCACATCAGGGTGATATTGACTTACAAACACCATTTGTGGCATTGTTTATCTCTCACAAATCTATGTAGTTTTATTCCGTGGGGAATTTGATCCTTAAGTAACTCTAGCTGATCATTCAAGTGTTTTCTCTGAATCTTGATTTTGCACCATCGGCTCACAAACTTTGAAGACCCATATCACGCAGTAAGTCTTGATCAGTGGCATTTTAGCCTTCATCAATAAGGTTCAAGACAAGACCTCTCCCCCCCAAGAGATATCTTCCGGCTGCCACAAAAACAGCATGACCGCAGACAAAGATTTAGGCATGGTGAATCCGCCCCCCATGTCTTTGATTGCTGAAGATCTTTCTAATATTAGTTTTACATTTCCCCTCAGATTTGGTACTTCCAGAGGTTGAATTTCCCCAACTACCTTAAAGGAGTACTGCTGGCAGCATACAGCGAAAGCCGAGACAATACTGTAAGAGGGCTCTACAGTTCTGTTTCTTGGCGTTGTGCTTGTGAAGTGTGCTTGTGAAACATGATGAAGAAAGTGGGGAAAAAAATGTGTACAGTATTCACCGTTATGAAGATCGCATGTACTGTTCACGAGTACAGTGGTGTTCAAAGTTTGTATTCCCATGAGGTGACAGATGGAGTGTTCCTTTACACAAGGCAGAAATGTTGTCTGTCGCCAAAGGTTATTCTGTCAAAGTGGAACATTCGTTATTTCTCTGTAAGCCACCTGAATAAATCCACACTAACTCCCTGCCTGAATAAGTCACTTACATCACCTATGAGTGCAGAAATTCCCCATGGTAATATCTTGGAAATGCTCAGAGTTGAGTACTCAGGCAATTTGGAACAGCCCCTCCTTTCCCCGCCCTCAAAAATAACTACTAATTGAGTGAAACTGAATTCCATGAATTTTACCCATTTCCCTTGACACATACCATACTCATTTCCGAAATCTCGTGTGTGAAATACTGTGAATTGATTTGAAAGAAAACAAGTCAACATTGTGGTTTTTGTAATTTTCTTCTAATTGGCCCACTCTAATTGCCTTCTTCCCAGGACTACGTCCAGTGGTTGTCCACAGACTCGCGCTATGTTAAAATCAGTGTCCTGTGGGACAACGTCAAATTGTACGACGACAGCGTGCTGCCGATGTACCTACTCTATGGAACCCAGGGAACACTCTCTCTGGACCCTCTCATCAAAGATCAACAGATATTCTCCAAACCGTAAGTCAAACTCCACACTCTCTAACTATCTATTCCTGTCAAGCTTGTATATATGTTTAACCTTGTCACAATTTTTCCCCATAATGGATAGTTTGCTTTACAGCCGTCTTACAGGGCACAGTACCTTTGTTCTGCTTGGGCAGGCTAATTGTTACCAAATTAAAATAACCCAAACCTTCCAAGGTGCGCTGCAATAGACGCTTGTTTATCTTCCCACTTACAGGCCTTGACCTTAAGATTTTTTTTAAAAACTATCCCACTGGGAAAGTTAACTTCTTTGTCACCACTGTTTCAGCTAGTGAGCCATGCAGCCGTGTTTTGCACTGTCAGTTTTGCGAGATCACGGCCCGTTTTTTTAAGCACGGCCTGGCAGTGCAAATCAAGCCGTGCACTACGGGTACTTAATTCGAGTCTTGTGTAATCTAGATCCCAAAAAATGTGGAAATAAAATCTGAGCTAAAATTCAGTCTTTTCCCATGCTTTTTCCCAGCCCCATCAACCAAGTCCAACATACGCTGCAGTAAAGCACATGTATGCTGGGACATTTGGTTTGAACGTATCAACGCTGGTAGGCGGGTTCCCTTACTTACAAATAATGAGCTATAGCACCTTATCTATGAACTTGTAACAAAATAAATACAGGGAGCCATACTTGTTCACCAGCAATCGATCATGCATGTAATCAACCTCATTCCCATGGCAATCGTTAGCTGCCATATTGCGCCCACTCTGGCACGAGGTAGTCCATGGGGACGAGGTTGACATATAATCGTTTCGGGATTTGCGCTGCATGCTCACTACATCATCCAGAATGAAACGAAAACTAACAGAATTTCTTCTTGAAGGCAAGGGCTGGCCTATACATAAACTTTGTTATTGTCAATAATCAGCTTAAAGCTTGTTTAGGTTCTTCTACCTTAACAATGGAAATAGTGTCAAACTCTTCCGATGCCATGTTCATGCCATGTTGGCACAAGTGTGAGCACGTGGCCTGCCTGTGGTGTACGTGCGTGTGTGTACAGTGTGCGTGTACAGCGTGCATATGTATACATACTATGCATGTACAAGGTATTTTTTCATCCACATTGAAGTTGAGTCTTGTACTCAAATTGCTTGGTCTTAGCCAAATTGTCGAAGGAAACATGCACTTAGGAATACTGGGATTCATTTTGTATCATTATTGATTTTGTTGCTTATCACATAATTATCTGAATGTAATGTATTGCAAACAAAAAGGCAGAAAAACATTTGTCAAGTACTGAACTGCACTACCTGCATACCATTTTTTTAAAACAAGAAAGTGGCTACGAGAAATCTGTTCAAAGGTGTTTGTCATTCGCTTCTTTGTAGCAGGGCTGCTTAATCACATTATATAAAACAACAATTGCACACAGTTTTACAATTTTTTTTCTTCTAAAAGCTGTTATTTTTTGTTCAAAAAGGCAAAACTCTCACAAGGAAATGTCAGAGATTCATCAGAGACCACCAGAGAGCATCTAAAATAGGCAGAGCTTCCAGGGCCCTTACATGTATGCAGGCCGTGGATCCCGCCCGTAAGGGACTTCACGCTGCGCGCTCATGTTGCTTGCTTCCCGCACAAATTTTGGACTCTAACAAGTTTGCACTCCCTGTTTTTACATTTTGCACCCCCCACTTTTCAAATCCTAGCTAAAACACTGTTTGTCACCAGCTCGCAGGAATTTCTCTAGCCCACTTAACATTGTTAGGCAAAACCAACTTTGACTGGCTTTTTCAACTTTATTTTTGAACCGTTGGCATTTTTTAAAACTTAAAAGTGGAGGCTTCAAAACTAGGACAATTAATTATAAACAGCTCATAAAATTTTAATCAGCATGAAACCCAAGGAATCGCCAGAAAATGGCAAAATACAAACTAAAAATGAAGTGACAAATGGGCATTTGAGGATTTTTTTTATTGAAACAGGGGTGAGATTTCTCAGCTTTTTAGCTGATTGCAGCATTTTTGGTTCTGGATTTCAGCTTTATTTTCCTCACTGGCTGTATACAAAAGTATAGGAGATTTTTACAGTTCAGCTATTTTCAGCTGTTTTTATCATTGGTCAATCTCATCCGTGTTGAAAGTAATCTGTCACGTGATACCTAAGATGAAACTGGTTGTAGTCGAACAGAAAAAAACCCATTGGTCCAATTTACGGAGGCCATGTGACTTACTCACCGATGCTGGTGTGTGAATATCAAGATGCGCGCTGCCTAGAATTGTTATTTCTCACCCATGTCACACCTCCGCATGTGCAACGGTAATCACAGTGGACGTGTTTGAGAGCCCAAATTCATCTGCCTTCAGCAACACTCACATCTGCCCCTCCTCTTAACCTGCAGTTGCCCGAGATATATAATGAAATATGATTTCATTATTTCAAAAGGAAATTCGGTGAATTCCTAATTATTTTAGGCGATTGTCCGTGAGTATGTAATTATTGAATAATTGGGTCGTCGTTTTCTTTCATACACAATACACATGTACATGAATGTGTATTCCCTAACCCTTAAGTTTGGTGTACAGTAAATGACTTACATATAGGATCTTGTTGGACTTGACATGGCAAGGGATAATTACAGATTAATGTATTGGTAGACGCTTTAGAATGGGGTATTGTATTATGGACTTAAAGTTGTGATTCACTTGGCCTTTTATTTACACCTCATTCTCTCTACATTATTGTCATGATTCCTGTTGTTTGGAAGGCAGCAAGTGGATTGATTATTACTTGCATCTGCAATGATCAAGGTCAACAGCCAATCTCGTCATGTCAGTACATGTACATTGCTAATGTGTATAACAAAGTTAATTAAATCTAATTTAGATTTATGCTTTGGCTACTTTTACCGCTGTTTTTAATTGTGTTGAGGATGGCCTTTAAATAATGATATACCTTGTCTCAAGCCGTGGCCTTGGAAGCCAGCTGCTATAATCCCCCTCAACAAATGCCTGGTTATCTCTTCTAGTCAGCCAACAACTTTTCCCGGGTTTTCATTTTGACAAGATTTTCCTCTCGGTGTCACAATAAGCACGTGCATGAAACAGGTTAATGCAGCTGTGTCGGTGCACTCACAGCTCAACGATACTTGGTCCGGCAATGTGCATAACCAAATCCAGATTATCAATCAGTAGAAGTTCATGCAACGAAGTCACAGCCATCGGCCATTTTTGCAAATTTTTTTTTTAAAATGAGTTTCAGTATTCCCAGTGTTAGCACTTACATCATTGCCTTGGCGCAGCTCATGCTGTATGCCCCCTGCCGAAGAAAGTGGTCCAAATCATCAATTATTTACAGGAGTTCGTCCTTGCTGGCCCATTCATTAATTTTATTTTTTGCCGGATATGTGTCATCAGTAGCATGGATGGAATAAACCAGTTTTTGTATGTCCAACTAGCATACTCTTTGTTGTTGAGGAAGATGACTTGAACCCTAACTTAGGCCTTTTATAAGTAAGACAAAACCCGTTGCCCATGATATGTTGGCAGTTATTACTCCTCATGACAGATGAAATTTAGCATCCCTTTTATAGGAGTGTCCGTACCAATGGCATTAATTCCAGACATTCAGGAAGTAGCTCTTGCCATGTGACGTTGGTCATGCATGGAAGAGACTCTGCATTTCTCCCGGATACAACCTCTGGGGCTGAATTTGCTTGACTCGCAGGTACAGCAGTGCAAGATTCGAGTTGACACAAAGCAGGATGTTCTACGCCGGTGGTTTGCAGAGTCCGAGAAGTTGTTGTAGATCCCAGCTCTATCATCAAGTACATGTATATATCTCTTTACCCGTTATCTGTACTCCTGTTAGATATCAAAGACAGAAAGTGCTTTGTGTATTGGTAATGCATGCACAGGATATACATGTACATGTAACTCGAGGGACGTGTTGTGAACAAACCACGAAGCTGTTCTCAGAATTTTCCTTTTTCATCTTTATCATTTTGGAAAACCAGATCAAATCATTGAAACTATCTGTAAGGGAAACTTTCACCTGATTTGTCTGAAATTCTCACAGTAATCCCAAAGGGAACCACTGGTAAGATAGATAAATGTGCAAAGTGAAAAAAGTGTACAAAACGTAGGGATAAAACTGCAGATTTAATCTCATGTCACGTCACCGTGACAATTTTATTTTGACAGCCCCACGGGCTGATGGACTACTTGTGCTTCCAGTTACAGAAACATCCAGATGTTTGGTCCCCTAGTCTTTACCTTCAGAAAAACGTACACAAAATCTACGAAGAAAAATTGCAGCTTTAAAGTCACGTCACGAGATTTGCTTTTATATTGAAAAAAAAGAAGAAGAGATATTATATATTGGATTCTTGAGTATATTTGTAATTGAACGAAGCCGAAAAAAAACATGATTTCTCTTTCGTTCAGGACTACTGTCATTAAGATTGATAATATTGTGTAGTAGAAAAACGTGTACAAAACCCTAATGGAGAAAACTGCAACTTTAATCTCATGTCATGTGACCCCCCGATGACGTTACCGGGACGATTTTATTTTGACAGCCCCACGGGTTGATGGACTACCTATGCTCCCAATACAAAGTCACTCAGTTGTATGAGTGCACCAGTCTTTGACTTTAGAAAAACGTGTACAAACCTATGGAGAAAACTGCAACTTTAATCTCATGTCATGTGACCCCCCGATGACATTACCGGGACGACTTTATTTTGACAGCCCCACAGGTTGATGGACTACCTATGCTCTCAATACAAAGTCACTCAGTTGTATGAGTGCACCAGTCTTTGACTTTAGAAAAACGTATACAAAACCTATGGAGAAAAACTAAATATTCAAAATTCAATAATAAATCACGTGATGAGGTCATCATGACTTTGTTTTCCTAAACCCTATCTAGTTGTTAGGCTAAGAATCTTGACCTAACATCCATCGAGACAGGTCAAGAACAGTGTGGAAGTCTCGTTGTTGAAAAACGTGTACAAAACCCTAATGGGGAAAAATTAAATATTCAAAACTCAATAATAAATCATGTGATGATGTCATCATGACGAATTTATTCTAGGTCCATCCTTGGATGATGGTCTGAAGGTCTGCCAAGTTTGAAGTCAATCAGATATATAAAACTACCAAAGCCGACTACCAGAAGAGGATGTGTGCAAACCCTATGGGGAAAGAGTCTGAAAAAGGAAAAGAAAAAAAAAGGAAAAAAGAAGGGGAAAAAAAAACTTAAGGAAAAACAAAAGCTGATTCGCCGCAACAGGTAATAATGCCACTTTTTATACTGGGTACCGGTAGACGTATGTGTGACACGCTGTATCAGACACAGAACTGAGTTGACAGTACTTCTTGACAGGTGGTTCACATGTTGCACATACATATTTATTGTATTTTTATAAGGTAATATGACAACCAGAATTAGAAGCCATTACTGCAGTGGCACCATGCTTGCATGCATAATGCATGCGCGTTTTAAAAAGCTGTTCATAGTAGGGTGCTTTGACTTTTCAAGATGCACTTTCATCTCCATTTTAGAGAACATTCTCGTGACCGTAGCACTACTACTGTCTTTTCATCTCCTAGTGGTCTATAAGTTTTGCTGTTCATTTTTGTTTGTGTTTGTTCGTTTTTTTTTTCTCCAATTTTGGAACTTTTGCACAATAGTCTGTTTTGTTCTTGACTTTTTGTCAAAGCTTATTTTTAAATCGTAAATGTTAAGCTGAAATGTCCAAGATGTACGTACACACACATACTGACCCTAAATTCAGACTTAATACAAGTGCCTGTAGTAGTCTGTCTTATATTCAGCTTTATTCACAACTATGCCTTGCACTAGCAGGATGCTACATGTACATGTCATTAGTTTTGTATGGTAATGTCACATTACAGCATTTTTACTAATTATTAATGCATTTCAATTCTAATGCATTTTTCGTATCATTTCTTATGCATCAAATTTTGTGAAATCCCCAATGTTGTCGCCTTGTTGTTACGCGGCTCTTCATTATGAATCCAGCAACACTTCCATGCATTTCCTTGCAGTTGGGTGAAGCAAAGAAGATGACTTTTGACAGTCCTGTTCTACTTTTGCCACTGAAAACCTTTTGTGGATCAATATTTTCAGGGGCCTTAGAACTACTGGTGTACTGTCAGCACCCAGACTGAGCCCGATTTTCTCCTGAGGCGGGGTAGACTGTGAAACTCCAAACAAATAAGCAAGACCGGCCCACATTGCAAGCTGCCATTATTAGTAATAAATTGTCCTGTCAAAATGACAGATTCAGTCTCTCCTCAGTCTAGCCTGATCATCACCAGGGGGCCAGTACTTTGAGGCTGATCAACAATAAATTTTGCTTACCTGATTTATCTGCTGGGTGTGTCGATGAGGATCAGTCTCGGGAATATTAATGAGTCTTGTGTAGAAAGTGTAAGGTCCGAAATGCAAGTAGGCAACGCATAGTATTGAGACCTGAGGCCAACTTGGAAAATTGCTAAGGAGACAAAAATTTGGTTAGCAATAAATAGGTCACCAGCTAAAATTGTTTATGATGCATATTGTTTTCACTGGTTCTCACCTGATATTTGTGCTTTAGCAATTACAGATATTTTCTCCTTAGGTGCTCTTTGACATTGTCCAAAAAGTTCAACCTTGCAGAGCTGTTTCGCAGAAAACACAGCCTGGAAGATTAAAACTCCAAAAGTGCAAATTTGACTAAGAACAAGTTTGTATTATCAAGAATGGATTTGTGCCAGGGAGATGTTATTTGATTTTAGACTTTTGCCCTGGCCGACGTGTATTATAACATTATTGTATACTCAGTGTTTTCCCCCGAAGGCTCTTTTTTTCACAAGCCTTCAAAAAATCTATCATTAATTAGGTTTATATTGAATAAAGTTGCAAGCCTTACATGTATTCAAGTCATAGGCATCATGACTTAATTTATTTCATCATGAATTTGTGCCTTGTAACTCCCTGAAATTGGCTCTGCATTACCAACTCATACATGCACATGGGGTTTAAAACAGTTTATTTCTTACAGCTCATACAAGTTCCTGCAGAAGCTGAGATCAATAACGGAAATTGAAATTGTTTTCTAAAACCCAATATCTGTCTGTGTATTGTGTTGTAGGTTCATGATTCAGCTGGTCAAGTACATCCGTTACAACAACGTGTATCAGCCAATCATTCTCCTGCTGGAAGAGTTCAAGAAGCTCGGGGAGAACACGGCGGCCAGACGCAGTATTTATCGGGAACTTCTCTTTTTGTCCTTTGTGGCCCTAGGCCGAGAGAACATTGATCAAGGTAGGCTCATCCAAATGCTCCAAGTCCCTACAATGCTATGTGCGTAAGGTTCACTGTGCATAGTGGTATTGGCTGCTCAATGTACCGGTACCTGTTGGTATTGACGTTCAAGACTCATGGATAACCTCTGCTTATGGGGCCCGCAAAGCTTTCCTGAGACCACTCGGCTCCCTGGGACCCTGCCTTGTGATGCTGCCCTTTGGGCAAGGAAAAAGGGACGAAAAGCAGAAAAAGGACCAAAAAAAGTTTTCCAAACATTACGATGTCAGTAAAATTGATTGATTTATTTTTCTAAAGATAACCCTTACCCACCTCAAATCCTCTGAAATCCTCTGAGTGGTTTTGGAGGATTTCAGAGGACTCAGGATGAATGATGATTGGAACATTGGAGGATTTTGGAGGATTGAGGATGAATGGTGATTGAAGCATGGAGGATTTTGGAGGATTGAGGATGAATAGTGTTTTAAAGGATAGAGGATTTCAGAGGATTGACGCATGCTGATTTAAAAGCTGGAGGATTTTGGAGGATTGAGTTTGAATGCTGATTGAAGTACTAAAAATCAGTCAAATAGTAGTGGTGCTTATGGTCACACATTATACTGTTTATAATATACATGCATCCAAGGGCAGTGTGTTCCATTGTTCACTGCTGCTGGTCATAAATTACACAATTTCTCAACTGCAGTGTGTTAAAACAAAGGCACGTGTCTGCTATGTTTATGCAAAAGTAAAGCCGTTAGCCAACTCCTCAAAAAAACAGCTTCAGCCCAGCAACCAACCTGATGTGCCAAACCCTTCCCCTCCCCCAAGAAACAAAAAAGCCCCTCCTCCCAAAAAAACAAAGCAGGACCATGGAGGATTTTGTAGGATTGAGGATTCAGGTTTCTTTCATTTTGTGCATAAGCCAAAAAATGGAGGAGTTTGGAGGATTGAGGATGAATGCAGTTTTTGAAGTTGGGCAATTGGAAGATTTTGGAGGATTGAGGATGTGCCCTAGTAAAATGGCCCCAGTGGGTCAAGGTTAAAGCATATTGAAATGTTTCCATTTCAGTTTTTTAATGCTTTCATAAATGGCTGGTTAATGGTTAGATTGGAGGTGGACGTCAAGATACAGATGATATCTATGTTTCTCTCATGTACTCTGGATTATTGTAAATATTTTCGGACAGAAGGATTGAGGGGGAGTCTAATGCTACAATACGGAATTTCATTTTGATTTCCTCTGTTCATGCATGCATTTAAGCATCTGAAACACACATGGTCATTCACAGCCTAAGTTATCGGTCTCACATTCGCCAGAGATTTCACACCTTTTTGAAATAGAGGCGCAAAACTGAAACCTTTCAAGGTTGGGACTTGCAGAAGGAGGTGGCTTAAACAGAACAAGGCTCCACTGAACTAACATCGGACATTCATTAAAAATGCACCCTTTGGCGCCCCAGTCAATCTTGTTTCCTACGTGACTGTGCATGTGTGAAGACCAGGCTGATTTTGACGAGCAGTGAGCGTAATCAGAAGCGATATGACGAGGAGGTTTTGATTCAAGGCCTGTCACAATTCAATGACACAGTATATGTGTTCGAATGTCCTCTGAATGTTCTTGTGTCATGGCAGTTATGGCCTCTGATTGCAACTGAAAAATGGTTAATACCAAGAATTGCACTACAAACATGCTCGTGACTTTGAAGGTTGGAGCAGGAATGTGTTATGGGAAGGCTTGAAGTTGACAAAAATCCAGCAGTATCCAGTGAGTTTTTTGCTTTAGATAAACATGGTAAGTCGTACTATAAAATAAATAAACAAAACAAAACAAAAACACTCTTACGCCACTTTCTTTCAGATTTTTTATTCAAAACACTTTCGGCCTTGTCCCGATGCATTGCACCTGAGGATGCTACAATAGGATGTTGAATTTTTTTCTTCACCTCTGTTTGAAATGACGTGCCTTCTAAGATTGATTTATCTGTTTTCCCCCCAATCTTGACAGATGCCTTCGACCAGCAGTATCGCCAGGCCTTCTACAAGCTGGAGAAAGAGAACGGGCCCTTCGGCAAGCTGCTCATCACTGATGACAAACCGCCCCCCTTGTCGGTCCAGATGTGCAGGAAGGCGTTTGGGGACCTGTTACTGTAGCGAGTGACGAAATGCTGACGCCATAAGGAGAGCGTTACCTCTCTGGATGAAATCTTCGGAAAGAGGTTGTTACACTTTGATGAAAACCGCTTTGGCTTGTAGTAACGCCGGGCTTTAAGATCCTTTTGTAGTATTATTGATTGTACTGTTTCCACATTTAATTGAATTCCACAAGAGAAAAAGAAATTGAAACAACACATCCAGAGTTTTTGTAATAAGATGAAGGAACATCATTAGCTGTCCATGCTGAAACCCGTAGACACTTTAAAATTTATCAATATTGGGATTTCCCCCAACAGGCAGATCTAAAAACGTGTCAAAAAAGAAGAATGACTGGTTCCTTTGGGCCGTTCCTGGTTGATTAGCTTTATCTGCTTGCCATATTCACACTCCAGAAGAAATTGAAATGGAATTCCTCAGTGTTAAAGCACGGAACGAATTCTGGCCTTGAGGTTTATGCTGATGGTTTCTTGGTAGACTTCTTCCTTGACAGGTTCAGACTAGAGCCCCGGGCGGTTACACTGCATGATGCTTTAAAGCTGATTGTCAAAGATTGGGAATTTCTTGGGACTTTGTTGAAGACAAGGAGGTTTTTTCCTCCAGTGGAACGTGCTACACGTGCATGTATGAGTTTCCTCTATAGTCGGTGCTGATTTTCAGTTCATCTTAATGTATTTTGCCTGTGAAGAGGATCAAAGCAGATTGTCGCTGTCACGTGATAGAGTCCCTTACGTTTACTTCCAGTTATTCCCTTATGGGAGGCTGCACAACGATTTCAAATACGAGTAACAGGGGATGTGCAAGCACTTAATTCGTAAAGAATTTCTTTTTCACATCACGGCTCTCAACAGGAGTAGTTTTCCTTTTCCTGAAAGGGCATGCTGCTTTTATACTGCTCTTTCAAGTAAGAAAGCCAAATTAATTTAATCAGAGAGTAAATTGTGCCTATTATAATGTGATGATATGTTCACATCCAGCATCAGTGGTGTAATGGGGGAGGGGGCTGGCCCCACTCCATCCCTATGCTTGAGGCCTGACACCCCCCCCAAGAAAGCCTTAGTCAGAGTTTTGACTGTGACCGAAATCACCGAATCCATTGAGTGCCCCCCTCTATGGAATGAGGGCGCCCAGGTGCCCCCCTGCAAACCTATTCCAGTCATGCCACTTTTTGGGGCTGGAATAAGAAAGAGTAAAAAAAAAAAACTACTTGGATTCATTTCAAATGCTTCGAGTGTAAGGTGTGCAAAAATGCAGGCTGGGCTATGTGGCCCTTGGGTCCTTGACACGGCTCAGCATGTTACCTTGTGTGTGATTGGCTGTGCCGTGTGGACTGTGATTGATACTACATTTTGATTGGATGATTGGTGGTAGAAGAAAGCGCCACATGGCTGAGGGCCAATTCCTGTGAATTTGTAGGGTTTTCCCCTTTTATGTACAAATATTTACTTGTTTTCTCTGTATATGATGCCTGTGGAATACATAACTGGAATCCCCAAGATACAGAGTTTTGTATATGAGATAAATCTTTAATTCAATCGAGAGTTGCATGATATTTGTTCATCTTTATATCAATTGTTATTTTTTGTTATGCTCTTTTTCCTGATATCGAATCGGAAATATCTTCTGGTAACTTTTACCAAAATTTTTCTGTTTTATTGCAGGGTGTGCTTTTATCAAAAGAAGAATATTTTTCCACATCCGGGTTAATTTGTGTTATCTTTTTATTTCTTCATTACTATAAATAAATTTCTCCATTACTATAAGATAAAAAATCCACACTTTCTAAGAAAAATATTAGTCTGAATAGTTTTAAAAAAATACTTCAGACAAAAGCCAAATATGCTGGCTATACTGCGAGCGTGTTGGTGTCATTTTCAATTTGCAAACTTTTGGAGCCTGCGTGGAAACCGATGTGCCGCGAATTATCCCGATAATCAAAACTGGCAGTGACGCGCTAATCAATTAAGAAACAACCCGAAGCAGGTGCGATGTCAGCTCCAGGGAGGGGATGGTGGAAGGTGCGGGGGGGGTTGGGGGAGTAAGAAGCTACCTGTAACTCTCACTCGACGCCTACTGGTTGACCTAAGATTTCTGGGACGAGCTGATGAGATGGGACATTCCCCCAAACGTGGACTCGGGAGGGAGACGGGAGTTGGGAGTTAGCGGGGGTGGACGACAGTATTGATAAGGGTTGACGATTGACTAGAGATTGACTAGATGGTAGGAAATGCTGTAAGCTGTGAAAGCGGTCAGTGGTGAGGTAACATAAGGCCAACATGAATAGAATGAGAAACTCGCCATTCTAAACAAACTTGAGGAACTCCATTGTTTTTCAATTGACCCATGCAAGCGCATATTACGAGCTGTGTATTGAAGGGGATGTTTTTAATTTGAGAAACCGTGTGTTCTCCAGTTTATTGGGTTTTTTTGGTGTGTTTTATCATCAGAAGCTCAAACATTTATTTTTTTTATTTTAAAGTGAAAGGACCGGAACAAAGTGAGCACAGAACATACTGAGCACGCCGTAATGAGTGCATATAGCATATCAGTTTTCAATAGCACGTTCTGCGTGTGTTACATTATTTTAAATTGGACTCTTCGACCACAGGTCTTGTTAATATTTTCTGAAAATCAGTCTGTGAGACGTTGAACGAACCTTTTAATTCTCTTTCACTCCATTTTTGTACCCGTCGAAATCAGCATATCGTCATGATATAAATGCTTCCAGTAATAATGTGCCAACAAGAATGTTCCGTAGTCCTTTATAACCCACTCGTTTATATATATGTACACGAAGTTGTATTAACTTTTATGCTATTCGCTCTGTTGCAAGGAAGCCGGCAAAATGATCATGAAGCGGCTATCCTTGATATTGACAAGGAGTTTATTGCACCGGAGGTTGAGTGAGAAATCACACTTTTAACGTGACCCCTTTTTAGAAGAGAGATGGAAAGTACAAGTGTCAGTTTTGAAGCTTGCCCAGACGGGAAGTCTATCTTGATTTTGATATTTAAGAGCTTTGCTTTATGGTTTTAGTTTTGGACTTATTCCCCCACGGTTTAAATAGAATGTTTGTGCCTTTGAGGAAAGCGGTGGCAAGCCAGGAGGTTGAATTGGGCAAAGAAAAGTCGGTGTAGCATTTTAAAAATCGGTCATACCCCAACACGAAGTTGTCCTTAGATCCAACTTGACTTGTAGGTGAAGCCCATCCTTGCTGTAGCTGATCTTCGCGTTAAGCACACCTCCCCCACCTACGATTGTGAAGTTGCCCTTTAACGGACCGACAGCGAGTGTTAATTTTTGTGACGCGATTAGCGGGTCTTTTGTCCGTTCCATACAGCCATTTCCGACAGGTGGAACGGGAAGCATAACAACCGTTGACCGTCACTGACGCAATGCCTGTCAGCGGAACAAACCAAGGCTCACCACAGCGTGGCGGTAGCTTAGTTGGTCTTGCCACGTGTTCATAGAAAGGCGAGGCATTGCAAAGAGTCGTGCGTAATCTGGTGTTTGTCACAGATGGAAGGAATCCCAAACGGAGCACTTACAAAAGTGCTGTGTTTTGATCCCAATCCCCAGTTAATTGGGGTGGGTGGAGGGTGGGAGGGTCGCCGATCGACAAGTCAGTTTCTCACCCGATGAATTTCTCAGTAATATTGGTGTGGTGGGAGTGACGGCGCGTTGTTCCAGTGATGCGGTTAAGTTCTTCATAGGGCGTCGTAACCATTGAGTTAATTTCCGTATAATATGTATGTGCAATTTAGTCTCCATGTCTGACAAATTGTCCGCATTTTGTGCCGCCAAACCTGTAGGCACGTTATTCATTTATTTAATACCGCAGCAGACGCTGCACACAGACAACAACAGGCCTGTTATTCTCGGCATTTTTGCCTAAAAACCCAATCGCATATTTTGCGATGATCAAGTCTCAGTTTTTGAAAAAGGGATGTTAACATATTTATGTCATTGATCTTCCTTTCAACTGTTTTGTAATTACAACAATGAACTTCGTTAAATTGTGATACTTATGCTAATGGAATTTATTCGATAATTTTCGTTCATTTAGTTGTATATTGAGGGTTCAGGATGCAGATATTTTTTTTCTTGCCGTTTGTTTCCACCGTAGATGCGAAACACTGCAGCCCGAGTGGTGGTGATTACAGGTTTTTTTGATTATTCTGAAATTCCTAACATGGGGAACTGTAAATTAATTTCTTGCATTTTTATTTCCAGTCCTACTGCCAGAATGTGTACATTTTGTTATGTATAGTGAGGTCATTGTACAACTGATTACTAAAACCATGTCAAATGTAACTTAATATGAACATAATTTGGAAAGCAAAATTTCTGATGTATTATATCGATGTTTCTATGATCTCCGTGACATATCAACCCATACCAACCCATGTACATTAATCTCCAGTGTTGTGTTAATACTTGACATGCCTATACTGGTCAAGTTTCATTGTCACGTAGCCTTCGTTATCAGCCGTTTGTGTATCCGAATCTGTCCATGTGAACTGTCCCGCTCTTTGTCTTGTAAATTGAAATAAACTCTCTGTGACATTAGTAACCAACAATAATGTCAAACTACTTCCGAGAAATACTAAGAAAACTTTAAATAAAGGTCAAAAATATTTCAATTCCATTTGGTTCGATGCTTTTTTTTTTCTCGTTTCCCATTGAGATGGGGATTGGGGTAGGGGCTTGACCGCAAGAGGAAATACGGGAACGAGTTGATATTGTTTTTGCCCGAAGCTCCGATCATAGTGCGTCAACTGAGGTGTTTTCCCCGCCCCTCCCCCTCCCCGCGCAGCAGTGAGCAACGCAAAGGGGTAAATTGCGCTTAAACGACGTCTATCAGTAAGATTTGACCTCGGCCTTGAAGGGCGATGCCTCGGCCTTGGACTTGGCCTCGGAGATCTCCGGCCTCGACGAATCAATCGAGGCCGGCTCGAGGCCGCTCAATTTCCCCTACAATTTAACATGTCTTTCAATCAAAAAATGTGGATTTTTTCTTATAATTTTTACAGTTAGGGCCTACCAACCTTCATTAAGATACATGAACATAAAAGCAGTGTCATTCATGTCAAGTTGCAACATTCTTTTCTTGGGTTCTTTGTGTTTTTTTTTTTCCTCGGTGAACCAAAATCACGTAATATGCGCACGTTCCGTAATGTCCGTGCGACGGGCACGGCCGCCGCTGCACATGTAGAATTAGAACCTTGTTGTTCGCGAACCAGTCTCACCCACACCATAGTCTGGTCCCCCGTCTTCCACTTTGCCATGAATGAGTGTTGCGGCTTTCCTAGAAGATGTTGGAGACCCTGATGTCTTTAAGATGTAACCAGCATTTTCGTCAAGTCTCTCATCATTAACCTGCCATTCAGCCGTTTGACTTCAAAATAAACAATTAATACATCTAACAAAATCTTGACCTGGTTTTGAGTGACCGATTTGATTTGTTTGGATATATAGCTGCCCTCGGCCTTGGTAGCTGTGGCCTTGGGGTTAAGGCCTCGGTCTTGGCCTTGGAGGTTGTGGCCTTGACTACAACACTGACGTGAATGCTTGGATGGTTGAACCATCTGGGTGCATTGCTGTAGTCTTCGTATAAGTACAAAATGAACATTGAATTCAGAATATCTACACAAGACAACGTGAATGCAGGGACAGCAACAACCATTGTAAGGGCAAGGTAATGACGGTGGGGTTGATTTCGAGTTGTGAGAATGTGGGTGCGTTCGATTAGCTCACATGGGGCTATACCCTTAATTGCCTGGGGTGACCACGGACGTATATAAAAAAAAATGGACTTGCAACGCCTTTGTATGAAGAAGAAGCCAACCAGCGGCCATTTTACCGAGCCGAATACAAATGCGTGGGTTGGCTCCCCTCTATTGACATCAAGNACACGTCTGTGGGGGTGACCGAGTGTGCTGTGTTAAACAAACGAGATGGTGGGGAAGAGGTTAAGCCCAAGTCAACTCGTGAAAGAAAATTCAACTCCCTCATGATAAACGTCATGGGTGTGTGCGTTTTCTCCAAAATTACCGCGCTTAGACCATTCCAGTCACTCAGCATTCTTGTTGGGTGTGACGTCACGGTCTGTTTCTCCGCCATTGTTATGGAATCATTAACATGATACAAAATACTCATTCGTAAATACCAGGGGCAGTTTTTCTAGTCCTATTGGTCGGAACGCATCACGTGACCGCATATTAATATTTGATATTGCCCCCCTGAGGCTGAGTTCGGCCAGGCGGCTCATTCTCGAATGGTCACGAACAGCTTGATACCAAACAGCCCGGTTATTGCTGTTAGTTAGTGGCAAGCAACTTGCAACATGGCGGCGTCCATGTACGTTATTTGAGAGTTAATATTTTGATGGGCTGAATTCTTTCTGTTTAAACAGGAACATTCATTTCCTTGTTATGGAAAATAACTAGTGTTAATTTTGCAAAACTTTCCATTGTCTCTGGCTTTGGAAACCATTTTTTTCCTTTTTGCAGCTGTTCAAAAATCAAACTCTCACGAGTTTTTTCGTGTGTTCGTGTAAAACCCTGACGAGGAGGTGGTGTGCGATCCTGTTCCGGGTGTGTTCCCGCCCTTCGAGCGCGAGAACAAGAAACTCTGGGCGAGAACAAGAAACTCTGGTCAAGAACAGGCCGCCCGAACTCAACCTGAGAAGTGATTACGCCCGCTGTGTAAATCGCGCGCAGGCACATGGATACGAGACAGTTTATTCGGGTCTGATTGGTCAGGAGTCTGTGTGCGCGCACACAAATTCATTGAATTGAATTCTACTGGACAACTTTCAAAAGGAATATACCATAAAATGGACGGGGGTGTTCGGGAAAGTGAAAGTAAAGTTTTAGAACAAAATCGTTGGAAATCCATCATTATGTTGACTTCTTTTGACGCTTTGAATAAAAAGATATTTATGAATGGGAATAAATATGTGCTTGGCCAGTCTTAAGCTAACATTTAAGACCTTGCTCGGGAGATCAAACGCTCACGATGCCCTCACCTGCGGTTTGGGCATTTAGTTGCGTCCATTCTCCTGAGCCGGTCTTAAACACACGTTCAAGACCGGCCAAGCACGCTTATTCCCGTAATAATACACAACGGGTTTCCACTTCAGTGGATAACGTAAAAATATTAATTGCGCGATGTTATCGCTTTTTGTCATCACTTTCCGGCACTGTGGGCGAGTAGGCGATAGACTCAGACCCAGTTTCGTTCTAAACGCACATAAATAATAATGACCATGGCGTTTTTGGACATATCCACGTCAAGAAGTGAAAACAGTGGAAAAATTCAGGTGCATGTTGTGAGAGGACCAGGCAAACCGCTCAGGCTTAATTTAACTTCAAGGTTACCATACTGTGCAGAATCGAGAAATGATAGTAGACGAGATGGGCACTTTCGAACACATACGAGACTAGCTTCTGTCATTCACATCCATGAACTTATTTTAGCCCTCTCTCTGCCGGTTTAGTCTTTCGGAATTCCAACGTTTCTTCGGAAAGCTGTCACTGCTATATTTTCTTCCGTTATCGAAACAAAATATAGTGGCCTTGGCGACAGTCACCTGTTCCACGCACCTCACTGGCCAATCTTGTTTTGTTTTCATCACAGTGATTTTGCACCCAGGTGGACGGCACAACCTCAATAGATATTCGTACGTAAAATTATTCCTTATGAGATTCTAATCTTTAGAAGGGCGGTTTTCAGCGAAATATTAATACATACAGCCTCTAAATGCGCGGCTCGTAGAAGTATGTAATTTAAACGTAATTATTCAATCGTTACCGGCTCCTTGATCAATATCTTTATAGAAATACATGGGGTGAGCCCCTTTTCCTACTTCTCTCTATATGAGACAAAATTTGAGTCAGGAGAGACTGTGTATATACGTTCGGCCTTCAGAAGTTAAAAGAGCTGATCTGAAAATATTAAAATCAGGAAACCATGGTATTAAACATTCGAACTTTCAAATTTCGAGAAACTGCAATAAAGGATCTTTCGTATTAGAAAGGGACGTAGGCTGTATTGCCGCTGAATTGTGCACCGTGATTTGACTATGAGTATTGCTAAAGGATTTCACTGAATGGTTGCTCATATTCAAGATGGGGTCATACCTGTATTCAGTAGAGCAAAGCACATAACAGTCAGATACGCATTATTTCGGAAAACAGTTGACGCCAGAAAACTCCTGGCATGCACACGTTAAACACATTAAATGCACCCAGGCCTGGCATAGTGCCCGTTTATCTTAGTACAATGCGCCAGCGTTGTGAAGGAAGAGCTTGCGAAAATCAATGCAGATTTCTGGTAATATTCTGCCGGAAGGGCATTGAGCGATCAGTATCGTTGTCCAGACTCGATCACATGAATGTGATCAATCAGCGGCACTCCCCTTTTAGGTCAATTACCCTGCGGGAGTCATCGGTTCCTAATGCTTTGTCATCAAGGACTGTACAATCTGGACCCCTGACGCATTCAGCTGGGATAAAAATAAGAACATGTACAAAGATGAGGAATTCTGAGATCCAGAAGTCGATCTTTGTCACTTTCTGCTTCGTTACTTCTCTGAGGTCGTACTGTGAAGTTGACAGGCTAATGTACGTGCAACCGGACCACGTACATGCATCAGGCCTATTTGCACCTACGTAGTACCCCCCAGCGCTTGTATTCGACACTTCAAAAAGGCGAATTCTTTCCTTCTTTAATGTAGTCTAAATTAGAACGCATCAATTCTTAATAAGGTGTCATATCGCATTTCAGGGTTGTGGATAATGTCACAACAGCTCGGATATCGCCCGTACGTTACCTTGGGAGCCGGACACAACTGTTATTTGAATTGTTCAAGAGGCAGATTTTGTAGCGTGCGTTTTTGGCAGATGTTGTAATTACACTGTACTGACATTTTCGGATATCAAGTTATTTTGACGATCGCCTTTTACGTAGTTTTTGCGCCGTTTTTTCTTGTCGCCATCTCTTTCCTCCCCCGAGTGAGTGTCCATGCATGCACCGAGGCGGTTAGCCACAGCGCCATGTGTTGATTGCGGTCATCCCCTGGGCGTTTTCCTCCCTCGATAGACCAGATCACGGACAATGGGCCCAAAACTCCTCTTACTTCCCTCAGTCACTGATGGCCGTGCAACGCAAAAACGCAATTTTCCCCTTGTTTCCCAAATTATATCCAGTGATTTTTCAGCTCATCTTCTGTAAAACCAACCGTCTCTTGAGACACAATGTGCAAAAAATGGAGGGAAATACATTTTTTTCAATCATGTCACGGTCCAGCGACGGGCACTTCAGATCTAATTTTCACCTACCACCTCACGGGACTTGACCGCGGAGGTTTTCTTCACGTGTCGGCAATTCTAATAGCCCGTAAATCTGGCCTCGGCTCCCCGAGGCTCGGCAAGGGGGCAGTGCTAGCTACGCGACGATCCACACCAGGCCACCTTGTCGTAATTCCCCCCTCAGACAAGTTGGTTTTCACGCCCGATTCCCCAGCTGGATCAGTTCTCTGCATGGCAAACAGCCGTCAAATAGCGGGCCCTGCAGACTGAACATGCAATGGTTGACAATTAGTGGATAACCTGGTTTTAAGCGGCCGGGGGACCCGTCTTCACTGCTCGTTTGAAAGTGTAATTACTGCCACAGCATTCAGCTTGAATCCAAACATGGTTACCCTTCTTTGACTCAATATAAGTTCAAAACAAAATACTGTAGACCTACGCACTGTTGATCTTATCAGATGTCATGATGCATTAATGTGATGATTATCGAAATATTTACGTCTGAGGTTAACACTGAGTAAACATTCTTGAGAAAAACAATAACTGAATCGTATTTTTTTCCTCATATAGCAAAAGCAACTTCCCATTCAATTTGTCCTTTTCGTTTTATAGCAATTGTAAGAGGAAAAACATGAAATATGAAATAATTCAACATTTTCGGCTCCAAATCGGTTGCCAGTCACAAGCTCCGAAAGTGTGACTTGCATTCGATATCAGGACTTTTTTCCAAATCGAAACTAATTCGGTGTCAGCGCGTCAGCTTTTTTAAGATGTCCCAACTATGAGCAGAAAGGGTAGCCCATTTGAGGTGTTAAGACACGTCCTTGATGTTGACACCACGATCTGATCGGAATTTGGATATTGCAGTTAAAGTAGCCTGCCTGGAAATTGCTGACTGTATTAAACAACCCGGTTAAGAAAAAAATCGAGCACAGTATAGGTCAAAGGACAAAATAAATTGTGTCACCGATCAAATAGCATCCACTCGTCACTCAATTTGTCGCGGCCCCCTTGGATAAAAATGGGGATTCTGTCTTTGGTTTTTACCCTCTACTTATGAGCAATCGATTTAGCGAATTGGCTCACTTAACATTATAACGTGCACAAGAACTGGACGAAATTAACCTAATTTAAGGATGAAAATAAGAGCTTTTATTAGAAATCCCACACTTTTCATCTTTGTCATTTCCAGGTGTCTTTTTTCAACATGTATTCTTTCACCATTGCTTCATATTTCTTGTGAATATAGGGTTTTGGGCCGATTTTCAACTTTTGATATTCCATGTGATATGCCCATTATTACATGTGATATGCCAATTATTCCACGTTAATAAATTGAGTGCACAGTCAAAAGGATAATCAGTTGTGAAGAAATAGCATCCGATTTGAGACAATACCCACTCAATTTGCTCTAACGCGTATGCAAGTGAAAAAACATCCAATTTCATAAAATGTTCAATAAATTCTGTTATTTCTCGTTTGATTTAACAGATGGAAGTGGTGTACGTTTGGAAATGTGGAACTCGACTATTCATTAGAAGCAGCAATACGTTTGAATACAATTTTTGAAAGTTAAAATCGCTGTATGCCGATCTACAGTTACGACGGAAATTCAAAGAACTTATATCAAACGCGAAAATATTTTTTTTAATGAGGGGCTGGAAAAAAACGTAAAGTGAAAATACATGGAAATATTAGTTGTGCGAAATACTTATCAAACAAAATGTAGCCCTATAATTGGAAAATAATAAGAGGGGGAGAACTAGTCAATAAAAAGGAACTAACGATCATGCAAATAAACCTATTTTTGTGTTTGAAGAAACGAAACCGTTAATTTATTTAATTATGTATCAGTATTATTACCATAATTTTTACAATTTTTACACGATTTTGAGACAAACGTATACAACGAGGATTATTGAAACGGCAATAGAAATTAGTCTTTATCTATGACCTATACATCGAGATGTTACAATACAATATGAATAAACAAAAAGAATCTCTGGAATACTGTGGCAAAGAAATAAAATTGATAAACCCACAGGAAAATGTTAACAGACTAAAAGGATGAATTAATCATATTCTTGCCATCATAAACTTGGTTGGGAATGAGCTCTTGGAGCTTGAAATTACTTGCATCTAAACGAATAATGAAAGTTGAAACTGGTCGTGTGTCACTATATTCTCACACAAATCCCGCGAAATAGGTTACTCTCTGCTCATAATACGAAGATCGAGTGTGCAAATAGAATGCCCCAAAACAAACAAGAATGTTTCTGTGTTTAGGTGAAATGAGTGACCAGCAAATAAATTGAAAAGCTCACAAATGAAATGGAATGCACGTTAATTAAGGCACAAAGAAACGCTACTTAATCCCAGTTGTCCAGAAACACGTGAAATTGAACGATGCTTCAATCCAATTGCATGGAAAAAATATCAAGTCTGCCGAGAAACCTATATAATATCATCTTCTTAAAATCAATCCAGCAAAAACAAAAAAACAAAAAAAACCAAAAAACCCCCAGTTAACCCATTTTTATGTAGCATATCTTCCTGGAATTATCCTTACATCAATTTGTCATACCAAATGTCTTTATTTTCTTTGGTGCCGTTGTTGTATTTATCTTCAGTGCTAATACACCAGAACCGTCTGTCTATTAATGAATTCGGTTATATTCTTGGCTTATGGCTTGGTCGAATTTGAATGAGTTTGGTTTTTAATATTGTTGCCGTTTTGGCCGGTCTTGTGCTTGATTAAATTTAACTCGGACCTTCTTTTCAAAATTGCATTCAAATTTGCGCTTAAGTGAATGACTGAAGCTAATTTTAGAGAAACTTACAGCTCTAAAATCGTGTTAAATGAAACGACAGGGCTCAAACATCAGAGCAGAGCACGTTAAAGAATCATTCAAACCAACAGAAGGTGTGGTTGGTGTCATGTAAAAAGATACATGAAATTGCCAACAGCTACTGAACGCCGTAAGGATGTCTCAAGGTTGACGTGTCTATCATGCGTGAGTATACGCTGCAGGATATAAAATGCGACACATTGTCTTTGTTTTTATGAATGGCTTACGTCATTTTAGGTTCTTACGTCATCGTTCGCAACCTAACAAGTGACGCTGATTGGTCATAGTGTTTTCTAAGCCCCCTTCCGTTTTGACTGAGCTCAAATCAATTAAGAGCTGCAATCATTAAAACCGTGTACGGTATTATCAGTTTTAGAATATACGTTTACGGCACAATAATTAGTCGTGATTGTCCCGCTTATCGTGCATTTAGAATTTTGGTATTTTTCTATAACATGCCATAATCGGCTTGTAAATTACAAAACTACTTGCTCGTATCATTGTTTACATTTTGCAACACAGTTATTGGCTCCATTCTGAAAAAACAGATATTGTTTGAACAATCAGTTTAAACCAAACGCATATTTTAAAACACCTGAACTGAAATACGGCTTTCTTCAAGGGGCAAAAAGTAAAAATTGTACCTTTAAAGTCGATATCGTTTGCTAAAAGAAACGCCGCCCACAGACGTAATTATGTGCAATTTCCAAGCGTGAAGAATATGGCCACCGAAAATAGGTAGGCCCTATGTTTTGAAGAGAAGTTGTAAACTGTGCTGTGTATAATAGTCACTGATTTTCAAAACATCGTAAAATGGAAATCATGTTGTCCTTTTGTGTGGAAGAAATGTAGAAGAGGAAACAAAAATGGAGATCAAAGGCAGTGCTAATTTGCTTGATTTGTTTATTCTGCAGAGTCCGTAAATTTTAACATTTTGAGATCATTTAATTAGTTCAGCTCACAACGGAGGCTCACAACGAAACCTGAAACAAATACATGTATGTGTATATTAGTGAATTCAACATAATAAATCATGGTGACACTCGTGTGAGATTTTTTTCCCGTTAATATTTTAGAGGTGTTTTCTGAAAGAGTGCAGTGCCGTTGGCATGAATTATTATTTTATTTATATTTTACTAATGCGACATTTAAAAACCACGACCAAAGCAGCAAAATGAGAAAGGTTGAGCAAATACTCCACAGTGCCAACGCCTACAACCAGTCATTCAGACGAAAAAGACAGATTGAACTATTACAGTGCCAAACAAGGGTGGATCCAGAATTAATTTTTTTTGGTTTGTGGCGGGGGGGGGGGGGGTTTTTTTTGGGGGGGGGGGGGGGGGGGGGGGTAAAAATATTGGNTTGTGGGGGGGGAGGGGGAGGGTTGGAGCTAAAAATTATGGCCTATCAGCATGATGGGTGGGGCTAAAATGTAGGGCTTTTTACACACACTTGGAAGGAGGGGCAGTGTCCCCCGGGATACCGAATTATGTCAAGCGTTCAGCGACTCAGACAAAGCTATTATGCACATCACAAGTTCCACTTGATGTGTTTTTCTCTCTATCGGTCGCCTCTATTTAGTATTTGGGCATTGCAACCTGGCACTCGTTAATTTACAGTTGTTGCATGCACTCTAGTCGCCGTGTAGCCGACCATCTTCGACGTGGCGACTGGTGCGATCTCCCGTTCAGCGCCCACGCGAGTTCGCATATAACGTCCCAGCTACACGCTGGACCATCAGAGCAGTGATAGACGTACCACGATGGGCGAGAACAACTTTGTGCGGAGGAAAAAATCAGTTTGATCCCTCATATTTCTGGTCTCCATGGAAACGTGTTGCTAGTCCACATCAGTGGTGGCCCATCGCATCGCCAGGTTCTTTCGTCTGCACTGAATGGACACGTTCATTTTCAACCCACCGAGTGCAAGATGAAGTAGGCGGCAGAGGCGGCACGCTTTATATAAAGTATCATTTCGAGTGCTTCTTTCGATTAACCAGTTTTGCCATCAACACGAGGGGAACTGGAAGTAGAGCTTATAGTCTCTCGAGTCGTGGTGCCGTGTACCGACATCCAAGGATTGACGTCCAGTTTTTTACCTTTTGTAGGAAATCTGTATTATCCAATCGGTAACATGTCTGGATTGTTTCTGACGATGGTTTGTCTGATCCTCAGTGCTCTTGTCCTCACTATGGGCCCGCTGACGGTGGAGTCGACCAGGATAGGAGGTAAGGAACTGGCACACCGCAAGGTGAAGGGTTGTCGAGGAGGGTCTGGCCCAGTAGCTATGCCGAGCAAAACAAAATCGAGCACCACCCCCCTGATTTAAGGCTTTATACTATACACCTTTCGTATAGCGGCCATCCTTCTTAAGTTGTGTAGGTAACGTTTAAAGCAAACAAGGGCTCTTACAAGGTGCGAGTTTCCTTTAACATTGGGCAAGTGAATTTGAAGTTACTATAACTTTGATTTTTAAAAACAAATATCGTTCCAAACATGACAAAATTTCTTTCGCTCGTTTTTTCTTCTCTAATTTTGTCGTCAAGACACTGGGACGAAACGGGAAGAAACCCCCTCCCCTATTTCTTCGGCTTGTCTACAAAAAGTGGACTCGAGTACTGCAGAGCATACCGACACTTTGGGCAGCTGCTTATTTTGGTTGGGCTGCCTTAAAAGAAAGCTCAATCTTTAACGGAAGAAAAACTTATAGTGCGCCTATAAGCCGAGCATCCAAAATGACCGGGGTTCCGCGCGTGATTTTACAATTTTGGCCGAAAAAGACCTTTGGGCGCCACCTACTTGGGTTTCAGACAAATTCCTGCTCAGTATTCATATAGTCTGTGACTTCGATTTCTCATCAGATTTTTGTTTGTTTCTTCCGCCCCCTAAAAGATCGGGCGACATTTCGTTTCGAAAGTGTGATTCGTCTTGGGTTTAACCTCGACTTCAGCTGTAGCATAACGATGTTACCCGGTTCTAAATCGTGTGTAGAAATGTAATGTGGTAGAGCTAGGATGGGGTAAGGATGGCACCCCTGGAGTGTTGGCAAGTAAAATGGTAGTGAGCAGCGAGGGTCACGTCTAAGACCCCTAACCACTTCTGTCCACAGTGCACGTTTTGTTCAATCCTGTCCAATAACCATGATTACCCCCTCCTCAACATCTTCACAATATTTTGTTCACCAGATGCGAAGAGACGAAAATCGATTTTTTTGGAACTAGTTTTTGGCGTGCTTTCCGAGTTTACAACTGGTTGTTGCGTGAACTCAGATAAAATAATTCGCCGGGGCGTCCGTGCAGCATTTAGGAAAGCTGAAACATAAGAACTTCATATTAACAATCGGAAAACAAATCAGAGTTGGGAAAAATAAAGGCCAAATATCATGTTAGAAATAATCGAGTTACTCCAGTACTTTGATCCTTTGTCAAGCTCCCAAAACTGGGCGTGTAGCGGGAGGGGAGTTTGAAAAAAGGTAACAATTAAAAAAGAAGAGAAACCAAAATCGGAAGAAAGATGAAAATCACCAATATATTTGAAAACACCTTAGAATTGACCGAGTCCAAAGGTAATAGTTTATCCGTTTCCTGCTGATATGGCCCCCGGAAAAAAATCTGATTGCCCTGGAGAAAATCCCGGAGACGCCCGTGGCCACTCCCTGTTTTTGCAAAATAATTAAAAGCCCTGGTTATGACAATGTCATGTCTCGGATAACACACTCACTATCGGGCGCACATTTGGTTTGACTATTGCAAAATATAATTGTTCGTTAAATTTCAAAATATGAAGATACTGCATGTTGAGATAACAGGCGACTCGGGAATGCATTGGTTGCACAGTATTCGCCGCTTGTATCACCTATTTTCAAAATTCTTACTTTGCATTTATGATCTACGTACGTTTGTACCCTCTCCAGTCATCCTTAAAACCAGTTTGCAGCGTCCTGATTTTGCCACGTTGTACCACCCTGGCTAGACCACTGTGGACCACAGCCATAACTGGTTATGTTTTGCAGCTCTTTTTGCAAACTGGATACTGATGTAAAAAGGTTTAAGATGCTTATTCTGCACTTTTTTTTTTTAATTGAGAAGAACTGATTATGAGTATTACTTTACTCTATGACACAGGTGGCGCAGGTTGTAAGGCCTATGTGGAGGAGGCTATAGGTCAAGTTAGCCGTGACTGGGTTCATGTGACTCTGCAATAAGCCTTTGCGAGTAACATTTGAATAAAATCTGGTACACCGAGTTCTTAAAATGTACGTGAACATAACAGTTTGAATTCTCCAGGCTAAAGACGCTGTTGCTATACCTCGTGATTCGGGGCAAGCTTTTGTTTAGTTACATAAGAGACGCCTTGCACCAATACGCTGTTTTCAATGGATAAGAAAGGCACAAAGCGAACAGTCCATTCCAGAGATGGTGGTCACTATGCAAAAGCTTGCCCCGAATCACGCCATAGCGACAGTTTCTTTAGTCTGGAGACTTTAAATTGTTACGTTTATGTGCAATCAGATAACTCAGTGTTCCAAATTTTATTCAAATGTAACTCGAAAAGGCTTGTTAATCGTCCTGCGACCCGCCAAATCCACGCCAACCTGTGAGGAAACGCGAGTACTCTTGACAATACCATATACGGACTCGCTCGCAATTATCATCGAAATAAAGACATCGTGATTCTATGCATAAATACCATTACAAAAACGACTGCCAGAGGCTGGTCACATCATGTGTAGAGCTTCCCCGGTCACTGCAAAATTCCTGTATTAAACACTACTGTAAATTTCACATAGCTTCATTGGGCAAAATACGTAAATGCTGAAGATCGCTGGAATAATACGAGATGATTCATTCTAATATGTTTGTATTGTGTATTAAAACTGTTCTTGTTGGTGGGGGATGATGGTTTTGCTCGATAAGTCAACATTTCGATGGTTCAAAGATTTATTAATCTGAAGAAAACCTTAATAGCAGGACTGTCAAACCAAATAATCTTTTCAGCAGACTTTAGTGAATCTTCTCGTCGACTGAAACAGTCGAACCTTATCGTTTAGTAGGACTATTTTTGGATGATTACACCTCATTCCCATCCTCAGAATGTTATTCCATTATGGAATTCAGACAAACTTGACTAACGCCCTGTTGACTATAATGTACCCTTCGGTGGGTCAAACCTTCAGGGTATCGAGTCCTCAGGCTATGGAGCACTAACCTATCTAGGAAGGGGGGGGGGCTTAGATCTTCATCTGGTGTGAAACATACTAGGGTGGGGAAGATATTATTCCCTTCATTTTTTTTTACCAAAGACTGTCACAAAATGGGGACTGAAACGAGAAATGTTTCTTTTTTCCTGTGGCGACTGCTTGGGGTTATACTCAACAATTTCCACACATTAGTGACTGTTGTTGATGCCTTATCAGAGACTATTAACCTTTCTGCCAGGCTAAGTTTAGAACTGCATTTGGATGATGTGGTGGTTAGGGCTGTTCATGTTCTTTCAGTGCCCTGCTCAGTCCTTCTGATGGGGACATTTACTAATTGAGTCCCCCTGGGTGAAATTGGACTTTATTTATAATGCCACGAGTCCAGTTATGACTAGTGATGGCTATTTTTTTCACGAAATATCAGCCTTTGTGCTGATAAATGGATAATAAATGGATTGAGTTGGCTTGACGCGTAGAAGACCTCTCTTTTCATCCCTTTCGACAAAAGTGAGGTGAATTACCGCTAGTTGACGTTCTTCTAGGTTGGAGCTGGAGCTGCCGTTCCACAAGCGAATGCAGAACCACTTTTCTAATGAGGGGCTGAGTCAATTTTGCGCGGGGGCTCAAAAATCAAGGAGTTTTCTTCACGTAACTGTCTTGGGCCTTTCTGAGGGGTGAAGCTTAATGTCTGGAACTTTTAGAGGAAAAGCTGAAATGACAATGCCAAGAGAATTCCATAATACATGTCCCTGACTCCACACCTGACGCGAAACCTTTATCAAAAATTCGTGCAATTTTCGAACCAATCGAAATATACATATTTCTGCATGTCCAAGTTAAGTTTGTGCAACAACGTCTTCGGAACGAATGTGGGATGAAAAGTGCTGTTATGAGCAGAATCGGAGAGCAGTGTGCCAACATTTTTGAAATGTTATCTGCATGGAATCTTCCAAAATATATGTACCTGTATCTTCAAATTGTTGACAGAGGTGATAGCAAATCAATTTTTACGAGTCCAAGTTAAGTCACACTTCTAAAACTGATAGTTACGAGTCACGAGTCACAAAAATAGCAACTCGAGTCCGACTCGAGTCCAGTCAAGTGACTCGAGTCTACAATTCTGATTGTTGAAAATGCCACCCTCACCCCAAAGTCTCCCCTTTGATGCCACTCGGGAAGGTGGTCCTCGAGTAGACCTACTTGCCATGCCCAACATCTTTGACTTTCATCCTCCAGGTCATTTTGTAATGTACTCATGAAGGCTATTGCACACTTAAGATTTTTTCAATACGTGAAAATATTGGTTATTTTCCTACTTTGTGCTCGTGTGTGAACGCCCTCCCCAGGCCAAGAAAATCTCTCCCCTAATGCTCCTCAAAATGGTTTCCTTGAGTGTTTCATTACTTCCCATTAATTTTAGTGATTAGATATTTGGAAACGGCTCGACTCCATTTTGGAAAATCAGAACCCAAAATAATGACGACATAAAGTGTTAAAGTGTCACAAATGATAGAAAAACAATAGATCTCGCCATTGTCCGAACATGGACGCATATTGAAAAATCTTGTAGTCGTTCATTCAGATATATATTTACCATATTCCTTGGGACAAAAACCACCGTTTGCTAGGGAACTTTACTTCCACCCCCTGCCGAAGGGAGACTTTGAAACACAGGTGGCAGCAGACATAGCGGTCCTTTCTCACAGTATTATGCGTGCTCAGATCTATGCAACAATTCACGCATGCTCAGAACTGGTGAAAAGGACCGGTATGTGAGCCGCAACTCCGCGTCTCAAAGTCTCCCATTACAATCCAAAACGAACAAAGTGCATGGAGGTTTCTGAGTTCCAATCGTGATTAACATGTGTTGCATTCATTAATGGCAGTTCTCGTATTTCTTCTAAATCCAGGTCCTGGAAGAGAATTTCAAGTGCAGAAGAGAAGCTGCAGTAGAGAAGACGGGCAAGCGGCGCTTGCGCAATGTGGTAGGTGGACGAAGGCGGCATGGGAGTGGGGGAATCCAGAGGCCAAATAGGTGCTGAATTGAAAACCATCGATGGATCGTCAAGCAAAATCGGGTGGCCATGTAGATGGACTGATCGCTCCAAACAGAGAAATAAGAAGTGTTTTGTCCGATCCAGTCTGCACTACGGGGTAGTACCAATTAAGGGCCGGATTGTTCAGTGGGACGGGAAGCACTATCATGCCCACTGCCAATAAACCGCCAAAAAAGCTCCAGTGTTAATATAACATACTGCTTATTCAGACTGGGTAGAGTACACCCAAGGCGTTATATAGATTAACATCCATTCAACACCAGCAATTTTGCAATGTACGAAAACTTCGGGGTCTGCAAAAATTAGGGCCCGACTAATATTCAGCTGTTAGCCTTTCACGTTCCCTTTGGAATTGTCAGAGTGTACTCGCAAGTCTTCCGATCCGGCGTGACGCGGATTAAAATTACTTCCATTCCCTCCAATTCCGTTTCCTACAACTGTTTTAGACCTTTTTCAACCCTGACAAATTCGTCTGAGGCCTGTTGAACCACCTTGGAAATAAACCATTGGCTTTCATGGGCTATCCCGGCACCAGCTCATTTCCATTGGTTCACTTGCAATTGCAGTTGCTTGATTTCTTTTCCTCTTTTTTTCTTAATTTTATGTGATTTGATGTTTATTGTACGTACTGATATTCTGTGCCTAACTGAACCGAGCCGAACCAAATACCGATTTGTCAAGAATCAAGATAAGACGCAAAGGTTCAGCGCTTACTATGCACAGCTGTGAAAATCAGTACTACTACAATGGTGGAGTAGAAAGGACTTGCAAACACTGGTGCCTAGGGTTAGTATACGGTTCTGAAGAGATGTTTCTGTAGGTAATTTTTCCTATCTGCGTGCTTTCAATATCCCAGCAAGCCACAAGATCTTGAAACTGATTAAAAAAGAAGTTTTTATCAGACAAGACTAGTGGACGTCTTGAACATACAAGGTATATTGCACACGGCGGCCTATTTTGTGGGAAATGTTAAATTTCCTTAGTGAGTTTGGAAAAGTATCGATGGAAAGTATCATTAGCGTTTTGGTCTAATTCAGGCTTTAAAAAGTAGTCCAGCTCGAAGGTCAGACTCTAAAATGGCACATGCTATATGAAACAGAGTGTTAAATATCAAGGTTTAATAAGCCTAATCACAAGGTTTCATCAACTGAAAGGCCAAGTGGTTTAGAAAAACCGTTGATGAAAGATACTACCAAAGTGCAGCTGACCTTTACAGACAACGCCAACGTCTTCATTATTCATTCTTATACCTCGTCATGTTGCCGGTAATAGCTGCCGTGATGGGCTTATTATCTGAAAGCACCACTCATCAAACGCGCGCTTTGAAACCAAGCCTAATTTTCCAGTTCCAAATTGGTCTAAAGGTAGGCTGAGGACGCCAAAATGTAAGGCATCCTGAAAGTAACACCCAATAAATTTTGCACAATAACGCTTCGCATTTCAATACAAAGACTGTTTTCAGGATCAACGTACTGGTAAGTTTTCTGCACTTTTGAATATATAAAGGGATGTCGGGAGTATAACCCAAACGACAACTTGAACCGTAATGGTCAGTTTTGTGATACATGGACACGATTTCAATATCTTGATGAGTAAGTCCCATTTTTTTCCCTGAAAGCCGGCATGCCAAGCGGAATTCATTGCACCCAAGCGGCAGCTCACTTTGGGGTTTCCTGTAAAAAAATCGAAACGAGTAATGTGACATCGAGAAAGGTTTTTTAAGGGCTGCGGAATTGATGTACATTGTACGTGCCCACTGGTTTCACTCAACAAGTGATACTCAGAGTCAGACTATGCGAAAGAGAAGAAAATGAATAGTCAAAAGTAAACAAACGTCACGTCACTGATAATTGATAACATTTTTAGAGGACACTTACATGCAAGAAACAGAAGGAAGATTATTAGAAGTTACATTTCATTTATATAGACTGCTCGACCTGAGTAGCGTAGCCAGGCTCTTGGTAGAGGGGGGGGGAAGTTCAAACAAGGGGACAGCTGCCCCCTTACCCCTTAGGCTACCCCATTGCGTGACCTCGAGCTCAAGCGGTGCCGAGGCTAATGGATATTGTGCTGTGTACGGGTCGTATGGGTCCGTGAGTAGACCGTTGTCTGGACACCGCTTCCAGATTAATTGCATCAGGTTCCGGTTCTTTAACCTTGTGCTCGGGGAAATATCGTGATGAATGTGGTTCACTTGGCGAGATACATTTACCTCTCATTAGGGGCTCTCCATCTGACCTTAATGACCAGGGACTTCGCCCTGGATTTCCCGAGAAACACTGGTGCTTACACCGAGCGTTTCTTGCAGTAAGCACAGGCCAGTTTCCGCTTTGGGGTGGGATGACAATAAGTTATCGTAGACGATCATTATACTATTCCAAATTCAAAATACATTTTTACCAGTGACTGTGATACTGTGGTCTAATGATGTTATTTATTTCTCAAGAAATAAAGTATCGCACAAAATAACAAAACACTGAGAAAAAGCTGTTAAAACTGCCAGGAAAAAGAACGCAAGCGGCCAGGATGTCTGCTAAGATTCGGGTTTTTTTTATAACTCGTGTCTAGTTTAATACAGTCCGTCTTGTCCACGTACAAGAAGTACCTCAGAGTGAAACTTATCAGGAGAAAAGGATTGGTGTGCTCATAAAGAGGTTCGACTTTTTCTTTTGAAAATCATTGCAAAAGAGAACTTTGGGATACCTGGAAAATAAAAAAGAAGCAACCCAAAAGACAAAGTAGACAATTTTTGCTCACAATTCTCCCCTAAAATCGACTGCTAAATTTGTTTTCAACTTGTCCATAATAACCGCTTATCTTTGTCTTTTAAATATCACCATTTAGGTCGAAACGAAAGATGCCGAGCAAGAGTGGATATAGTGATTGCCAGAACTTGCGGTGAGTATAACCAGCATACGATAATAGTGGCGATAGCATAGCATCATTTGATTTCGTGAAAAAGCCATGTCCGAAACTGGCTCCAAAGCGACGGTATGTGCCAACATGCGTTTTAACCGGAAAAGACCTAGCTGTAGACGCAAAATTTGGACGCGGCCTTTAAACGGAGAGATCGCCAAAACGGAATAGCGTCTTCTTAATGGGTTGCTCAACGACTTTCATCTTTGCCCTGTACTTATCGCTTGTCATTTATTGTATATTTACTTTTAAATTAAAGAGTGAGTAGTCAGTCCCAACCCAAAAGCTTTTCTTATTGTTCAATCTCAAATTGGGTCTATAATGCAGCAAAAACAAAATTAATGCCAAATTTCAAGAGGTCTGTACGTTGGAATCCAATTGAGGATACGGTAACAATCGGGTGTCGAATCCCGGGGCTCATTCAGACACGAAAGATGATGAAAAAAAAGCCTTGAAGCAACATGAACCATGAATTCGACTCGTAGTGGGCATGAGGCATTTTGCATGTTGGCCGCTTTTTGTGCATGATCAGTCTAGACGGGGGCAAAGTCCTGCAATACAAATAGAAGTACTTTTTCAATATGTCATGCATTAGTAATGTAAAACGGTTTGGCAAGCACCAGATCAGTTCTCAGTATGCCCGTGGATTGCTTCTCCAAACGTGGGACAGGGTTGGACATTATACGGCCTAACTCCGGCCGTTTACTCGTAAAGCTTATGATACATAATAATGTACATAGTCGCATGCATTAGCATAGGCCGAAGCCTCCAGCGCCTGGCACCAGCGGTGCAAAGCCGGTGAAGTAAGTCCTATGGAACACCAATGCCTTGGTCCCTAATACGGAGTACTTAATCACGCCCTCGCCCAAGGGCCGTAATATTTGGAGGCAGCATAGTGTATTCCCAAATAATCTGAAAGGGTTAAGCCAATTTTTTTTTACCCATATCGTAAATATCTCCAAAGACGGGACCACACTTTTACAAAATATTGAAAGTATTTGAAAAAGTGATACCCCTTTCCTCGTATGATTCTGTAGCCTGGACGGTGGTATTTATTAGGCGTATGCAAGGAGAGGGGACCTGCTTTGTTCGAGTACAAGACTTGTTCAGAAATATCCAAGGTCCAATGACGCTCCATGTCATTAAGACATGATCAGTCATTACGTATTCTAGACGTTTGAAAGGCACATTAGAATTTAAATTTGAAAATAAAAAATTCAACACCGTACTTCCACACGAATGACCAGAGTGAGCCCTTCACGGTGCATTTGGAAGGGGAATGGAGGATATTGCCGTTTCTCAGTCTCCGCCAAAAATACCTTGAGGCCCAGGGGCTCTCCCCGTCCCCCCTCGGGATCATTATCGGCAACTCTTTGGCATAGTTAAAAAGCACATTCAGAGTTAGAGGGAGAGTGTCCGTTTCAACGTCTCGGTACTGGATAAACAGCACGGGTCTAAAATATTGAACGATCTGTGTTTGATAGGCCTATAAGAATTGATTGTTGAGAGTATTTTGGTGTAATGTAAAATAACTGGGGAGAGTAAGATTATTCGGGAATCGTCATTGCCGTCCATTTGTGTCGGGAGGGATATCCCCGCCCCCATCACCACCCAAAGTCAAGGCACGCCTTAATTATGGCGTCTTGCGCCAAGTAATAATTAGGGCTGAATTATGCTCT
>NW_019091449.1:327823-340937 GCF_001949145.1 Acanthaster planci
TCATTATCATTATCTTAGGCTCCTTTTAAAATTAAGGTCGTGCTCGTAATCATGGTGAATAATGCTGACAGTAATGAAGGAAATGATTTTTTATATTTCATTCAAAACTCTGATTAAAACCGCTACTTGTGATGATTGGAAACTAGCACTTGTTCCAGATCCCACTGTGCTGCGGTGTCCTCATTTGCATGTCAACACAGTCAGACATTTTTTGGTAATTGTTGGCTCATATCAATTCTATCCAGCCCTTTTAATACTGGCAAGTTGAAGTACATACCTGCAACATTTATTGCACTTGTAGTTAGTGTCACCTTTTTTGAAGGGCATTGTGCACAGTGCCTGCAATCTAATCACCTTTCTGACTTATTGCATTGTACAAGCATAATTGCTACAGTAAGGCCAAAAGACACTCCTTCCTATTTTTCTCTTCCATTTTCTCAAAATGGGCTCAAGGGGGTGTGATGGGAAATTCTGTTTGGATGAAGTGACCTGTATAAAAATCGTTGTTTACTGTCTGATTGAATTTAAGGAGTGAACTTCAGATGGAGCACCAAGAGGCCTACAAGATGTTCAACAGAGATAGTGATTGATGGCCAGGAAATCGTATGTCAAAGTTTGCCAACTGTTCGTGACTGTGATCAAGAAGCACGACAGAACTAACCTTCATTTGCACTGGTATGATAGGTTGACAGTTATTCAAATTGCCCCAGCACTTACAAAATCGACTCTGACTTTATAAAATATTCAAATCAACAACCAATGACATTGCATTAGAAAGAGAAGGTATTGCATGGGCAGTATGTGATGTGTACTCTCAAGCTAACAATATTGATTCATGTACATCAATAATGGAAGATAACGAGCTGTTGAAGGATCATGTGCATGATCTATCTCACAAATTTATTCTTTCTTCTGTTCCAGTCATTCCACAGTAACTCATCAAATATTAACTCGTCTAATTTTAACTATTTCTTCTAATGCAGTGACAAGTTGAAGTAGTGGCTCAAAAGTGATTATCCTGAGCTCTGCTCCCACAAACCTTTCTGGAGAAACAAGTGTGAGGTTGCCAACTCCTCCACATTGTCATCAAGAAGTGTGGCCGAATCTCTGGACAATGGGGAGGATATTTATCATCAAACACGTTTGATTTGAAAACTGATACAGATGCTCCTACCTCTTCGTACACTGTTATAGGACAGGATGGCTCTGTACTTGATAATTTTGATGGAGAGTAATGAGACAATGATCCAGGGTTCCAATTTGCAGTCCTCTTCAGTGTTGTCTTTTCAAGGAAGCACAAAGCATCTGGATTTCGTAGCTGTCTTGTTCATTTAGAGTTGTTTCTTTTACCTTTGCATTATGGCATTTTATCTACATGTATACAAACAACTTTGCATGTACATCTAAATTAAATATGCTCCTTTGATGATCAGTTTAACTAACCAGTGAGATTAACCTTTTGGGGACATTTCTCTAAATGCCTTTTTCATAATCATATGGCCCAGGTTCAGATAATCACATCAAAGTCTGAATTACAGTCATTTGATTTGGAATTGGGAGCCATTTTTAGCTCAAAGTAATTGGTTGGGGGGGGGGGCTCGGAAACATAATTACATTATGAGTACATTGAGTTCCGTATTCCCCTGCTGTCAGCAATTTGTTACATTTTCATCTCCATTTTGGACATCCCAGCCCCCTGGTATCTGTACTGAACAAAACAAATTGACTGTCCTTTTGCATTTTATTTTTTATTCTTATTTTTAATGAGCCAGATTGTGAAATATTTTGAGACCAGAAGAACAATGGTGGTATCTACCAGATCAAAAATCTTTGAAAAAAAATATAATAAAGTCTTTCTGTGGTGTCACCTGACAAAAATCACGTGTTGTCCTATCTGAATTTGTGATATATATTCACAATACAAATCAAAATGTATAATATTGAAGGTTTGACATAATCGCAGATTTCTAATTTTGAGGTTGGAAGTGCCCAAACAAAGCCTTGGAAGCGTATGTTGTGCATTTTAGCATACAAGACTATGGCAAACTTTGAGACGGAATTCCTAAAAAATTGCAGAAATTTTTGGGAGAACTTTTGACATAATGTTTGGGATGTACAGAACCTCACGTTTATGCATTCAAAAGGTAATCCCAGTGTCGCTGGAACGGAACTCATTTTTACATCCTGTTTCTTAGTCTCAGCTGACGGCCTATAGTGTCAGAAATTGCTGCAGGGAACTTCACTGAACCGAATCGGGCTAATCCAGTTCGTGTGCCAGTCAACCTACTACACACTTGGACCAGGCATGCGCGTCTGTCTTAGCAATCCCTCTCGTAATCGGGCTTCTTGTCAAAGAGGCCTTCTTTCGATACATTTGATCTGGCATGAGGAATTCAATGTTGATTTTCCATTTATGAGTGACAACTTTTGGCGTGTTTTGTTTCACACAGGAGCTAAAAAACGATCGTTTGAGGCAGAACCAGGACAGTCCCAAGAATCGGCAGTTGTAGACGCTAGAGGGCAGTCCCACCCACTCAACGCCCTGCGCAGAATTCGCTTCAGCAAACGTATGGTAAGTCTATGGAAACTTCTTTTCAAAACGTAACTATGACAACATAAGTGTCGTTACTGGAATCATAAAAAGCGTACGTGATCCAACCTTTAAAGAAAAAACTTTAAAATTTCTACTTTACTCCGTCACCGAAGGGATATATTTTATTTGCTCGTCTCTGCGAGGGGCTGATGGCCTTGCACAAATTTTAGTGAAGGAAATACATCACGCAGGGTCACAGGTAACGACGCGCAGAGCATTGTCGGTAAATTTCTGCAAGGCGCGCGAGCTCGCTCAATGTGGCGGTAATGAATTCTATATTTTTCTTTTTTCTCTCATTGCTGATCTCTTCACTATTACGGTGGCTGACCTCCGCCAGGAATCCACTTTTTTATTTTACGGCGTAATTTATGACGTAATGACGCCCTATTTAAGGCGTAATAACGCCCTATTAGGACGTAATAACGCTCTACGGCGTCCATGCAATAACACACGTGGCTCCGCTTATGCGCATAGTATTTGTAGTGTCTGCGGCCATCCTTGTAGGTCTATTAGGGCGTTATAACGCCGTAAATTAAGGCGTTATAGCGCCTTTATAGGGGTTATTACGCCGTAAAAGATGGTTTATTACGCCTGAGATTAGGGCGATATTACGCCCTAATTTAGGACGTTATTATGCCCCATAGGGCGTTATAATGCCCTAATAGGGCGTTACAATGCCGTTATAGGGCGTTACTACGCCTTAAAACAGGGTGTTACTACGCTATAAATTAGGGTGTTATAAACGCCGTAACAGGTCGTTATAAACGCCGTACAATAAAAAAGTGTATTCCTGACGGAGATCAGCCACCGCACACTATCCTTTATTAGTTCATGCAAAATTCAACAAGATACCTATAATTTGTCACCAAAAGACACGTGATCAGTGATCCTTAGTGAGAAAATAAATTACAGTGATTGTTCCAAGGCCATGTTTTCATCATAAAAGCCGAAAATTACACCTATGCCAAAGCACTGCCATTGGCCAATCAAAATTTAAAATAACGCTTCGCTGACAGGAAGTGATAACCAGAGATCGTGCACAGAGTAACCAATCACAGAGCAAAGCCATCAGCCCTGACCAGCGCCCTCTTCGGGCGCTGGGCGACGAGCAAATATATTTTAAAGCTGAAGGTTGTACAAGTCATAAAGAATTTTTCGTCAGGGTCGAATGTTGCATATACCGAGATGACCGATTTAAACAGCAATGAGGATTTTAAACTTTTGACACCTTTCTTCCATGTAATTTCTGATCCATCGCAATACTCATAATCTTTTCTCCCTATTTTTGCAGGAATGGCGGTGATTGGACAAAAAGTGACCTTAATACGCAGAGATCTAGTGGAGGAGGAGACCTGATTGGTTAACTGTGACCAGCAAATTAATATTTTTGTGTCTCTTATTCAGTGATGAAGTACTTCAAACATGCCTGTGCATATTGCTTTGTTACCAACATAAAATATACTATACATGTACATCATTAATTATGTACCGGTAGTGCATGGGGAGAAAGATATTTTTTTGGCGTCAAGTTGGAATTTCGAAGGAATCTAAATGTGACCAAACGCTGATTGCTATTGGTGATAACAAATCTTCATTTATTATTGAAAAATAGCCATGCTTTTTCCAACTTTTGAAGCTCCTGATTAAAAGGAAAAGGACAACTTTTATTAATTGGATTAAACTCAGGCCGGCAAGCTGCTTTTTATTTCAATATTTTTTAAGCTGTCCTTGTTTACGAATAAGTCTTTGCGAGTTAAATTTGAATAAAGTCTGGTACAATTAGTTATCTGATTGCACATAAACATAATTTGAATTCTAAAAAACTAAACTACAAAACTGCAATACCTCATGATTCAGGGCAAGCGCCATCTCCAGAGCTGATTAGTTCCATTGTGCCCTTTTTGTCCATGGAAAACAGTGTATTGAAGCAAGGCGTCTCTTATTTAACTAAGCAAAAGCTTGCCCCAAATTACGAAGTATAGCAACCACAATGAAGCAAAATACGGGACGGAGAGCGCCTCAACCTTTGTGTCGGTAATTGTTTGGTCTGAAGCTCAGGAATTCTTTTCATAAATCTAGGGGGATATGTTAGGTAACAACAGTCTAGAGTGTGTATAGGGATGGGTGTGTGTGTGTGTGTGGGGGGGGGTACCCTCTGTCCCATATCTTCCTGGGTATAAAAGCAACTGTGTCTGTAGTATACAGAATTCAAATTGTTATGTTCACTGGCAGTTAAAGAACTCAGTGTACCAGAGTGTAGTCAGAGTTAACTCGCAAAAGGCTTTTTGTGTGACCTCTGACATTTCAAGTTCTTTCAGTTAGAATAATGGGTAAAGTATGTATATGTTCTGCAAAGGATCTATTGCCGCGTATTTTTCAAAATTCGTTTCGAGTTCCGCTTCTCTTTACGGGTCAAAAGTAAAGTGGCAAAAGCTTGAATTTGCAATACGATTCACACTGAAAAAATTGCATGTACTGATTTTATAACCAAATTACAACACGTTGATATTTAGAATATTAGAATATTTAGAATATACATTGATTTCGTTATAGTTCTTGCAACACCTTTTGAACATCACATTGACCATGTAGCTGAAACTAGCGATATGAAATGATAATACATGCGTAAGGACGAACAAAAACGTGACTATGGAATGCGACTTAAATAATTGTTCCCAGAATTTGAATCCTTACTTAACAAATTTTAACTTAAAGCTCAATAGTGTTATCCTCGTCCTTGAAACCAAATGTTCCTCGAAGGCACCGTTGCCATCAAAGTAGCTCTTAAGTTCAAACATGCTGGGAATACCCTAGATCAATATTCTTGGGAACCAGGAAAGATTAGGGTACAGGGTCTGATAATTCAACCCACACATCGGCCTGAGCAGGATTCGAACCGCGTTCACCAAGAAGCCACATGCATCAAACTTACTCCAATTGAAGTTTCATCATTTGTGGAATTTTTTTCAAGAAAAATAGGAATCTGACTGATATTTGGTAAATACTTCTCCAGGGCTTTGACAAATCCCCAGCCGATAATATCTAGGTTGTTTTTATCGGAAGATAACTCTAAACAAAGGTGGCGATGCAAGAGAGGAGATGGGGTAGGACTAAAGAGTATAAATTGAATACGTCACGCAAACAATTATTTGAGGCGCGCGCCTAGAAATTCCATTTGTCGCAAGGCACTGAATAACCTATTACGGTCAGTGGAATAGCCATGCAAGGCTGTGTCGTCTGCATGGAAACAGAAATAAAGTCGTTCATTGGATGCTTTCGCCCCATGGCCCAACTGAAAAAAAAATCCCCGTAACTACACAACATAAAACAAAGGGTTTTTGCCTTTTCATATCTCGTCCGTAAATGTTATACCAAAAACTTAAGTTGGTGCTATGTAATTGACTCGTCTTGGGTATTAATGTAAACAGGTTTGCATACCGAGGAATCTCGCTTATGCAACTTGCAGATTCTAGTCTTTCTTAATGTTAAGTATTTCACCTGTTATGTATGAACTGTCAAAATACGTGCTATATTGTGTATTTAGAAGGATCCAAAAATACCAGGGAGGGGAAATTGTCCAGTGGCATAAATTTGTGCAGGAAATGGGGGGGGGGAGGGAGGGATGGGAATCGGTGGTTGGAGCTGACACCATATGACATTCTGTAGGGGGCAGTGTTCATGATACAAATGTACATCTGTAATTATGTAATACATTCATGGAGAAGCATACATCAGAAGCATACATCAGAATGGTATATGGTCTTTATGGTTTTCCTTTTTGGAGTGATAGTTTTAGTCGTTATGAAGTCCGAAAAAAGTCCTGACAATCCCATTTAATTCAAAAGCCCTGCCCCCCCCTTGCAAAGTGGGAGGGGGTGATACATTCGACCCCTAGGATTTACGCCGATGGAATTGTCCCACCTCAGAAAAATTCGAAAAATAAAAGGGGAAACAGAGAAGGAACACATACAAATCAGTGTTGTCCGTATTGCTTTCACAGTAAACGGGACATGGCTTTCAGTGTGTTGATGTTTGGTTAAAGATAACTTTTTGATTGCTTAGAAATATTGTCCAATCCATAATTATTGCCAAAGTCAATGATATTTTTGTCAATGTAAGTGAATCAGAGGAATACACTTTAAACTTCAACAGACCAAGAAATTCTGAAGTTGAGTTCGTATAATTTTGTTTGATTCTTCTTGTAAATATATAGAAAACATTTTCACTTCAACTGTTATATTCATTGGCGGTATAAAAAGCGCCCTCATTCAGAAGTCATCCAAGTCCCCCTCCGCGCTCCATTTGCAAAGTGATTTTGCGTGAGAAAACTTTAACCCCCGTCAGAGAAATAGGCAGGAATGTATTATTATAACAAGAACTCGCGACGTGTTGATGAAACAAACAAAGTCCATCTGTAACCATTCAATATAAGGCGGCGTTATAAAGAAATCATGTTTAGCGTCCCCGGCTGCATCCTTTTTAGCGGCCACCTTTTAAAATTTTAATTTGTTTATTTTGTTTATTTATAAGTATTTTTTTACAGTTTGTACAACAGAACAAACTAAAGTAAAAATGCAAAGATGTGGACTTGTTCATAAACACTTGCGAATCGGAACTACCCTGAAAAGCCACTTTCTACATCAGCGGGAGCTATACAGGGTGTCCCAGGAGAAAACGAAACCCTGAGGAAGGGGNTCTTGAAAATGGGGCATCTGAATCAGTTGTAACACTTTGGATAAACCAGTGAATGAGGTTGTCCTCTGTCATGCTTGTCCTGGTTGAAAGTGACAACAAAAGGTCATGTTAATGAGGGAAGATTGCCTTTTGTCACTTTCAAGTTATGCAATAATCCGGTTTAAACGTGTTGACTTGCTCCGAGCATGCTCCGAGTAGGCCAGTGCAGTGTTGAAAAGTGTTCGAAGAAGGACAGCAAGTCTGCAACATGGTGCAACTTACCAAAGAGCAAAGAGTGTTTGTCGTGACGAAATTTCTTAAAAACAAAAGCTTTCAAGCCACCCAAGCTGCATTTAGGGAAGCCTTCCCTGATACTTGCAAAGTCGACCATCTGGGAAAATGTGTGCAAATACGAATACCGAGAACACGAGACAAGCCTTAATTTGAATAAGGGTCATTCGGGAAGGAGGCGCACAGTACGAACTCCTGAAAATGTTGCTGCAGTTCGACAGCAACTTGTCGAGACAGCCAAGGGGAACCAGTTGCAGGAAGAATGGACTTGGACACGCGGAAGGTGTCGGTGCATAATTAACTTTGAATTACGTAATGTGTAAATAATCGGTGTGCCCCTGATATCTTATCCAGGCCAAGCAACAGAGGACAACCTCATTCACTGGTTTATCCAAAGTGTTACAACTGATTCAGAAGCCCCATTTTCAAGACAATGGTGTTCAGTCATGCATGACAGGAGGGATACCCTCAAGGTATCATTAGAAAGGATACTGCTTCTACTTTTCGGAGATCCTTATACATTATAATCATATCTCATGGTTTGGGCATATTATCCCCTTTCCTCGGGGTTTGTTTTGTTTCTGGGACACCCTGTAGTGCAGTGGTGTTGCTGAGCATCCAGGGTGCCATGACTGAAGGCTATGCTAGTCACTGGCGCGGTCTCCAAACAGAGCTAGAGCATTTTCCCAAGGCGCTGGAACGGAGATAAGAGATAAACATATCGTGGGGGTAAAGACGTAGGACATCTTTACCTCAAAACCTCTAGGTGAAATTTATACGTAAAAATGAATCGCATTTAATAGCCTATAATGGTCATAAGTGACAGTTGACTAAGTCTGACATTTCGCAGGTGTGTGAGCAAAGGTTGGACGTTCAAAATGGCGTCTGATGACTTCAGCACTAGACCTCTATGCCTGCTATCCAATCACACAAACATAAACGTTGTTGAAACCGTCCTGATTGGTGAGGGATACTAGTGTTTCTGTAGGGGTGCCTGTGCTTTAAGGGCAGTGGAGAGTGCAGAGTGGAGAGTGCCATAAATCGGTTGCGAGCTGAGACATTGTCGACGGATTCAAAGGNCCCATCGAGAGCAGCAGTGCGACAAAGGCCATCATTTCAGGAACATCCGTTGGAATCCAAGTACACTGAGAGTCAGCGGATTCTGCAGATAGCGTCTGATCTGCATATCGGCTGGTCTCCCTCACCAGCAATTGCCAAACTGCTTCACAGAAGAAGAGTTAAAATATCTGTAGGGGTGACAGACGACTGAAATTCTGGCCACACCCAGTCAGTTCCGTGAAGTTCACAGGTAGTGGCTTTTGGTAAGTGGAAGTTGCTTGCCATCCAGTCCTGCATTATTGAAGAATAATATTAGGACTAACAAAAACAGCACTTACAAAGTGATAGATGGGTAACCGGTCACTTCGGCACCTTGCCAACTCGACACCTCGTCAACTCAGCACCCACCAACTCGGCACATATACAAAAACCAACTTGATACCTTGCCAACAAGGCACCTCTCAAACTCGGCACCTACACGGTAGATAGAATAAAGAGAATGAGGTACAGGAACATCGCACTAACCAACTAACTCATGCGTATCTCAAAGACCTTGAAGAGATGCATTTTAATTTTGCTCGAACTACAGTGTATGCAAGGTTTCTGGAAGTATTACTGGTTAGGAATCTACACCTCCTAGTCTTCTGACAAGAAAAGTCTATAAAATAGCTATTTTCTCAAGTCTTTTTTTTTCGAGTGTGTGCCTTGTCCACCACTGTCTTAGCTCTCCCGGTTAGTATAACCGGCCAGGCCCAGCCGGCATGGATCACCCCGCCTGCCCACAAGCTGTTACCAGTCGCTAGCGTTGCATGCACAGCGGGCGGGGCCGTGTCTTCGCAGAGTAATAGGAGTATTTGGTAGTCGGGCCTATTACAGTCACTCCGCCCCATTTCCACTTTGCCGTCCGTGCTCGAGTGTGTTACAAGCCTCTTCAAAATATGGTCGACAGGGGAGTTCCACAAACGACATGTAGTTATTATAGAAAACTCTACGGCATTAAATTAATGCCGACTGTGTTGTCCATTATAGTGAATTAATACATATGGTTGGACTAGCGTCGTGGTTATTTCTCATCACGTACAGGTACGGTCGCCGCGGCATGAATAGACTGGTTGCCACCTTCCATCACGCATTCTCTTCCACGGGTGCGGCGCGGCGGGAACCAGCGCTTTGCTCACGTGTTTTTACCACAGCGACAACGAAACACGAAGAAAACTTTTTTTCTAAATTGCCAACAAAAATTTTAGTCTCGCCGAAAAATTTAAGTCCGGCGGTCGGGAAATCTGAAGCATTGTTTTGGCCACTGAAAGTTGGATTCTCCGATCGTTATTTGGGAACCCAAAAGTAGGTTTCTGGAAAGTAACCACGCAAGGGGCAAATCCATTTTCAGCCAGAAGCATTGTAAAAAAACTTCTTTTCTAATGAAAAATTTCTTAATTTAGAGAAAATGAGTTCAACATAAGAATTCAAATGAATTAAATGAATTAAAAAAGGTGGATGTTGCGTAAATTTCGACTCAACTTTTTCAGCTGCACAGCCATGACTCCCATCAACGATACTACCTCGTGTCGCACAGTTGACGGGGCGTTGAAGATTTGGAAGAAAACTTTAAATGTTTAAGCTTACTAGAAAAGGAAAATTGGAACGATCCCTTCCATAAACACCAGTTACTATGTTGGACTAAGGTCGTGAACGTCAGTGAGCTAGTACTGGCCAACCAGAATCATGACTCGACGTTCATTCATCCTATTTTGACCAATCACGTGATTTTTCAGCATATAGTGACTGGTGCCCTTTTCAAGGGTGTTTTTGTCTTCGTAAGAATGTTTCAGGATTTTGAAAAATATCTTGCGTACTTTTCATCCGTCTTTTACTTGATAAGTAGATTTTTTCTGAAGAAAATAAATTTATTTTTGACCGATTCGCTTTCCACAGGTTTTATCGCATAAAATACATGGCTTGTTTCTCAGTCATCCAGCCCCATGATGCAATGAGAATATCGAAACAGTTCGTTGTCACGTGATCAGGCCATTACATGTATTCATTACGGATTACTGTTGTAATTATCGATAGTCTTTGAGGCTTCATCTTAAAGTAATAATATCAAGTGGAACTTCAGTATCAGTGTCAATTTTTCTGTTGAAGCTAACTTGCATTGAGCTATTTAAACCCGCTAGCTAGTTCGAAACTTTCCCGAAATCGAAGATTAAAAATGTTGCACACCCGCATGTTTTATGACTCTGTGGTATTTCCAAATTTCTCTCAGGCTCCCAAATTTTTCGTTGGTTTTAAAAACAATGTCATCTGAGTATTCGGAATCCCACCCTTTTAAGTTTATAATAGAGGTAACAGGCAAACGAGGCTGGTACGGAGTTCCCAGTTGGACCAAGCGAGGGCACAATTTTCCTAGCAATGGACGCTCTTTTGATGGGAACTGCACTTTAATTAATGCACGTTGATGACAGATGCATGTATGCACGCGTTGAGGTCGTGTCGCTAACATTCACCACCATGGTTCTTTCCAACCGATGAGGGGGTGCTTCTCCTCAAGGCGGATGGTTAGTACTACTGAGGTTCAGCTTTTACACCGTCTCATCATTTTTCATTAAACTCACAAGAGCTGAGCTGGAACCAAACTTCACTTCACACTCCAACCCAGACCTTTAAAAATTTAACTGTGACGTTCGAACATTAAACCAATATACATGTACGTGCGAAAGTTGCACTGACAATATGTCGTTTGAAAGTTGAACCACAAATACACCATTTAGACACATCGCTTGTAACATTGAAATCAAACGTATACAAAGTGAACCTTAATGTTCGAGAGTTTTACTGCGCACACGTGAAAAAGTGAAACACATGGTTCGTAACACAAACAAAAACATTTGAAACCCATATACAGCGACTTTTTTCCCAAACCGTATTATCTGAAGCTGTAAACAACAAACCCTTTGTCCCAATTCGGGCATCATACGTTTTCCAAGTCTGTCAGCGCCTTATCAATGCACCTTTGTAAGAACTTCAACGCAATCTTGTTTCATCTTCCGATCATTAACATTGCGCCCCCGGCCCCAGACATACTGGTAATAGTGGCGCCCTCTTTTGACTGGTTTTAGCCAATTCATGACGAAAGCAAAACGTACACTCAGGACGTGTGACGTACTTACCGGCACGGACTTGAATGTTTCTTCTCACTTGGCTATTCTTCTCGGCTTCTTCTGATCCAGGTTGTCAAATGTTTTACTTTAAAATGTACTTTATTTATACCATTTTATTCATCAACATTAGATAAAAATTCAGCATCAATAAGAGGCACATAACATGTTTTTTATGTGTTCGGCGTGCGGTATCGGTGTACCTGTACATGATTCCAACAGACATGTATGTGGCTATAAACTTGAGCAAAATGAGTGTGAAAAATTTCACTCCGGCAATAACGACAGAATTGTGAAAGTCCGCCGGCCCTCGTAATAACGGGAGTCGACTGTACATGCTAAAAGTACTCAAATTCGCGCAGACACTCCTACGGTGTGTGTTTTGGCGTTCGATTTCGTGAATCGGCAAACATTTGTCAGATTCGTGTGACGTTATTCATTGAACGTCAAATCTTCGAATTCATTTTTTCTTTGTGACTACTTTATGCAAAATGTTTTATAAAAGGAAACGTGTGGTTCAAGGGTAGAGATCTCTATAAAAATAACGATTGGTCAACGTTTATTGGCTAATGTGTTCATTCGTATTTTGTTTGTTGGAATTGTTATGAAACGAATGAATAACAGCGAAGTAAAATTATTTACATCACACGAATGGACAAAGTGGGGAGATGTCTAAACAGGGTGAGGAATTTACTTCAAAAATGTGACAAAAAAGAAAATAAGCCATTGTTAAAGAGAATCCAAAAAATCTTAGTATACATGCAGATTTACGGAGAGAGAGTGTGTTCTTGGGTACAAAATAAAGAAAATTACAAATCTGTTCGGTAAACTGCATCTTAACGATCTAAACATGATTGCCCATAGACGAAAACGAGAGTAAAATTCTGGAGGAATTTCTCATTCCAGTCATCCGGCGAGAAATCGAATGACGGTTATGCACTGTTCAATAGAATGAAATTAGTTCTAAATTGAATTTGTTACAGTGCACTATTCGACACTTGTAAATGAATTTGAAGGCTCTACCGTATCAAAAAGAAACATTGGAGCGACCTGCATGAAAAGTCATTTGAAAACGAATGAACATAATGAATTTGACTGGGAAGATGACGAATTCGGCCAGAAAACCTATAGTATGAAATAACTATAATAGATTACTGTAAGAGTCACATCACACGAGATTTGACAGATCTATAAATTCTTCTACACCAAAGACAGTTATAGATTATTTTAAAAATCACAATAATCTTTCTGAAACTACAGTCTTTAATCACTATTATCTTCGTATTTGATCTTCCTCTTCACCTTGTTTGAACAGGCCGTTGAATAAAATTGGTGTCTA
>NW_019091449.1:356611-366914 GCF_001949145.1 Acanthaster planci
CTGATCATATAGTGTTTATTAATATATACGTTGGGTAAGGGCAAAACCCGTTATATAAATCTGCCGAAAAGGTTAACGAGAGGAGTCGTCCTCAACGAGGGAACTATATGTGCCACCGTATCGCTGCTGTTCTCAATCTCATGCATTGAAGGAATGCAAAGAATTTTGGCAAAGGTCTTGTCACGATGAGCTGAAGTTTGTTCGAAGTAACAAATTATGTGACAACTACTACTGACCAGGGCACATAGCTAGAGGGTGTGTGCTAAAATCTACATGTTGAGGGCTGCATATGAAAACACCAAATACTGTTTAATCCTCCGCAGAGAGACAACAAAGGCTCAAAAGAAGAAAATGCAAAGACGTCCAAATTCAGTTCTGCAAATTGGGCTGGGGACAAGAATAAGAGTACTAAAGTTAGATCTTGACCATCTGCCAGTAGAGCCCACTTTGGGTGTGAAGTGGTATGCTGAAGTTGACAAGTCTGGGTTTGAAGCAGTTGTGACGTGCAAGCCTGCTACACGGAGGGGTGTGTTGTCAACCGTAACTTCATTGTATGACCTCTTGGGCTTTTTGGCGCCGCTCATCCTGCCAGCAAAGATTCTTCTTCAAGACGTGTGTCGCAAGGGCCGTGGTGGGATGAAAGGATAGAGGAACGTGAGAGGATGAGATGGAAGCAATGACTGGATGACCGACCAAGGCTGATGAGTGTTACCATCAATATATGTTTGCAACCGAATGAATTTGATGATACAGTGGTCTTTCAGCTTCATTGTTTCTCTGATGCTTCAGAGCGGGGTTATGCTGCCGTATCGTATTTGCGTGCTGTTGACATACAAGGAAGGGCCCACTGCGCATTCGATGGGAAGGCACGGTTGTGTCCATTGAAAGAGGTCACAATTCCTCGACTGGAGTTGTCAGCTGCAGTGCTGGCAGTGAAGTTAAACCAGCTTATCCAGAGGGAGATGAGACTGCCAATCATGGAGACCATATATTGCACAGACTCTACATCAGTTTTTCAGTATATTCAGAATGAGAAACGCAGGTTTCACATGTTTGTAGCGAACCGTGTTTCAAAGATATAGAATGGATCTGACCCATTGCAGTGGCGATATGTAGACTCTACAAGCAACCCAGCTGATGATGGCTCTCGAAGATTGACTGCAGATGAAATGAAAGGACCCACGCTGGCTGCATGGATCCAAGTTCCTGTGGAAGGAAGAAGAGCATTGGCCACTCCCACCAGTGGTTATCAAGGGACCCTACACAGATGTATTTACTTGATACTCTTCAGAATGATCCTGAGGTGAAGAAGGTTGTCCAATCTTTCTCTGTAGCTGAGAAGAGTAGCATAGATGATCTACTTAGTAGATACTCAACTTGGAATAGAATCAAGCGTGAAGTTGCCTGGTTGCTGAGGTACTGGGATTACCTGAGGGCCTGTGCCAAGAAAGGACTAGATCTCGACTTCAGAAGTAATAGGCTGTCCTTATCAGAGCTACTGAGAGCTGAGACCAATCATCAAGTACACTCAGAGAGATTGCAGCACTTGGCGCCAGTGTGGAGGAAACTGGGACACCCAACCCTAAGAGTATGAGAGTTCCAAGTACACTCTAGAAATTAAGTCCAGTGTTGACGGATGGAGTTGTGTGTGTAGGTGGACGTCTTGAGAATGCAAGACCACGCGAAACCACTTACCCAGCTCAGCCTGGACCCTAGAGACGAGGAGCCATTGACACCGAACCATTTACTTCTGTTGAGACCAAGTCCCAACATCTCACCTGGAGCGTTCGTGAAGGCGGATGGTTACGGTCAGCGCAGGTGGCGGCAAGCGCAATTCCCGGCAGACCAGTTCTGGAGGCGGTGGAAGGGAGAATACCTACAACTCGTCCGAGATGGACCCAGGCAAAGCAAGATCTGGAGGAGAATGACCTGGTACTAGTTGCTGCGGACGATGAACACTGTGGACAGTGGCCACTTGGCAGAGTGACGCAAGTCTACCCAGATAGAACAGGAAAGGTTCGACAGGTGGAGGTGAGAGTAGGCCATAAGTACCCCAAGCGCCCCATTGCCAAGCTTTGTTTCCTGGGGAAACCCAAGAGCGTGTGAGATTTCAACAGCCAAGAACATTTGTAATTGAACTCTTAGGCCAAGTAGGCATTTGTGAATAAAGGGCAATTAGTGAGACAGATACTTGTATCAGTGATTGTAGTTTATGATCCCATCCTATTGCAAGAAGCAGTACTTTATTTCATATCCAGTGTTTTGAAGTTTAAAAGGTGTAGAGAAATGAACAGAGTGGACCTGTTCATGGGGCCGGGTATGTAGCGGCAAAATTTTAGTTTTTGTTGTTATTTTTAATTGTTGTTGCTTCTTTTAAGGGGCAAATTGTGGTACATGAGAATTACTTGCGAATCATGGGAATCATGAGGAATCTTCACCCTTGATCTAAATGTTTGTGTATCACCAGAGGGCGCCTTAACAGATCACTGGTAAAATATCCTATTGATCAAATAAACTTTCAAAGCTACATACAGCGATCAATGAAAATGTGACGCAAACCTTAAATAATGTAAAAACTAACAAGGTTTTAAGGTCCCAAATTTTGTCACATTTGGTTCAGCACAATCGTGATTTTTCATGTAGCCTCAGAAACCACTGCTAATGAGCTTAATTGGTCCCATCATGAACGCACCAAATATATTATCACCATCATCATCAACAAATGTAGCACCAACACCTAAACTTCACTTGGGCATGCCTGCCTACCACCAACATTATCAGCTGTACAATAACTCCTGTCTCATGCCATATCATGTGACACTTGTATCAAACCATATGGTTCGTTCATGATGGGGCCAATTAAACTTATGTAGCAATTGTTTCTGAGGCTACAGGTGAGCCACCGTGTGGAATTACCAGCGGGCTATAGGAGGGGGTCACCGTGTAGAAAGAGAAGTAGGCAGACAGAGGTGGGTCGTCGTGTAAAGAAAGGAGAGCTGCGTGGGCAGAGAGCAGATGATAGGGGCCACAGTGTAGACGGAGATCTGGGCAGACAGTCAATGGAAGGGGTCACTAGTGTGTAGAAAGAGTACCGACAGTAGATGGAATGGTAGATGGAACTTGTATAAGGAGGACCGGGCCAACAGTAGACAGAGGGGACCAGCGTGTAGGAGGAACGGGCAGATAGTAGGCAAAGGGGTCACCGTAAAAAAAGAAGAAGCAGGCCGAAAGTAACCTGAGGGGGCGACTGTATAGAAGGAGAACTTGGCAGACAATGGACGGAGGTTGGTCATCGTATTGGAAGAGGAGAGGACGGAGCCGATGCATGCAGATAAAAGGGGCTACCTTGTAACAGGAGAACTGGGCAAACAGAAGATGGAGGTGGCCACCGTTAGAAAGAGGATCGGGCCGACACTATGCTGAGGAGGCCAGCGTCTAGAAGGAGGAAATTGCAGAGAGAAGACGTAGGAGGCCACTGTGTAGCAGGGGCTCTGGCACACAGGAGAGGAGGTCACCGTGTAACAGGAGAACTGTGCAGACTAGAGAGTAGACGGGAGAGGCCATCGTGGCGAAGGACAGCTGGACAGACAGTAGGCGAGGAGGCCACCGGGTAGAAGGAGAGCTGGCCGACAGGCAGACGAAGGAGGCCACCGTGTAAAAAGGGAACTGGCGGACAGTAGACGGTGGAAGCCACCGTGTAGGAGGAAAACTAGGCAGAGAGTATGGCATGTGTCGGCGTGTAAGGAAGATTAGGCCTGCTCTTCCTTCTACACGGCAGCTGTTATTTTCGGCAGCTGTGTCTCTTCAAATATCACCGCTGAAAATCAGTAGTGTCTCTAGTTGAGATATTCTGGAGTATGTCGACAGGATCTACAGGTGCCGTTTAGTCTGGCTGGATATTAAACTAGTCTGCTTTTTATGTTTCATAAAAATTTTACACTTCGGATGCTGTGATCATGTCAGACAAGAAAAACTGCATACCTCGGTAGACGTGCAGTCATAGTTCCTGATGTACATGTACATGTACATATAATGTTTGTTGGGTTGATGTGAATACAAAATTTAATGTGGGTGGCTGTCGGCCTGTGTTATCAGCGTGAGCCTGTGCCAATAGTCTGTTGTACGTAGAAGTTAACCCTTCCTTGTCGGTTCAGTGGGAGTATTTGTGTTCAGCTGCTGTAGCGTTTAGAGTAATCTTTAACTCGACTTCATGACCATCGGATAAAGCGTCATGTGCCAGTTTCACTGGAAGATCGGGTCATAGTGTGTGAGAACTTCTACTGTAGTGGTCAAGGATTTCGCCGTCTGACGGGAGGGGTCCGTACCCACGTTCGTTTCTTCTGAAGGAGGTCGTTCACTCGGGTGGTAACAGGTGGCGGGTCATCAGGCTTAGGAGTGAACGCACTTGGCTCGTATCGGTGGGGCCTGCTCTGTTTCGAACTACATCGGTCTTGTTTTGGTTTTATGACCAAGCCTCGGCTACATCATATTGAAGAATCCACGTTTTGTTTTTTTACAGACAGGCTGCATGGTCAAGTGCAGTTGATGCATGACGTTTGGAAAGTTAAACCAGAGCATTTGACAAATTTGCACAACTACGTTTGTAACTGAAACCACGGCGTTTACAATGTTGAAGCTCGACGTTAAAAGTGAACTACGACGTTAAGGACTAAACCATAATGTTTGGAAGTTAATGCACGACGTTTGAAACGTTTAACTGTGGCGTTTGAACGAAAACCCCGACGTGTATATGCCATGTCCCATAGCCGTCACAATTACTCAATCTTACCCCTAATCTCACAAATATAAATTAGGCCTAACAGAATGTATTGATCCCGAAATTATATCCTTGTTATTCGTATTTTTTAAAATCTGTGTACACTGTCTGAAAAATTTTTCACATAAATGGTATATGGTATTGTAACGCCCACCGAGTAGTCTTTGGCCAGATTAGGCGGTCGATTTCCAGAAGTTGGAAATGTGTAGGCTTACACCAGAATTTTCGTAGCCTAAGGACTGGGGCCTGTACTCTGTAAAAAATGACCTCACAGATGCACAAGGTCGGCTGCCAACTATCTCTTTTATTTCAAAGGAAAAGAACAAGATAAAACGCTACACGAAACAGTAAGCTCACCCCGTTGCCCGTGACTTTCGTTTCTTGACTATAGTCACCAAAAACGTAACGTCCGACAACTAAACTGAAGGTTGCCCGGACGCTGTCGTGGATTCCACTGACTTGAGCCTACACAGAGCGACGCGCGCTCACGTCTTTGCGAACACGCGCCAAAACTCCAAATTTGCAGTTAGAGTGGGTACAGTATTCGTTACAGTATTAAAGGTTTCTGTAAAATATGTGCTCATTTTCAGAAAAAATAATTGAATAAGGCTACCTTGAAATAAAGTCTGAAGGAGACGACGGTTAAGCAACAGAACTAGAACGATTGCATCAGAAATATCAGTTGTAAATTAATCTCTGAAACTTGATAACATTGATAAAACTAATTGCACAGGCAGCCCGTGACCTGCCAGCAGTCGGCAGATGTCATGCCGTCTTGGATAACAGTTTATCTTACTTGAACTCTGAACAATTGACGAAAAGAAACAGATGTTTCTGTCCTTTAAGTAACCGTCATCTGCGTTCCTTATCGGCACGACAGCTACATTGATACCGGCCCAGTTCTACTTGACACTGAATTTCACAATATTCCTCGGGCCTTAACTGTTCGCATGGCATGGCTCAAAGTCTACAATGCCAGGGAAATATTACAGAATGCCACAGCCAGCATTGAAATCAATAAGCAATTGTATATCGATATTAGTATTTCCTCTGTTGTAATTCAACTGGCCTTTTAGGGTCGACAAAAGGACACCGCGTAAGCGAACATATTGATGTTTGTATAACGTAATAGGCCTATGCTTCGGGGGCTTATTCTTGATAGTCCTCAAACCGCTTTGGCGACATGACCTTAAAACATTTAAATTACTTGGGGTATATCATCTATGAATGGAAAGAGGATTGATATCTTAATTCCTAACTTTTGACATGATGCTAAAACATCAAAAATGATATTAAAATGGCAGTGCTGCCAGATACTTTTTTGACACTGGTGCAATGTTTACATCACGTTGTTCCGATTTGTAGCTTTACCCTTGATACAAAATTGACAACTTGTCGGGGGGGTTACTTTCACATCCCCTTCATCCGCCACTGGCTGAAAAGCCTGAAAAGTGAACGACGTACCGTAATGTGAAGATTGCCTAAGGGGTGACCCTGCCCCAAGAGATATTCATTGGAAATACAGTGTAAAAGTGCCACAGCCAACATATAATATTTCTAATAGTTTTAAAATTTCGCAGAGATGTTATTCCTAAAGCATTTACCACATAGATTTATTATGATAAAAAAAATTAAATGCCTCTTTTTGATATCTTTTCAAAAATCTTTTAGAGGTGCCCAATTGAGTGGTCTATTCCGTGAGGCTAAACCGAATTGACTTTTTTTGTGTTCGGTTTAATTTTGTTCAAAGTAGGGTTTCTGTTCCACAATTACCGCATTCGTTTTCTTTTTTGTAAGTGTCTGTTTGGACAATCTTTTTCATTGTTAATTATTCTTTCTATTTTGCATAAACAGCATTCTGAATGGTTTCAATGAACCCACTGAGTACCAAAAACATGGATCTTGGCACAGTGACGGGTTTGGGCGAGGATGCACACAAATGATTCTAATTGGTGTTTGAATGATGGCCTCGGTCATCAGTCTGTTATGTGCTGTTAATGTGTATAAGCCAATTTGCAAATTAAAGGTTTTCCCGGGCAAATTCGTGACTTTATAGCATTCGAAGTAACGATAAATCTATTCAGTTCAGCACATAATAGACTGATGATCGAGGCCATCATTCAAACACCAAATATAATCATTCAATTTAACTTCATGGGCATGCGATTGCACACTTTTTTGATGCAAAAGCGAAAAGTTAGCGTTCAGTTTGACAAAAACGTGCAAAGAGCATTCAAACCCTCCTCGGTATTAAAGCGTTTGGCCTTGGGCACTCACGTCCATCAACAGGCAAGCATTTTTTACTTGAAAAAAGGAATAACATTTAAGTAAAATCACAGGAAACGGCCTTAAATAAACATAAATAACAGAAAGGAGTACTTCATTTAATCAGGCCGTAAAATGAGAAAGAAAATTCAAATCTGATTTCGCACAAACATAAGTTATGCAATGAGAAAATTCATGTGTGTTTGTGGTATTTATATATATCATCACACCTCAGTAAACTCCATTAAGTCACAATTATTATCCAAGGGACTTTAAATTTGTATTAGCATCCATGATAATGGGTTTGGGAGGGTTTCGCCTCCAACGTTCAATAAAATTGACAATCACTACCGGACTGATTTGTAATGTGGCTTTTGTGATACACAATACGTGGAACATATCTCTATCATTACGAATACAAGTATTATTCGTTTCTGTTGGTGACCGTCGAAATATTGGTTTCCGTGGCTCAAATGACATGCAGACGCTAGTGCATGGCTCGGTGTTCATCTATCGGACTCCATAGTTTCCCTGGAAAATCCAAATTAATGTGTAACTGTAACATTAAACTGCCTTGCACGCATCAGCGAGTTTCGTTACTGATCCGTTGCTCCCTGAACGATATTAAGCAGCTGCACCTTATATGCCCAAATTGAAAGATATGTGCGCGTATGTTTCTGTGAAATGTTTTATCAAAATGTATTGTTATGAAATTGTCTTGAACCGAATTTCATTTGAAATGAGAATGGCCTCATCACCCCCAGCGTCCGCGTGACTGTTGCGTGCGCAGTTGTATTGCTGCCTTACAAGCGGGAAAACCCCAGAAACTGTACCTGGTTTAGGTAATCTGTGCAAGGTTGTTCATTTAGATTGTCTGCAAGATAGAACACGCGCTGCTGTAAAGTCCAGTGGTTTTGTCGAAAGATGAAGGGTAAGTTAACGGAAGAATTTTAGACCTGGTACAATTACGTTAACATTAAGTTATGGCACATTAAGTCTGCTATTTTTGTTCCTGAAGATCTCCAGCCAGTCTATAAACCAGTAAATGAAAAGTGAAAATCCTGTTTTCCAACAACCTCCCCATGTTGGTTTTCAACAACGCAGAAGCTTGTTCTCATGCTCCAAATGCCCATAGATGATCTTTTAAACTCATCTCTCCACCTCTCGGTGGAACCTCACCAATGGAAGTGTTGTTTGAAACTTCGGCGCAGTGGAATACAGGGTTACTCCCACCCTCCAAAAAACACTTAGTGAATGTCACACATTTTTGTTTTGGCACCAAATCTAAGCTTAGCATGTTATCATTTCAGTACTGAAACTTCTTTTAAATCTGGTGATTTGTTGCATAACCTAGATATTTACAATTTCGTACCGGCAGCACAACTCATTTTTGTTCTGTCCAGTGGAACTTTGTACAGTTCTATCTTGCAAGTCCACGCAGTCACTGAATTCAAATTCTAAATTAGCACACACCTGTTGCGTTCCTTACTTCTTTTAAATTTATTTCTAGCTCTTAGCTTGATGAAGCTGGATGCAATGGGTGTTAACTAATTGTGCAGTTTCAGAGTTAGATGAATTTGTTGCAGAGAAAGTACTTAAACTGAACCAGTTCAATTTACCTTGGTGAGTTTGTAACAAACTGCTTACCTTACATGTATTTAATTCTGTAGTAGATGTTAATTCCTTTGAACCATTTCAGGATCCTGTTTTCTGTTAGTGAAAAATAAAAGAGCTGTTAACAGAAACCTGTTCCGTTCAGTATCCTCATTTTGCAGGCCCGTGTTAATTGCTGTAGTAAGTCCGTGTTTATTGCTGTGGTAAGTCCCATTGGACAGAACAAATAGCACTTGTCTTACGTAATTGAGATCGCCTCCACAACGCATCATCAAAATAAAGTCTTCAGTTTTAAAAAGACCACATCTTACGCTTCAGTTTAATACCACAACAACAATTCTGGCATTTGTTTTGAGAAAGAACAGTTGTTCTTTTGACTTTGCAGTTTTTGGGGTCACCTGTACTGAAAATTGTTTGTGGATACACTCATGGGAACAATCTTTTACTCGAAGAAGTAATTTGGTACTTAAAAGAGCCGATGGTGAGGAAGGTCTGTTCCCGTCCCCGCCGGGTATCCTCAGATCCAACAGTTCTCGAAAGAACCGTTTCCATGCCGTGTTTACCCACAAACAATACTTCTCTAAAAACATTCATGGCTTAGAGGTCACTTAATTCTCATTTTTGGAACTCATGATTCCAACTTCATTTTCTTCCATAAATCACCAGGCATTTTCTGTAACCCTGCTTTGCTACTGGGACTCGTGTGCCTTCAGATACACGTAGGTAAGTGTTGACGCTTCTTTCTTTGTCTGGTGCTTTTACATTTGAGAAGCGTTTTACTGAGAATTTTCAGTGAACTGAACAGTGAATTTAGAGAGATTTGTGGGTTTGTACTTACCTTGAGGATCGAGTTGCAAGACAAGCTTTTGGAGTTTCCTTTTCTTACAAGATTCCTGAGCGCAATATAAAGGACCAATGTTTAAGATCAACATAATTTAAAGCAAATATCTGAAGGCAACGAGATCACAAAATATGAAAACAGGAGAAAAAACACTCTTCACTGCCGGTTATCAAATAGGGGTTAGGGAACTCGGGTTATCGAAAATTGATCTATTTTGTGTGACTAAAATAACACAACTTCCTTTTTAGAAACAGTCCAACTCAACATGGTGTTATATATTGATCTTGACACTGGGTAAAAAAAATAATAGAATGAAGTACTTTGATCTCAATTGCCAAAATGGGGAAAAATCCATTATCAAAGCTCATTCTCCAAAAAAATATGATTTTTTACTAAACTGTAATTTTTTGGGCGAGTCTTGTCCTATCTCAGGGAATGATACAAAGTAGAGCTTCATCTTCCCCTTGAAGTTAGCATCACTTAACGTTTATATTTTATGATTGTGCTCTTATTGTATAAATAACGTGCATGTATTTGTTTTGGGGGGTCTTTATGTGGGCGTTTGGTATTTTCTATAACTCCACCATGCTGTCTATTTTGGAGATTCAAGTTCTCTGCAGCACCGCTTGGCCCGCTGTCCGTGTAGTGAGTTTGTGTTGCATGCTGAAGGGAATTCCTCAGTGTGAGAAATTCTTGTTCATTTGCATGTGAACTGACGGGCGGATCACGGGTGATCTTTATTCGCTGACCTCCGTTTGTACCGAATGAAACAAACTTCACAATTGAAATGTCAAGGCTCAGACTTT
>NW_019091449.1:373209-402390 GCF_001949145.1 Acanthaster planci
AATGACCAACACAAAGGGGGGGGTCTCTCCGTCTCATACCTTGCTGCATATGTTGGGCGGTAGTCCCAGAGGCAGAACACCTACTAGGAACGACAGGTGTAGAATCGACTGCCCTGTCTGTAGTTGCCTGCGTTCCATAGCGGAGCTGATGCTTGGTGCTGACAGGCAATTTGAGCTGTGCGCTATTAGATCGTAATTTTGTGCTGTGTGCATCATGGCCAAATTTCTGTTTGAAACTTTGTGCCAGTTTCGGCACTGCTTTTACGCCATAAAAGGCATCCTGTGTGGAGAAGTTCTAGACCAGGCGATGGCAGAGGTGGTAACAAGTCAACTTTTGCAAGTCTGAGTCAAGTCACAAGTCATTTGTTCCAAGCACAAGTCATGTTACGGGTCATTTGATCACAGATCAAGTCAAGTCAATTCAATTATTATATTTCATTATATTTAATATGATCATCAACTGGGTATTGAAGACACCATGTGACTACTTGAGTTTGAAAGATTGAACTGAGTGACAGCCAAAGCTGAACTAGAGACTGATCGCTGGTTTCTCGAGACCTCGTTTGCCAAGGACTAGTTGAAGCTACCTATCACTTTGACGTTCATTTTTTAATTTTAGAGATTGGTTTCAAGTAGCTGTATTCTATAAATAAGAAAAACTCATATTATTTGTTACACGGGGCATTAAAAAATGACATTCATTTTAAGTTCAAGTCACTGTTTGTTTATCTGAATTTTGGGTAAGAAGGATCAAATGTGATGCGAGTGGAAACACTCTGGAATCCTTTTGAATCATTACAATTGGCCAAAGACTAGGAGTTGGTGATAATCCAGCATAAAGTGCAAACATGAATTCAGCTTGTCAGGTTGAGGTCTTATTATTTTGAGATATTGTATATTCACTTGAGCACTTCTGATATTGAAATTTGACTGAACTGATGCCTGATGCATAAATCAGTCATTGCTGAAGCAGGAAGATCAGTGACAGTGACCTACTTTGAAATGTTGAAAGCGAATTTTGGCTGTTTTTGTTGAAACCACTGATTTTATTTTGTATGTTTCGGTTTTGGATATTTGTAAATACTTTCAGAACAGTTGTAAATAGGAATCCATTTAAACAGAATAATGTGCTTTGATGTCCTCAATAATGTGTGATCCCGGCTGTCCAGTTCTGAACTGTGACAGCCTGTAACGGTTTCCCTTTTGAGGTTTCTGAATTCGCTTATTGTTAATGCACACATGAAACACAATCATGCACTTCAGAATGCAGTTTTTTGGGTGTTACTCGGATTTAGTCCTTTTTAGATGTGTTGATATTGATCATGTGGATGAATTTTACGAGAACATGCAAGTTCTACAAGCTAATTCACACTCACGTCCACCCTTCCTGCTGCTCTCAACAGTATTACAAGCCGACGTCAGTGGGACGGTGCGAGGTTGTGCCTTTCTTCCAATCGGCGAGTTAGTGGATGGTTGCGTCAGCTCTACGGACACCAACGGCTTGTCCTTGTTTTCAGACTTGTTGGGGTTCCTACTTGAGTTGTTCAGTTCGATTTCTGACGTTGAAGCCACGTACTGCTCATGCGAGCGGGATTACTGCAACGCGGCCCCTGCTTTGTCCCAGACTGCTCCACTAGTGCTGATGATTGCTTTCCTGTTCGGCCAAGCATTTGTGCAGTAAAGAGGTTTTTTGAGCGCATGGGACAAAATTTAGTATTTCTTTTTTTTATGTGAAACGCAGCTGTAGAATGTGTTGTTGATTGACAATATCACTCTTTTTGTCTGTGTGCCTTTTTTGTCTGATTCGTATTCCGTTTGTCCACCTAAAACTGGCCCCTTTAAAACTTGTTGGTGTTTATGACCCTTGAAACTACACGATGTTTGGATACATGGTCCAATCCCTGCTGCATCGTATAAGTGTCTTTCAGGTAATTCGATGAAAGATGAAGTTTTAAAATTGTTTCCTATCTTTTAGAAGTAAAAACTAAACTTCGATTTTCAATTATGTTACCTGACCCACACAATTCTCAAAAACAGTCCCAATTGTTGCACATTGAAAATTATGAACGGTTCCTTAAATGTGAGAAAGTGAAAAACCTTTTGAGGTTGTCTCCCATTAATTCACTCTTTTAGAGTGACTTTACCCTGCGAGCTGAGGTGAAAAACTGCTCCAAAGGATACAAATACTGCTTTAATTGCCTGAGAGACCGAGAATAATTAGTGGAAAAGGTTTTCCCCTCTATATCGCTCTTGATTAGAGTGGTTTTCACTCATAAGAAATTGTTGATGTAGTTTTAGTTGTGAATGGCTTGCTCTAGAAAGCCCCACACCAAGTGTGAAAAGTGGCAATTAACAAATGCAAAGACTGATCCAGTACCAAATGGGGGATAAAAGTTACATAATTTTAGCCAGTCTTACATGGACTATCTGGGGAGGAGGCTACATCTATGAGATTTATGCAATTTGGGAGGAAGGGAGATAAAACCAAAATGTAATCACAACAAAATCACTTTTCATTATTTTCTTCACCATTTTTGGGCCCCGGTATTAACAGTAGGGACATCTCCTTCGTTGGCTCCCGTGGATCCGCTGGTGTTCCGAGGCAACATTGGGCGTTCCGACCATGCGCTTCTTACCCATGCACGTCGTAGGCCCCCTACATTTTTTGTGAACGTCTGTTGGGCACTGGTCAAAAACACAATTGGCTGGGGCTGAATTGCAATATTTTTTTCTTTGACACAATGCTTTTGCTATTTCATACTCTTTTTCAATGTACAAAAACTAGTTGACATCCCTCTTGGGTTGAATGCATTGAAAAGTGCACTATTTTAAAATTATCAATGCTCTCGTGGACAATTGAGTGCGCTGTTGCTGTGACTTCATCCTGATTAAGTGCACAGGTTTTTCGCTACAAATTGTAATCTCTGAACTTACTCTCTGAAAAATGTCTGAGAATGGGTTGGTTACTTGTTTCTTGCTTTGTACTTACAGAACATTGGATCACCAAAGGAAGAAAATTTAGACCAGCAAATCTAAAAAAAAAGAAAAGAAATAAAGTCCAGAAAGTTTGTTCATAAACCAATGTAACATTGAAGTTTTCTTTGTGATAACAGTTGTGATCATGTGTAAGGAAACAGTCATGAGCAAAATAACATTTAAAACAGTGAAACCAACACTGAAATGAAGTTAAAGGAGACATAGAGGTGCATTTTGGAGGTTCAAAAATTCAACTACAGGGACCCATTAAAACATTAAACCTCCTCACTTGTACCCAAAAATAATGGATGCTGCAAGGTAGCATTTTTGAGGTTCTTGATTATGTCCCAATAGGATGTGAAAGGGTAGACCTTCTGTAGAAGACTTCGAGAAAACATTCTTTCCTGGAATAGCCTTGAAGAATTCACTCGTGCCGGAGGCCTTAAACAGAACACCGGCATGGGCCAATTTCCTTAGGCTTTATGACGTAATTTCTTCAAATCCTCATTGGACTAAATCTAAACATTTATAGGCCTATGGGTCTCTGGGTCCCTTGTTTGCTCTGTGGTTAAGGTAATAGGTTATACTGAAGGCGCTCGGTTATTTCCGTCACACATTTTTCAATTATTCCAATGGGATAGTTGGGACACCGTTTACAATACAGACATACGTCTGAAGTATACATGTTCTTAAGGGCATGAAATAACCTTACATTAAACAAGATGATGTATTTACAATTTTCCAACTTTTAATTCTCCGTTTTGACCGTTGGCAAATTTGAAAAGAACTAAAGACCACACCATTTGGTTTTAAACTTCAGAGGTGTGTGTACATGTGTGTGTGGGGGGGGTATAACATAAACTGTACTTTTCTTTAAGCAAAAGTGTACGGGGATTAACCTCGTGATTCCATGTCAAATGTCAGTTTTTGAGCATGAAACGGATACTCTTGAAAGTGTTGTCTTCACGCGTGCACTCAGGCTGAACCTTTTGTGTGTGTTTTCATTATTGTATGAGAAAGCCATTTCATGAGATGTTGGTATTTTACAGTAAAGGCATTGGCAGGGCGACGTATTGCAGTGACACAAGTCACTCATGCACCAGTGTGCTTTCAGGTGCATGACGGGACGGAACCGGGCCTTATATAGGGGAACAGAAAATATTCAGTTTTAAGTGTCAACAAACACCTAATGGGCGTCTTTCCATATGCGCGTCCACACTTGTGCCAAATGTTGCGTATTAAGTAAATGGGTCGATGTCCGTGAAAGTGAAACACGTAAACGCCTCGTGTAGGGCCTACGCAACACACCCAAAAACGCACACATGGAAAGGCGCCTTAACCGTGACTGCCGCGTCTAGGCCAGGTTAACTTTTGATTATATTTATCTTTCAACATAACTACTTTGTTGTGCGACTACCTTTTGCTCTTTAGTTTCCCTTATCTAAAAACCTAGAACATGGGAAAAACTTATTTTGTCTTGTCTTTTCTTATTAGGCAGCACACTCATTATGTACTTGATACATTTTATGATTACGAGTTAGTGCCAAAATGCCAGTAGCACGTTTTCTTTCTCAGTTTAAAAAAAGTCCATGTGATATTATTTCATTTAAGAACCCCAGGATCATTACGTTTCTTGGAAACATGCCAAATGAGCACTACAGGGCATCAGCGACAATAACGAGAAAAAGAACAAGGGAAAGAGTCCTCTAGATGATCCAAAAGGGACCAGACTTTCCACAGAATGAAGACTTCATGCAAACGACGTCAAATTACTTTTGGCAAAAAGTGTCATTTCAGAAAAAAAAAGATTGCTGATTATTGATGCATGATTCTAAAGGTGTGATCGATTTGCCCCCGTGTTTCGTGCTAAGTTAAGCTTGCCGTCAATGAGACCTCTTCCACTTTGCATTAAGAAATAAAAGGTTTCACACTGACTGATTTAACAATCTGCTTCAGTTTGAGTCTTCCCAATTGTAAGCAGACATTGCGTCGTATTTTTTGCTTTTTAAGCTGCCATCGAAAAAAAATTGAAAAAAGGAAGAAATTCAAATAAAGGGTTTCAAATTATTCTCAGACAAAATTTTTGAAGTTTGTTACTCGAGTCTACAATTTTTCGAAAGGATTCACACGGTTTCAGGGATGTAGAAATAATTTTGGTCGAACATTTTACACAGAAATGAGGAACTTTGAGGCGTCCATGAGGCCAAACGAGTCAGTTTGAAACAAATCCAAGACTTTGTTGGGCTACGTTACGATCACTCTGGATTTCCCTACCACTTTGCTCGCACAGCTCGATATGTCGTGTAAATTATGTGGTATTGGAATGGAGTTGCAGTGCATTATGTGTGCACACAACGCTCAGCCGACGTTATAAGTTCGAGTGCCCTAATAAATATTAATAGATGCTGCCGACGATAACCGCTGTCTCTGCCCGGTCACGCTGGCGTGTGCACCGCCCATTGGTTAACTGCTAGCAGCCGGTTTGTCTCTATTATCTTAGCGTTGAGCGAAGTAACGCAAGAACGCATTATGTGATCAATGCACTTGGTATCACGCGTGAGGTGCCCAAGCTTTCATCAGTCACGGTACTGGACCGCACATAGCTAAATAGTCGAGAGAAACGTGCCCCTAGTCTTGCGTAGTGGTAAACTCACTGCGTGTACCGCCCACGGCAACAAACCCTGCAACCAAAATGCTTACATCGTTGCAACCTGTGATTCATCGAGATCTATATTTAGTCTGTAAGGTAAGCATAATTAAGCCTATGTTGGTCATAAGGGTTATTGAGGTCGAACGAATAAATTAAACTTTGAGAGTTCCAGTTACATACGTTACGGCCCATTGTTTTCTTGGATAGGCAACTTGCCTTGTGATGTCTTTGGGACGTTTTGCCTCACGTGGTGTGTCTCGTCAGTCGTTTCTCGGCTAATTGGGTCAATGCATGCCGCCTATGATCGAGCTCGTGGTGAGAAACTGTCTGGGGTATAAGTTTAGACAATAACTGACTTCATCGCAGCCTTGACAAGAACCTCAGAGTTTATAAAGTAGCTCCATCTGTTGACAAAGATTTTTTATCTTTAACACTTGAGGATGACTCCGTTTCTTCCTGAAAGAATAAGACTGCAAATTGTTGTTAAGTTTCTACTGGAAGCAGATAGTTCTATTAATTAATAAGCCTACAGACTAGATGTAGAGTTGCTAGTCTTCGTACTTGTAGCTTTCTTAGTTGCGAGCTTTATCAACGTTGCCACACACTGGTCGGGATAAATAATCCGTGTCAAACTTAGCAGCAACGTCATAAATCTGCTATGTTTGTCAAAATAATGAAAGAAACTGGTTCAATCAAACTTGGGGTTGGAGAAAATTAGAAGGAATGGCAATTACTATCGTTCAAGTATTGTTAAGTAGCAATTTGACCCAATATTTAACCCAAGAGACCCTGAGCATGGCTCACGTGACCAATCGAGGGCGCATGACACTCCATCCCCTGCCCTGCGTTGAATTGTAATATCGTTCAGGTTTTGTTTTGTTTTACCCCAACAAGGGTACAATTTGGGCGCTGAATGTCGTGCTTCATTTTACGAGACTTCCCAAGCAAGAATGTGTGAAAAGCAGCCTGTACCTTTTTGCGTCAAGTGAGGTGTAAGATGGAGGTTGCATAACCGAGGAGAGATGATTGCACGGTCGCATAATATCGCGCACGCATCCCTTGCTGCAGAACCATTTCTATAAGATCGGAATACTCATGCTGGGATAAATGCAAATTCTACATAGCGATTCTACCGAGGCAAACTTGTGTGTACTAAAAAAAGTAGTTATTGGTTTGACTTTAAAAGGGAACGAGTAGTGGAAAATGTCAAACACCTCAAAACGGAGAGTCTCGTATGAAAGATAAATGTTACCTCCCCATCAATTTCCCAAACGAATTGGATAGAACCGCTGCAGGATTTCCGTGACATTGGCTGGAATAATCGCAGCTGTTTCAGATTTGACAAAATGACCCCGTCTACAGCAAAATGGACATTCCGAAATTATCGCTTTTGAAACTAACCTCATTTTCGAAGCACGTGTTGGCCTAGTTTACAGAATTAGGAAATTTTGCATTGTTATTGTAATATATACACGCTTGGATAATTTACACCTAATTGTTAGAAATCTGTCTTGGCAAAACAGTAATTCATCAATGAAACTTTTTCACATTTAGGTGACACGAGACTTGGGCATCACTCTTATAACAATACCAAAACGACACCTTATCCAATTACCATTTTATATTATTTCCATTCAAACCAAACTGGTACAAAGATCAAATTATAACTTGTTACGGTGATATCAGAACACAGTGACCCAGATGAAATGAAATGAAGGTGACATTTGTCGTGATCCAATGACATGCTATTGTCAATATTTATTGAAAATGACAAAATGTAGATTAGTTCTATGTCAGAAAAATAAAACCATTAATTCTGCTCGAATGTTACATAGGAACGTATACACATGACGTGTACTACCGTTATTCTGCTGGTGAAATTGGCGAGTAAGGATATGTTTTACTTATTTACACTTACAAAAGTGCCGAGTTTAGATAAATAAGAAGTAAAATTTCTGTTCAAAATATATCGGCAATAAGTCAAGGCAGCGTCCAGGTCCCATGACATTGTGAGTAAAAAAAAAAACAAATTGATACTTTTCCAGCTGTAAGGATTAAGGCTGGTTCCACAGAGAGAATGTTATTCGACATTGTATGGGGGCGTGAAGCCCAACATCTCAACAATCCACCAATCGCTGAAGTCTGGTACAAATAAATTTCATGTTCGCTGAAGTCCGGTACAAATAATATTCATGTTCTGGAAGATGATTGGCCCCCACAGAAGCGGTTCTGTGTCGGTTTGCCTTCTACCGTGACATAAAACACTGCATGCGGAATTATATCGCACGAGTTAACTTCATTGCTTGCACGTGTTCGTTCAAACGAAATGATTGAACGCTGAAAAGCATAATCAAGCAATTCTGACTGAGAAAGATGCCAATGGCACGTGAAACATGTCACTAGCCTATGTTCCTTTTATGTCATCTACTGATTGCATAAAAAAGGAAGTGTCCTTTCGTCCCATTGCCCAATAAATGACTGTATCCTGCATGTTTTTTTGCATGTAATTTCAAATCAGCATTGGATGGAATTGCAATTCGACTGTTAATGTCAAACCTGCATTTAGTTTCGGTCATGGGAGAAATCATTTGTCAAATTACAACTATTTCCACAGTAATATAATCGACACAAAATTCTCAACCGTGATTTTAACTTATTAAAGATGTAACGAGATATGTATAAGAATATACGGGATAGAGTTGGTCGGTCATTATTGTTACAAAGCAGTTTTTCAAACCTTTGACAGTTTAACTCTATGTATATCTTTAAAGATAACTTGATTTTTCAAGGTTGCAGTGTGTCACCACATCTTGACTTCCTGCCAATGTTGTGTATTCAGAAGAAGTAACTGCTACCGACACAATTGTTCACTTCGTTTTTCATTTCTCAAGTAAAAGCCTATTTCTATTCGATAAATATATGACATATGAAATCAGACCATTTCCGGTTTTTTACCAAGCCAACATGATCAAGGGAAACGTCACATCCAGATTACGATGGCGTACATGTACACGGTACTTTTTCCATTTCACACGTTGGGGTTTCTTGTGTTTTACATGTGTGCGTTTGTTAAAGTATTGTAGGCTACATCATTGTAGGCCTACTCGATGAGCATAAGCGGAGAGAGAGCGCGCGTTTTTCGTTTGTCATTGAAGAGCTGTTTACGCAGTCAGCTCACAAGTCCGGTGTCAAACAATGGGTGATGAATGTGCTTTGCCGCAGTTCGACAGAATTACTCGTCATGTGAGACTGGCTGGCATATGATAGATTTGTGACGACTTTAAATGCATTCGAATGCAGCGCAATGTAAATATTGCAAAGGGAGAACAGTTAACGATGCATGAACTCCGAATAACAGAATTTGCTGCAAACACCGCAAAATTGAACGTGTGTCTTTTCGCAAGCATCTCAGTTATCGCCTGCAATGAGTTCTGAATTCAATTGAAATGAATCAGGTGAAATAGAGAGTACTGAGGTTGTTCACTCGTGGTTGACTCTGGCCCTAGTCGCTTGCGACCAGGGAGTCGGGAGAGGCGCGTGGGGGTTGGGCAGTACAGTCATCCAATCTGATGTAACAGCCCCTGCCTCTGAAATTAAACATTTGCAATTTGAAATTTGCGTCACGCGGTTTGGACAAAGCTCAGCGAGACTGTTTTCCAAGGGCGGTGCTCTTTCACTTTCACACTTGCAGAGAGACCGGCTTATCGTACGTTCAGCGGTGAGACAAAACAGCCAAAAGAGAAAGTTTACAGTACACCAGAATTTGTCGAGCACGCTTTACTCACGCAGCCCACCAAACGATGATCGCCAAACGAAAGCTCAAAGCTTTACAGTCTGCCGGTAATGATTCTTTGCATGCTAAACAAGGACGATATTGAACCTTTGCTGTCTTCCCTTTCCCATGGGAATCTGTTCTTTCGTTGACACACAGGTGAAGTTGGCCTATACTGTCCCTTTTCCCGCTGAAAATATTACCGCAATCAGCAAACCGAGGAGTCGCGCAGACTTTATTTTTTTTCTTACAAGTACCTTGTGTAAGGAGTCTTGGACTGAAAAACTTCACTAATGTACTTTAAAGCTATTTTTTCTTGAATACACTGTGGACTTGTCAATTGCTACGTCTGGCAATTGTTGTGGTAAAGAAAAAATTCCTTTGAAACGCGGGGTGCGCTTTATTACCATTCATGAAACAATTTTGCCGAGCAGGTTTGGGACACCTATCACGATAATTACAGGCCTTGATTGAAAAAAGGGAAAAGTAAAACGTTTGTTGAGAGCGACGGACAAACCAATCAGTTGCCGTGGCAATCTACTGTGGTAATTGTTTATTGACTGTAGAGAAAAAAATGAATGAAATAAGGTTGACTCATCTACAGCAAAACACATTCCAATCATCATAGGAAGACAGGCGTGCACATAAAAATTCTAATTGTACGTTGGTTGGACGGGATATCGAAATGTTGCAGGAATTGCAGTCTTGACGTCATTCGGTTTCATTGCATATCGGGATAAAACTGTAAGTGCTAGGTGGAAAGGCGCTCCGTAGGGAAGCTATTGTTCACAGTTTAACAGCACGTTTTTATATGGGGCTACATGGACCCCTTGCATTGGGTATTTGGCAGTAGTTGCTTTAACACAGTAAGGAACCATTGAAAAAAACGTGAAGCCCATGAGGATATTTGGATGTGGTTCGTACAGAGAAGCAGTCGAGACCGCCTCCGCTTACAGTTGGATGGGTCTTTACAGAACCAAGTTCAAGGGTGGATCCTTATACATTATAATCATATCTCATGGTTTGGGCATATTAACCCCTTTCCTCAGGGTTTGGTTTTTTTCTGGGACACCCTGTATATAAATGATACTTTTAGGCATGAAACTCAGGAAGTGGAAATCGATGTAAATGTTATCCCTTCTTCTTGACGTTTGTATGAGAAGGCTCAACAGTGGCGTAACTATCAGGGGACAGCTAGCTTGATAGAGTGTCGTTTGACGGAGGGTGCACTTGAAGGGCCTAGGCCATTCGCAGGCCCTGTCAGTGATAGAGTTCTCGCTGTCTTCGCGAAATCTTGTGCGGGGATAAGCTGTGATGGAGCGTTTGGCCGCTATGAACCCTCAGTTTTGTATATGGAACTGAGTCGTTTGAAAGCAAGGAAAAAGTTAAAAAGCACGCAGCAAGATCTAACTCCCATGACTTTAGTGAAATCCATGGGAAAGTATAGTTTCAAGATTAAAATTTGTTTTGGACAGTGATGGAGTCGTGGAGGTTTAATCTTTGCAAGGTTGTACACGCTCGTTTTCAAGAAAGCACGGCGAGTGAAAACAAACGTGCATGAACAAAGAGACCAAGGTACGATATTGCCGGACGTGAAAGGTCGTTAAAAAATTCGTTTTTTACCCATCCCCAGTGACTTTTCCAAAATATTACTTGAGGAACAGCGGCTTATCGCCGTATATATCCAGCGGTTTGTCCGCTCTCGAACTAAATATTTCCCAGGGAAACCACTGTGTTAGACAACTGCCAGTACATCGAATGTCGTTATCACTCGTCTGTGTATGAGCCCCCCAAAGTAACTTAGGCTGCATCTGAATCTCTTGTCTAGAGCTAGGTCTAAGTCTTCACTCCATTGGAAATGTGTGGAGACGGGCAGACAATAGACCTATCGGTAGCTCTGGAATCCCGTTTCGGACACGTCTTTATACAATGTAGAAACAAAACCCCAGAATTGTTTTCAAGCTGGTTGTATTTCAAGTAAAACTGTCTCTTCACGGAAACAGTTTTCATACAGAAATTTCCGGAGTGCGTTGGCCCCGAAGCAATAGAACAATTCGGAGAGGTCCTGCTTCGTTGTAATGAGCTTTAAGTTCTTGTGGCCTGGAGTAACCAAAATCTGCATGAATAATAAGGAGATCAGTTCATCAGATGCTAATTCGTCATTGCACTGAATAGACGAATATGTAAGATTCTAATTAAGGGCGGAATTCATTCAAGTAAATGTGCTAACCATCCGCGTCGAATGATATTGTCACTTTCAGGGGGAAATTACTTTTTGCTTTACATTCTGTGAAGATCACATTTCTCGCTCGTTTCACGTTGGCATGTCTGAATTTGTGCTTTGTGAAAGAAAAGCTTCCTTGAAATTGACGCCTGGACGGGGACGATTTGCAATTAAAAGGCATTAGAATGTACATGTATATCAATTATTCAGCTATTCATTCCAACTATGTTGAAAGGTTCTTTTATTTTAAATTTACATGGTGAATTATTGTGAATTTGGGGGATATTCCGGCTCACTCTCCTCACAGGTAAATTAAAAGGTTTGACTCCTGTACGTACTACATTTATTATTATAGAATGGTATGGGTGTACTTTAAATGTTCTCGTTACATGGTGGGTTTGGCTGGAACTTGGAAACATTTGGGTACCAGAAAAGGGCTTTGCGATGAGCAGATGCCGTCTAAAAGACTTCATAAGAGGCAGTACGCGCTCTCAGCATGGCCTGAAACTTGGTGCCAATGCGTAATATAACACTAATTATGCACCTCATGTATACTATTGGTACGTTCAATTCTATCTTGCGTCACAATTTGATATGCATGTCAACAGTCTAAAACTGACCCAAGCATGGTATCACTCCCAGCATATACCAGCATAATTGTCGGCCGTTAATCAGTATACCCGCATGTATAACTGGTCTTGGCTTGGATGTTTAATTTAATAGTGGCCTCGTATGAGGACAGGCATTCGGGCCAACGTTGAAATGAAGATCTGATCTAATACCATGAGATAAAAGAGAGAAAATTTTGGGGTCCCAATATTTTCAATATTTTTTAGAGCATCCAGGTATTCCTCCAGAGACGACCTTGTGAATAAACTTCCACACTTTAACCCATTGCATTTCTTCCGTATAGTGCCCATACGGTTGGATTAAAATGGCAGTTGCATTTTAGCATGAAAGTTGACCTCAAACATATACTCAAAAATTGTAAAAAATAATTAACTTAATGAATTGTAACCCTGAGACAAATAGTAGAGTGCACCTTCTGTAAGAGCTTTTATGAACGAGGTGAGCGTAGACGAATGAAATTAAAGAACTGTTCCCGTATCACTGCTCAAAGTCATACCAGTAAGCAAATACTGTCACTATATTGCATCAAATAAGAAAACATTAGGCCTGTGGCGAGATCACCTATGTTTTAAGGTCCAAAGTGCTTTTGTACTTTAGAATGCACTCACCCCTGACTAATGCCGCTGAATGTAGTCTTGTAAATAATTATAGGTTAGAAAATTATTAGTACAGTCATTGGAATTTGAGGATATCTAGCACTGCCCCAGCGGATTAAAGCTGGAAGCTCGCTGGAAGCTCAAGAGGGCAGGCTCCCCTCCTACTAAGAGGGCGGGGCAGGATGTTTTTGCCTTTAAACTATAATGGAGAAACGTACTGTTTTGGATTCTTTCATTTTCTTTCTTCCCCAAGACTGTAACCCCCTAATGTTATTCTCAACCCTTATGACAGGCCCTAAAAGGTTACCCAAAGAAATCACCAAATCTTTCACTCCCCCATAACCCCCCCCCAAAAAAAACTTGATTATGCATCCATCCTTGTACCGACTGGGGCATAGGAAGAATGAGTGGTGTGTTTCTTCGCTATTCTGATTCTCTTCCTTAGGTAGGCAGTCATTGAAGCTGGCTGTGTGTGGGTGGGAGGGGAGTATTCTTGACCACAATATACAAACAATATTTGCTAGTAGTTCTGTTCATAGATGATAACTAATAATTCGTGTAACAAGAGACTGAAATTTGCACAGATGCCGGTGATCATTTCCCTTCTAAATTTGCAATTTGCACCCCGAAAAGATAAATAACAGAGAGACAATTGAATTTTATTAGTCATGTTCAATATGTTGTTGAATTATTTTCATGCAGCATTCTCGCCTGTAAATTTACACAAAAGACTCCCATGGTCATACATCACTGATCTCTTATCTGCCCCAACATGTTGTGTGATACATTTTTTGTAATGCCCAGCAAAATGTAATAAATCGTTTCTTTCAAAACATTAAATTAAGCAAGCGATAAACGTTGACAACGTGCACCAGAGTTTGTGCAAAATCGAATTGAATTTGTTTGGACGAGAAAAACGATGGCAATGGGTCATTATGAAATGTCTTTTTGGGACAACAAAGACACAAGCATACAACCAAATCATTCGAAATTAAGTTACAAAAATGATGCCGTTAATACTGACAGCTGTTTGTCTCACATTATGATCGCGCTAAACCTCGCCTGCCGTGATGGGTAGCAGTACAGAAACAATGAGGAAATTGAAACCTAATTTATTGGACCGTATTATGTCGAAAAACAGTTATGTGATAACAAAAGCATGGCATAGAAGCTGATAATGTGATAGTCCAAACACAAAGTAAGCCAACGCCAGCAGGCCGCCTCCCTCAAGCATCATGAAAAAAATACCAGCATCAAATTATTCAACACTGCCAGATCATACGCAGCCCGGTATGCCGGCTGGATGACAACAGCTACATCTTTTGTTCGGCGGGCCCGCGGGCTACGCGACCAGCCGTGACGCCGTCCACACATTTATAAGCGCCAATCCGCTGCGTTGGCGTGGTTGGCTGAAATGAGTATAAATACCCAGAGCATCATTTCTCACAATTTTGTTAATGTGCTGGTACCGCGATCGCGTGCAAGCTGCCGGATCTGTCCACGAAGCCACAACAGCAGTTCAGCAACTCAACACTTTTCTATAGAAGTTCTTAACACACAGTTGTAACGACGCAGCGCACGCATAACCTCATGGACAGGGCGAACTGGTGTGTGCAATTCGCATGCTCATGTTGAATAATTTTTGGAACTGGTCGCACTAAAATCAGGTAGGAACTTTAACATGTTAGACCATTTTTCCCGCAGCTATCGGAAAATCACTACGTTGTTGAGTTGAGGCTTTCTGTGTGCAAAACTGGTGAATGGGTGGCATGCATTAACTCTGCAGTATACCGTGACGTGTGTGTAAGTCCATCATGCCTGCCTGCATCTGTACTCGTTATGCTTGATGATTATTATAGCAGGTTACTATACGTAACGCACGCGCCACGATTAGGCTGTCTTTCCGCAGTTCAGCGATCGAATTACAGAGGTGACTTGAGACTGCCGAATAAATTACCCTTACTCTATGTCAATACACTTTGGTTTAGGACTGAGACCAATATGTGAACTTATCCGAAGAATCCTGCACGGAAATTCAATTTTGTGTTATACCAGTAAAAAGTAGAGTTACCGTAGTGATGTGCTGTGAGTGTATAACTCTCACGAACTGTGTGACGCTGAATTCGAACATGTTTTTAAGGTCTTGTTGCAAATAGGGCGTAACGGTTACCAGTGGCATAGCGGGGGGGGGGGAGCACATGCCCCCACAAATTATCGGTGTAGCCCCCAGGTGCCTCCAACAAAAAACAAACAAAAACGCATGAATGGATATTGAACAAGGCTAACAAAAACTTGCCCCCCAAAACCGCACCACTGAAAGCTCGTGTCTCCAATAAGATACTGGCGCCCCACTTTGCCCCCTCTAGTAAAGCCTAGCCACGCCTTCGACGGTTACTAACGAATTTGTTCTCTTTCATACCACTAACTAGTGCATGCAGAATAGAGCAAAAATAACAAAAGAAAGCAAAATATGAAATCCTAACTGCAACAAAAGTGGTGATGCGAGGAGTCACACAGTGAGCCGAGGCTCGTTCTTAAGTTATAGAAGCAAACAGTGTCTTAATGAAAATGAGATATAGGCCTAAGCCTAATCAAAATATATTGAAATTATATAATAAGCCTATATAGGTATCACCCAAAAAAAGAAATTCACTTTTGACTTTTGTCAAGATGGGTGCGAGTACCCGAACTTAATTTGAGTTCAAGGAATAAAGCAGGTTTTTTTTATGTATGAGCATTGTTTCTGTCGATGGAGTGAGGTGAAAATCACAGAAAACTTGTTTGATTTGGCATGGTTAGGGTTAATGTGTAAAATAAACCGGTTGCTTTATATCGTCAATGCTTAAACTTTCCATTTCATGGTACATGCAGTTGGCTCCGGTCCATCTGCACATTCAAATTCCACGGCGAATAAAAATGAAACTGAAGGTGCTCGAAATTTCCGCGACACGAGAGTGCAAACTCGTGTTTGTCAGAGTAAACAGTGTCTCACATAACTCATCGTGCAAGTCCGTGAATAAATGCAGTCAGTTAAAGTCTCATAATTTAACATAATTATGATTATATCCATGGCTTGAAGGATATAAGTTTAAATGACTGAATTTGCACAGAAATATCAATGAAGCTACACGCCTTGGCCTATACCAGTAATGCCCGATGAAATAAATAATCCTATACTCTCTTTGTTTTGGACCGAACCGGAGAATAACTTGTTCAATATTTTTTGCTAAATGAAAGTTTAACGAAAACGATTTCAAATAGTTTCAAGAGGTCAGTCTGCCACTTTAAGATAACATTGCGTGCATGGGATAAGTGACACTAACTTCCCGGTGGTCGCATTAAATCCCAACACATTATTCACGAAATGGTCACGGGAGCTTAAGCTGGGGGCGTATGTCGAGCATATGGCCATGGAGGCGCCATGTCAAACGTGACAGAAGTTCGGGGGTTCTTGAATGCAACAGTTTCGTCATTCCAGAAAGTAGTGTCCATTCCTTAATTCGCTCATCGTTCAAAGCATCTGCATTATGGGCAGCGAATCCTTCGATACAGCAGGGCTATTTGTAGGTATCAACATCAAATCAAACAACTCCATAGTCCCAAACATAAAAAACAAAGGACTCCGGAACAGCCCGTTTCTGTTCCAACTTACACATGCATAATTCTTGGCATAGTGCCAACACGCGATTTTACTTTCCAATAAACGCTAACAATGATTGTCTATCTCATTGTGTAAGCCACAGCGGGGCTAAATTCTATCAAAGCTGGACTACAGACTAGCATGCGTGGTAGTGGTCTATTTCTCTTTCAAATGTTTCATACAGATTCATGTAAAGCCATGTCGGATATAATGGCGGTCATGCCCCCAGGGGAAACATAATTTGGTTTATGCTTGAATTATGATAAGAAAATGTAGCTATTTCATTGTCCTGGTTTTCTGAAGCATGTAAAAAGTCCCCCTCTCTAAACTTAAGACCCCTGAAAGGCTACAAAAGATTAAGTAAAGAAATTTCAAACATTTTAGCCTCCCCCCAAGTAAAAGTGGTTCTAGATTCCACCTTGATTGGACGTGGATCACTGTGTGAAGCCTTAAGCCCAGAGTATGCCATGCGTCACAGCAAGGTACGGCAGCTGATAACGCTAACATGTAACATTATTTTTATTGGGCCATCTGCATCCAACTTATATATATTGTGTACCTCCAATGTTGCACCCAACAAAACGAATACAACTTGTCTTCTCTCTTATAGGGTGGAACTACGCGCGTACATGTACTACTAACCTGCGCTACTCCATTATCGCTTCCCCCTTCATTATTAAGTCTGATCCAAAACTACTCGCCTACCGCTTGCTACAGCGTCAACGCCAAGTTGAAAAGCGAAATAGGAATCTTTTGCCCTTATGCACGAATCACGTGCATGCCCAGCGCAATTTAGTAACATTGCCAGCTCTGCTCACGCGAGAATAACATGAACGTGTACTCACTGAGACAGCATCTAGTAACTCCAATATCTCTGTGGCTGGTAGAGCAGATGGGAAATATGATACTGCATTTGCAATTTCGAAAGACCTTGACTTTCGTTCAGAGAGAAAACAGGCATGGCCACAAGAGCAGTGGTAGTAGTCATTTTCCAGCCTGCAACAGAGTATTTTGTCGTCAAAATTACTGGCCTGCATTCTCATTAGAAGGTGCAGAGTTTTGTACGAGGGAAATCACATGGATCACTGTGTATTTGCGAATTATTAAGACATAAAAATTGGAAGCGTATGCTTTTGGTCAGCCATCACTTGTCGACCTCTGGTCGATTTTCCCTGGTAACCTATCCAAGAAATATATCTACGGTATCTGGCAAACACAAAGTGGCCACTAATGGCCAATTACCAAACATGTCCTAGATTGACAGTTCAAGCTTAAATGACAAACGTTTTATTGTACATGCAAAGAAGTAGTATGTCCATGCTAAGAATCCTGAGCACTATCTGGTTTGCCAAGGGCATTGATTCTCTAGAGTTCATGCTTTTAGAGGCTCCTTCATCGAGTTAATGTGTACATGTGGTTATGCTTTTTTTTGGCAGGAATGATACGATAAACGTGGGAATTCTGCCAACCGATGGCCATTCCACACTGATGTAATCGATGCCGTTCCGACAAGCTGAGTCAACCTGGCCGTCACTAAGATAACCTGAAGGTTGTACCGTGTCACATCCATGGACATTGGACTCGACCGACGAAACAAGCAACAGGCTGCGCTTGATTGGCATTTCATAAAGGACTAAAGAATCGAATTTGTAGACCTGCTCCATAAAACAGCAGTCCCACAAAAGAACATGGCACAAATGTTTGATGTCCTTTTCTCATCCTGACACAAGATCACTGACAATGAAAGTCCTTCGCCAAAGACAATATTTTTGAGCATAACTAAAGAAGGGAGGTTTGTGTCGGTTATACACCTCCCTACAGACACAACAGACATTATGGATACGAAACACTCATGTAGAAGTTCCCGTATATCAGCGCACTTGGATGCTCCACCAACATCTCACCTGAAGGCTTCTGATGGTACACCAAGAGCAGCTGAGTCCCTTTCAGCAACATTAACAACTACCGACGTAAACCCCGCGATGTACCACAATAGAAACTTCTCCAGCGAGTTTCTCAAGTACCACACATCGGCAACAAACGCCCACAAACTGCGTCAACTGAGCGTCGGCGCCTCCGATTTTAGTAGTGAAAATGTCAGTATCCGAGGACCCAAGGTCCCACAGGACTACCACTCCAGATCAATGATCTTGGGAAGCGCCTTCACAAACCAAGATTTGAACTGGAGACAATCATTTCGAGACATGCCTAACGAACTTCTGTCTCCCAAAGCAGTAGCGGTGGATCAAAGCAAGCAGTGGCCCATTAACGTAACACCGAAGTTCGAAGACAAACACGTTGCAGAGTTTCACATGTCTGGTGCATGTAATCAGAGCCTGCCATCTACCGTTAATCAACTTCAGATGCGGGGCCGGCCAGATATGCATCCTTACGCTATGAATGACGATAGATTTGCCTTCTCTGGCATTACACATGCTTCCTCTCTGGACTTATCTTGTGGCAGACATAGGGAGAGCGCCTTTTCCAGGCCTCACTCCCATGCAGTGTCACCTGTTGCATACAGTTCCCTTGATATGGAGATTCGTCGCCTTCGAGGAATGATAACAAGAGTGGAGATGCTTAGAGAAAAGTACAAATATCAGGAGGGAACACTGCAGTATCCCAGGCCGCTTGTCGAGACATACCCGCAAGAGGTTCATAGTGGTCCCTTATCGGCTGTTGAACGTAATGGTTTGATGCCTTGGTACATGCAAGATCAGAGGCAGCAAGTCACTTGCACAGAAAATAGATTCATCCACTCAAGAGGTTCAGCCACTCCATACCAGCAAGATGCACCCCATCTGTACGAGCAGAAACCTGACAAAAACGTAAATGTTCAAAAGCAGCGGGTAAATCGGCGGGCAAGGTCTGCGACTGTTTTGGATAGGGAGTTTCAAAGAGCTTACCTTCACGAGACCCAAAAAGATATGATGCCAAGAATTGTGGACGTTCGGAGTTTAGCCCATGGGGACGGGCAAGCTACATACCCCGAGAAACCACATAGGTTACACCCCGAAATTTCTCAACCAAAAGTGCCATGCAACCCCAAACATAGTATGAGACTGTCCACCGATTCCAGAAATGAGACAGAAAGCGTGGAGTCCCTGGATAGCGGTGTTGAATGTATGTCTTCACCCACTGACATCCAGGCTCAACGAAGCTTAGTATATGGGTATGGCCGGCTCAGACAGATGGAAGATATGTATGTTAAAGAAGAGCCTATAAGCAAACTAGACTCTCACCAGCCGTTGCATTATCAGTCCTCTTTCAATCCTAGGTACCCGTGTACATCACATGGCGCTCTGTACCATGAACAAAGCTCCGACTCGCCGTCATCACCACTGTCAACTGCAAAAAACACAAAGAAGCGGGTTATTCAAGACAACGTAGTTCAGGCTATGGCCAAGAAGCCCAAAAGTGGAGTCAGCGACTTGGGCGCTGATGACAACATTTCCAAACCCATATCAAATAGGACCCATATTCCCTGCTCTGTGGCTTGGGAAGAAAATGACCGTGCTCTCGATCTAAGATTGAAGAAGCGGCACACTCCTGACAGGGATGATCCGAACGACTCAACAAGAAACTGTCAGATGCAGACTCATTCAAATCCTGGAAATATCGCAGAGAACGGTGCAATAAGACTCTCCATGCGGTCTGATACAGGCGTAGTGGTACCTTCGAAAATTTCTCAGGCAGTGGAGCTCTGTGCCGACAGCTGTCCTGGAATTCTTCACCATCACGGGACAGCCACATCTACGGAAGACTTGGTCGCTCTGTCTGTAAAGCTGGCAAATGAGGTTCCCCGAGGAAAGGGAGGTAAGGAGCCCTCGGGGAACATGACTCGAAATCATCAGCTAGAAACAAGAGGACGTTTTATCTCCAAGCTTATGGAGAGAGCTGAGGGCATGTTGTTTGAAGGACCAGATTCAGCTCGTAGCACCAAGGAAAACGAAACTCGTGCCCAAGTACAAACCACGGTATCTACCTCTGATAGCACAGAGTTGAAGAACGCGACCTCGAAGTCACTTTCTGGGAATGCCATGCAGGAAAGAATCTGTACCAGTACTGCGCGAGCAGAACACTCGAGCAAAAAGCCCAACTCAACTGAGCCAGATCCCACAACGAGGGTTCCTGGGACTAATAACCCATTATACATTGACATAATGGTGAACGAGGCTTTTCGCGTTTTTAAGTCTCCACCTTCCGATGAGGAAATTGAAAAGCAGGACACTTCCATCTCATTTGATTCTCCAGGCGAGAAAAAGGAGAGGTCTATGTGCAACTCTCCACGTCCGTCAGTTATTAGGCATAATGGGACTGACTCCTTCAACATCCCTGCTGCGGCTTCACTTCTGAGTGATCCCACAAATATCGATAAAGTAGCAAGCACATCCGTTGTCAGCGAACCCACTAAAGACAAGTCAGGCCCGTGTTTGGAGAAGCCACGTAATTCGACGCCCCGACACATTCAAACGTCTGAACCTCAGCCCGCGCAAACCTACACACAACAGCCCACTCAAACTGCTACGCTACAAAATGCTCCAAACTCTACACCACATTCCACTCAAAACTGTACACCACATCCCACCAAAAACTCTGCACCGCAACCCAACCAGAATTCCACCACCACTCCCCTACCACAGCGTTCGCCTACTGTAAAAGTCAAGCTCTCGGATGTTCGAGTAACGGTCCGTCCGCTGCAACCGATTGCGCCAAAACCTGTCATCCAACTAGGCTCGCCCATCCATATCCAGGCAGTCCCCAGGGTCTTCGCTGAAGGTTTAACCAAAGTTCCACCCACAAATCAACAGAGCAAATCGAGTACAGCCGATGATCTAAGGGACTCTTCGTCAGAGTCGACTTGCTTTGCTCCCAATTTTCTCATCCCCACAGAAGACGGGTTCCGGCGCATGCAGAAAGTGGACGGTAAGACTCAGGAGATATACCGGGTGACAGTGCAGTCACAGGAGGGTGTGCAGGCGCCAATTTCCCGCAAGCAGTTCCAGAAGGTCTATAGTGTGTACTACCGTGAAATGACTTTCCCCTGCGTGCTGCGCACCGACGTGCCCTTTGTACCCACCCTGCTTCTGGTGCAAGACCTATTTCCTGGGATCAAGGCGTCCGAAGTCTGCAAAGCGATGCAGCACTGCAACATACTCAACCGTTACATGATACGCCACGAGCAGGAGGCCCTTCAGGAGCCGCTGAGGAGACGAGGCATCACCAGCTGCAAATTGCTGCCCCTGGATGAGTTCCATGATAAGTGGGAGGAGATACTGCACCACATACCAAACACGCAAACCTTAGGAGCTCAGAACGAAGAAATCAGCAGAAAGACTTAAGGTTCAACTACCAAGACGAAAGTAGAGTTTTTGTGGAAAGAGGTTTGTTCCACCAGATCGCAATAGAAAGTTAACACTAATTATCCGACTCCCTCATGCCGTTAGTGAACGAGGCCTTTACAGTAAATGCCAATATTCAAACCGTTATTGACATGCATGCGACTATTTACAATGCTAATAAAGGAAGATTAAAGTCAGTAACTCATTGAATAAAGCAAACTTGATGGCTACAAAGTTGGCAGGAAATTTCTAACAGGAAACAAACCGAGGGGAAAAAAGCACTGAAACCAAGGACATCCTTTGTACCGTCCTTTCCCTTACTCTACGCAAGCCGGCTCACCGACTTCTTTTCATTCCTTCTTTTGTGTCGTTAAAGCTGCATAATGGTGCTGAAGCTGTCCGGTGTGTCAGGTATCTATTATGTATCGTCGCCAGGCTTCGTATGGTTGCATTTTGCTATAAAGACCTCGTTTTACACCGGTGGGTAGTCGGATCGGGTATACTCAAACACCTCGGTCACACGTCTACAGGCACAACAAAATGCAACAGAGCAACATGAATCCATTTAATACAATTCCTCAATGCCATTAACTTCTGTGAAAATACAGACAGCTTTCCAGCCTCATTTATTGTTACAAAGTATTTTATTTTTTAGTCTGGTTCAAAATATTTGCCTCATCTCAATTTTGCAAAATTCTTTGGACAGGTTGTAAATTGATGAAAGGTTAATGTGAGAAACCGGCACTGTATTCGATTCTGCAGTAATCAAAACGAGGAAGCCATTCTTAACCTTGTTCATCGAATCTGTCATAAATTGTTAACGGTTAAACGGAACAGTATCAGACTGTTTTACAATTCATGTGAGTTCTAAACCTTCCTCTCGATTTTTCCAAATCTGGCGCAAAGCACTATAAATATGTGTTTGCGCAAATATGAAACTATTCATCAGAGTAGACGGGTACTAATTTGATAGGAAGTTTCATTGATTTTTTTTATTGATGCTTTCAAGTTTAAAAATGAAGAATTTCAATATGGCTGAATTTGGAATAAAGTCCATTAACGTTGGTGTTACTGGCCACTTTTTCACATCAGAGATTCGATGCCTTGCTGGCTGGTGACTACATCAGCCAGAAAGAATCTGTCACCAGCCAGCAAGATTCAGCCACCAAGATTCAGTCATCGAAACTGACAACATGTTCACCTCTCATTGACTCGGGAAACGGATGCCAAATGTTAATTAAACAGCCCATGACTTGAATTATTCCTTGGGAACTTCCCTTTTAGTTGGTAACTTTCTGCTTCCCTCAATCGAAAGCTATTTGACATACCTTTTTGTGATGTCATTTCACGAAGCCCATGTTCATTTGAAGGTTTTTAATCCCAAATGTGAACCAGAAACTGGCTCGTTGAAAATATTTGTGATAAAACGTTGCGCACTATACTGTACTCAAACGGCAATGACTCAACAAGGAAAAGAACATTTTAATACGGCAAGGTCCAAAATTCTGGAAATTCTTGGTGCTGAAATAGCTTCATGATTCAGATTTCTTCCTGAAACGACATCATGTTTAAGCTTAAAAATATGCAAATCTGCATTGGTATAAAACAGAAAAGGAACCGATAATGCCCAATAACGGCAATATGAAAATTTCAAATTAGGTTTAATGAAATACAAAGGTGCATTTACAAGGACATGCACTATATTAAACGTTGTACTAAATGGACCGTTTATTAATCTTGCTTGTGCTTTTCAGTGAAATTATTTGAAGGTGGGATGCAAGGCTGGTCTATGTTTAATGTAGGTGCGGCAAAGACTAATAACGACAGCTATCGCTGTGATGGCATCTCAATCACCTCAGCTTGAAGCAAGGAGCTACGCAGTGGCCAAACTGTGCGATGGTTTACGTTAACTGCGCTGTGCATGGTGTGTGTATAGACACACAGGCTCTATTTCCCGTTTTCTAGTTTATAAAAGTGACCAGTCAAACACAGTGCAAGTGTGTAATTCTAGTAGAAGCACAACCGTCAACTGCATTCCATTGCAAAACACAGTACCTTACCCGCAAAATTCAACATTGCTGTCCTAAGAGTGTATTGAACGCGCGTACATCTCGGGGTTTTATATTCATAGCATCTGTTGGTATTTTTTTTTGCTCGACGACAGTCAAACTGGAAAAGGCATGCACATGATATTGACGTTACATACAATAAGCGAATGTCCCTCTCGAACAGTGATACATTCGCAATGGGCCTTCAGTGTTGAAGATAGTGTTAAAGAGATCATGAAATAGAAATGTGTCACTGAATCCCTTGAAAGAGCACCTTTGGGTTTCAATTTACCTCATTTTAAATTTTTGTTTTACAATTTTTATCCCATATTGTGGAGCTTTTTTGGTTTTATGCTATTGCACATTTGCACATTCATGAGCAAAACCTATGATTTCATCCAAGGCACCGACCCTCAACGTTGCACTGATTTGTTGACTGGAAATTTCTAGATTTTGCTACACACTGCTATTGCAGATTTCATTTCCTTTGGCAGTTTATTGCTGTGTAAGTGTATGGCAAGTGTATGCGTAGGCAAGCAACCTTTTAGTAGAAATAATTTCAAATAGTAAATTTTGAGTTCACAATTTGAACATAAAGACATGCAAACTGAACCATGACCTCCTGGATTTACATCAAAGCAAAAGCGCTCTCCCTTGTACAGAAATGCTTGGTCAATATTGAATGTTTAATAAAAAAAAGTGCACTTTTCAGTTCATGTAGCACAAAACAGATGTCAAACACTCTTCATGCACTGAAGAAAAGTACAGAGATACACAAAAAGTGATTCTAAGAAAAATTTATTTTGTGAATCCTTTATGCACTAAATTTCAGAGGTCTGTGTTGAGAATTTGCGAGGAGCAAAACGTCTAACAGATCGTTTTAAGCTCCTGGTGAAAACATTCACAATTATTGACTTGCCAACATGAAACGAAGCGCAAGGTATCTTTGATATCTTTCTGTTATGTGAGTTTGGCCATCCTCACGCTTTTCAGTGTGGCATTTGATACTTTGACCGTTTATTGGAATAACAGATGGTGTAATACCAAGGCCATATGGAATTGACATACATTCGAGATGCGTACAGACGTATCAATGAACACAGTGTGAGATGTTTTATTTTGGAACACTGAGCTATTTTGTAATCCTTGACGAGGTACACAATGCCCATATGTTGTTATTCTGAGCTTATACATACAAATAAATGTACATATGCATTTTGAATAATTCAAGTAGTTTCATTTTTTGTGTATTATATGAAAGCAATTTTTATCGGAAATTTTTTAAATTCACCTTGTATTTGTAATATCGACAAACATTGGAGCCCGTGCCTTTATAATTGATGTTCTACTTGGAAGAAAAAACTGAATGTTTGCTAAGGTCATTAACAAGGAGGCTAGTGTTCACTTTGCTACTCTGCTAATTTTAATTCTTAAACAAGGATGTGTCATCCTCCTTTATCTCCAAGGTTTAACATTACAATTGTATTTGTTTTTGCTAATATCATTTTTTACACAATAAACCACAGGAAATGACCAATGCAAAAGCTTAGGTTTTGTACATGCAGGACAAATACATGTAATAGGCCAACTAAGTTCAATTTGACACTCGTTCGCGGACATTTTCCTTTTTGCATTTGATAAAATTAACTTTGAAATATTGCTGGTAGACTTGTTTTCGTTGCATTTAACAATTGACTTAATGGAAAATAATTTGTATGCTAAGTACTAAATTCGATTTCTTTCGACGGTACTGATCGGCTGTACGTCGTTCTTTGTAGAATGTCGTTTTGTATTGAGGTATTGTAGAATTAGATGTGAGGGATAAAACAATGGGGACAGCAATATTGCAACATTTTCGACATTGCCTTGAATATATTTGAATATGTGTATATTTTTCCTTTGGTCAGTTTCTCACGGCTTCCCATTTGATGTCCACTTAGTTTTATGATGAAATTATACTGTTGTCTTTACAAGTCCACTTTACAGTCCAAAACTGGAAGAATCCATGCCTGGACTTTGAGCTCTGGTTTTATGTGGATTCAACTGGGCTTGGGTAAACGTGTTTAATTTCATATTTAATATTTAGCCTGAAGGTAAAGGTCACGCAGCGAGCTTCCAGAACCCTCGCGCGACCCGTTTATGGGGATGTACATGGGGCCCGGCAACCCTCACACGTTGTACAATATTTGGAAGGATGAATTCTTAAACCACTGCAAGAACCCTCATGTCAGAATTTTATCCTTGTATCAGTGGCGTATCCAGTTGTTGGTGCGGGGGGGGGAGTCAAAAGGGAATGCAGCTTCGGGCTCATTCAGCATGACGTTTGGGAGAAAAAATCAGAAGCTTAACTCACGGTCCTGACATCCTAGCTTTTATTTGCTGGTGTTGTTGTCTAAGGTCTTGGTGCTAAAATTTGATAAAGAGATATCCCAATTACTTTCTTTCCCACTCACCTATGAAGTGTTCTTGGTAAAAACAAACAAACAACAACCCAACAAACAAACACCCCAACAAACACCTCCAACAACCCAACAAATAACCCAACACCCCAACAAACAAACACCCCAACAAACAAACAAACAAACACCCCAACACCCCAACAAACAAACAAACAGACACAAATAGGTCGGGGGCAAGTTGCTCCGCCGGATACGCCACTGCCTCGTGTTATTTAAGTAGTAAACAGTAATTTTACGAAAGCCTTTTTTGGAGGCGACTTTTTTCAAGAAGTTAACGAAAATGTAATCGCGAAGTTTCAGCTTTGGGCCCTTTATTTTTCCCATCTAAGGGTTCTGGAGGCGCACCACGGGGGGGGGGGCAACTTTCAGGCTCTGTAGCAGTTAGTGTTGTGATAACTTTAGTACGGCGCCACCGTTCCGTCCAGGCTTTTCAATTACAGTCGCTCTGGGCGAAATCAACACAATCCTTCGCGCCATTAAAGGGGGCCATCGGGAAAACCCAGTGAAACGTCACTGCACTTGTTTATAACAATTCTTGCTCCAGACATAAAGTGAGCACATTTACTCTCCCGTAAAAACAAAGTGTTGACTCAAAAATGATTCCAGTATTTCAGCTATCAACGACCATCCATTTTGCACTTGAAATTCATTTTGACAACAGACTAAACACGTCACCCTTCAAAATACTTTTATCATAAATATGCATATTACTACGACTGCTACATTGTATATCCACAACCGTGCCTTCTAAAGACCCATTCAAAGCGCACGCGGTAACGGAAATCCTCGCCACAGGCACATGGTTTTTCTATTGGGTTATTAAATAATGGAAGCCTATTAGCGCCAATTTTAACTCCCCCCAAGATATTTTTTATTGCAAAATAACGCAAACGCAATAATGTTGCAAATAACTTAGTATGTTTGCAAAATAACGCATTAAATTTGCGAAAAAATGCAATAAGTTTGCGAAATAACCCCAAAATTTTGAGAAAATAACCCTATAGGTTTGCGAAATAACGCCGTAGTTTTGGGATTTACGATTGCGCCCTCTCGTGTTTTGTCTAACCGTACATGACGCACCGCAGTAAAATATCAAAGTTACTGGTCGATTATTATCTTTCTTTGATCAGCTGAAATCTGACGATGACATTATTGTCAATCATGATTCTAAATATGAAATGATTCAAAGAAAATAACGAAGGTGACACGAGGAGACTGTCACTAACTTGTTTGCACTTTTATTTCCTGTTTACATTTAGTTACAATGTTCTTGTTAAAGGCAATTCTGCTGCTAACTGCTGTTGTGTCATAATAAAGGCATTTTCTTAAATTCCAGAGCCTCTGTTAAAATGTCTCGGAATGTCAAGTAATTTATAATCGCCTGTTATAGTTCGGTAGTTTTTTCGAGGTTGTTTTCTACCATTAGTATCCGAAACAGTTCTTGCAGTTCAAAAACCATCGCTGATGTTTGGTCAAACGGGCACTGTACTCACGACAGGCCTCCACCCAAGTTGAGTCCATACCTTGTACTCTCGTGTGCCGTACAGTGCTGGTATTCCATACATGACACATAGTTTGCCATGTGGAGCATTTTGATTCTTGTTGAGACGAATGGAATGAGTGTTCCAGACAGCAGTGGTCTTGTCTATGTCGTTCCAAATTAAAAAACCCAAAGATAGTCTCACAAATCTTGGTCAAATTATTTAGATGGTTGTGAAATGGCGCTATTACAGTTTTTAAATACCTGCACAACGGACATAAAGGCAAGCTGCAGAAGGTTCAGACCGCCATCAAAGTAGCCCTCATCCTACCGGAACCCCAAAGTCTCAATCCAAAACTGGCAGCACTGCATCCGCAGCATTCTCGAAAACGCTTCAATGCGTTGATTGCTCGTACTTGGACCGTAAACAAAAGAATCTCTCTCGCGATAAGACTGAATAACTGCAACATGCTTGTTTTCTGTGCCACAATCACCTCTCACTTTGGATCGACATGGTTGAATCGCTGCAACCACTTCTTCATTATGTCCTGCAACAATCCTAGGATCACTCGTGGATGAACTCACTTTGCACCAAATTATCTTCCTTGAGAATCCATCTATGCACGCGCTTATACACACAAGCCATAAGGCTTAACCTTAGGAATCCAAGTGCCACAAACAATTGGGTCCCTTTGAGCAATTATTTTCTCCTTCTAAGTCGTTTTCTCTTTCTCTGCTCACATCCACGTAGGTGTAGCACTGAAATCCGCAAAGTGACGTGTGACCATGAGATCTTAAATCCAGCCAATAAACACGACTGATGAGTCCATCGATCTCCGTGCATAACTTCGAACTGCTGTCTCTGCTCCAGCATGACAAGAGCAACATCATCAATCGATGACTTGTTCTTTCTCTCCGTAACAGACCAAATGTCATTTTAGGGTCCTTAAACTTTCGATGATGCCATGATTTGCTGCCAAAAACGACAATATGTGATCATAACAAACCAAGAGGGAAGTAGCAGCTTACGAGTTTGCGTAATGTCATGCTTAGCTTTCCTCGAGTACTGTTTTGCGGGAAATCACCTGCACTTAATGTTACCTTAATGTTAACTTAATGAACTGTTGTATTACTGGTATTGCATTACTTCGCAAGAAAAAATATTTTTGCCAAGTTAAAATTGGCACTAACAGGCTTCCGTAGGTTCTTCACTTAGAGAGCTCACAAACCGCACGGTCACTTGAAAATCGCTGCGTTTAGAAACCAGAACAATTTCCCCAAATATACCAAGCTTAGACTTTGCGGTCTAACCAGTCAGCGTTCTTGTTTGGTATGATGAAATGGTCTGGCTACTTTGTCGTTGG
>NW_019091449.1:403335-442470 GCF_001949145.1 Acanthaster planci
GCCAGTTATAGCAACTGTGTTAATTATGTCGATGATGATGGTGCTAGCACAAAATGGCGACACCAGTCAAAGTTGCAATCAAAATGTGTGAGAAATGTAGATACATGTATCTGCTATCCCTGCTGAGAAAAATGCGGTTTACATGTCGACAAATACTTCGGGAACCGAACGAGTGAAAAGTCCTCAGCAATTATTTGTTCTGTACGGAAAATCCGTACTTTTGCTGGCACTGCATTAATACTATCATGCGCATGCGTCAATAATTACGAGAGGCTATTGACGACGCCCCATGGTAGTGTAGCACAAAAAAATGCCACCCTAAACTAAGTCTGAATAAAAAAAAACCAAAAAAACGGAATTTGGGGAACTCGCTAAAAAAAACTTCAAATTTGATCGGGTAGGGAGGAGTCGCAAGGAAAATTACGTGGAGGCAAACGACCGCAAATATTATAGAAAGGAGGAAACAAAACCAAAAAAATGAAATTCCAAAATTTATTGCTTAGGGGCAATGCTCAACAGAATCAAAACAACAATATAAAAAAAGGAATTGTCTAACCACAAACTCAATCAAACCTGTGATCAAAATAAAAAAAAAATGAAGAACCAGTGTGATGTCTGGGCAGAATGGGACTAGATTAACTTTGACCTTAAAAAAACCGCACTTAATTAAATCACGTCAAACTAAAAAAAATAAGATGCCAATGAAACTTTGCTGGTCAAAAGAAATAGGAGCGTGGATTCAACAAAATTTAGAGTCAAGCAAATACAAGCAAAAAAAATGAATGAATTTCAACAAAAAAGAAAACCTAACCACAAGCAAAACTAAAAAAAAACAGAAAGCCAACACAGCATATAAGAGGGTTGCAAAATAAACACAACAACTTTGACAACCTGAAACATTAAAAAACAAAGAAAAACAAATGAATACATGAAAAAGTTTGACGGTCATACGCAAAAAGTAACTTTAAAAGTTAAACAAGGTAAATGTTATAAGTCTACAAAATAAGTTGACCAGTCCCTAGTTCCATAATTAGTTCACACAAACCATCTGGCTCTCCTAACAAAAACCACTGCCAGAGGTGCATATAGCAGTCCAGGCTACCAAAATCCCTGTGAATACCTCATGAGCTGATAAGACTATCCCTGCCTTCCAGGTCAGCTGGGCACAGACAAACCAAGTGCTCACCCCGGCTAGAGGAGACTTTAGTCCTCCCACCACAAATCAATCAGCGACACAATCATTCTGTATAAAAATGACCGGAGTTAATATTAACAAAAGGACTAAGGAACAAGTCTAAACTGCTGAAACACTTACTCCACTGTAAAGCACCTCTCCTTACATACAGGACTACTGATCTTATGAATGGGACTATACTACATGCATCAGTTAAAGCATGAAAGTAAATGTACATGTACATGTATATGTAATAGACAAAGCAGGAAAGAAAATCAACGTTGAATACTTAGGCTTAAAAAAACAAAGTGAAAACAGCTGTGAAAGTGAAAAAAAGACGTTTGAGAACTTGAATCCTTCCAACACAGGTATGCAGGGCAAAGTAATACATTTTAGTCATAACTGTGGCACAAACTACACAAACCACGATGAGGAAAAGTTAAAACTTGTCAAAACCAAATTCCTCTAGTTTTCCATTCCAACAGCAAAGAATGTCACTAATAAAGACAGAGCAATAAAATGGTAAACGTAATCTAGTAAGAATGCATAAAAATCAGGAACAGGAGTAAATGTGTAGAATTCATGAGTCGAGCACAAATATGACCATGCTGTAATAACCATCTCTAACAAGTTACACGTATTTCATAAAACATGAAATAAACTTATTTTTCAAAATAAGACTTAAGGTTGACCGAGAGGATGGAAACTCAAGTACACGTACACATGTACCTGACTGTATTCATTGTATTTTTACAACAAAAAACTTCACAATGTAATAAAAATATCCTAAAAGGAACCTAGGGTAATCTACAGCACATAATAAACAGTTTCATTAAGGAAAAAAAAGTAAAATAGGGGAAACTTCCCGAATAAAACGGCAGACTAAGCGAGGGGCAGAGAACTCATAAAAATGTGGTGTGTGTTCTTCACTGCCAGTCTGCAAACTGAGGGGGTCTAGAAGGAATGCTGAGCACATGGTGCTAAATCAAAGGGACTCTTTGTTCAAGGGTCTAATTACTGTAAGAATGATGTTACCTTACCAGGTGAGGGTCTAGCTTAAAAAAGAAATCATTTTCCAGGAGAGGGAACTGAAGTTATTGTATATGTAGGAGATTACAATCATCCTCCTTACACTCGCATGTGCCTTCAACAGAAAAGCAATAGGAAGTGTTGACCTCTTGGTCATGGGTTGCACAAAATTCGGCCAATGAGAGCTGAGAGCGATTTCCCTTCCCAGCGCCCTGTATCATTGTATGGGCGTTTTGGACGATTAATGAATATTATTCCTGGATGGACTTCAGCTCCCAGAAAGCATTACGAAACCCCACTCAAACACGTGGCAGCCACCCATTTTAGTTGGTAGCATCCGTAGTGATCCTGACACTTGACATGCCGTGAGCTTATACATTTGGCATTTACGTGTTCATCCTCAACAGTTTAGTGGGACGTCAGTGAACGTAAAGGGCTTTGGCCATAGCAACATGAGGAGCAATAACATGATTCAATTCTACATTTCCGAAAAGAATGTGCTATCAGCCGGGGTGAATGCTCATAGCTGCATAGCTACTGCATGACTGGAGTTATTTACATAACAAAGATGCCTGCAGTTCCTGGGACTTCTGACATTTTATTCTTTATACATGCCTGACAAAACAACTACAATAGCATAAATCGATTTAGTATTTGCTCTGATTGGAAGGGGGAAGATGTTTACCCTGTTGAAAATTGTTTTGTTAAATTGGCTAATTTATAGATTTTAAATACAAAGTCTGCAGCAAGCTGGCCACTTACTGACCAAAGCATACAAATCCATGACATGGGACAAAGATACCATGGTTTCTACACTCATATTATAACACCATTTCTCCAAAATCAAACGAGTCATCGACACCACAAACTGACACTCAGGCTGCATTTGAATCTCTTGTCTAGAGCTAGGTCTTCGCTCCAATGGAAATGCGTGGAGACGCGCAGACAATAGACGTAGCCGTAGCTCTGGAAGCCCGTTTCGGACACGGCCACAGTTGCAAGTGGGTGTCAGTTCGTGAAAACTTCACTATCAACAAATTCAGTTTCACGAACCAGCACACGGTAGTGCGCACGCACATCAGACACTGAAGCCAAACAAACTGTTGGTTTCAAGAACTGACACCCAGGCTTGTTATGGCAATTCAGTGCGGAGAAGAATTTAATTCATCCATATACTTGCTGCCTTACCCCAAAATTTAATTAAATTCGTTTTAACTAGTGAAATTAAGATTGCATCATTTTGTGAAAACGAAAATGCACGGAGTGCCCGCGAACAGTGTCGCACTGTACCAGGTTCCAGTTCGGGAAACCGCCTACTCGGTTCTCTTAAATGTGCATAAATCAGATAACCTCGCACACGGCTGTCAGATTGTGGTGTCGGTGGTATATCATTTCCTTTCTCCTAGTAGAAATTGAAGTTGTCAGATATAAAACAAAACAGTTAAGACTCTTATCCAAACAACAATTAATTATTAATTGGTTAAAAACACGAAGGCGAAATATTTTAACAACTCACACCACTTGCAGGGCAAGAACTGCCCCACTGTAAGCACCTGTCCCAGGCCTGTAATTGTCTCCCATGAGAATGCCATACACGAATCCCGACTGTTTCAACAACATGTATTAGGCAGATGGGATATTTAACATGAGCAATAGACATCATACAGGAAATCGATAATGTTCTTTTGTCTGCTGATATTATCATGCATGTGCATGAGCATGAAATTCAATGTTCTCTGAAATGAAATCATGACGAGAGGTTTATCTATAGATATTGACAAGTGAAACGCTGTTAATGTTTGTAAACAAGGGAACCAAAACAATGATGTGAAAACTAGGCAGATGGTGTATACATGTGCAACCATCTCTGTAAACTAGAAGCATGAGAGGCTAGGCCACCTGACATACATTAGCCTGGCCGTGTTGGTCACTGACTGTTGCATCACGTGATTTTTTTCAAGACAAGTAAGCCCAGTAGTACGGTGGTGGCTGTTGTTGCATCTAGGAACTCGAAAAATAATGATTGAGTTTTCAAATGGAATTTCACCGAGTTATTTTTAGGCCAAAGTACAAGGCCCAAAGTATCAGCTTGTATCGTCCTTTCTAGAAATGCATGGAGGGAGTTTGACCCCACCCCTCCCCTGGATCCAGGCCTGGGGGGCCCTTGGGTTTCCTGGCTTTTACCGCTATCAACCAGTGAGCCCGGTCACTCCACTACGATACCAGACGCGACCAACGTTTCAAACGGAGACTTTCTACCAACACATGTACATGTATTCCACGATTAGGGCAGCAGCTTCGTATCAATCCAAGCATGATTGCACGCAGTGGAACCGTGACACAATGCCACCTCATCGTTAAAGTAATAGGTCTGCTCCCGTAATGTCAGTGATGCTAATGAACTTGAAAACTACACGAGGTTACTTACAAGAATTGGCCACACCTCCATAGGCGTAAATACCGGGGATGGGGGGGGTATATATTCCCCACGTTTTGAAGTCACATCATTGCTTCAGGTCATATCATTTCTTCAGTTTAGCCCAAATGAACAATAAATCTTCACAACATGTACAGAAGTTAGGCTTCGACCTTGAGTTCACGCAAATGTGTGAAGTTTACTGTATAAATAGGGGTGTGTGACACAAAACTCACCGAGAGTGAGTACATAACACACAAGCGTACACATACATTGAAGGGGTCTGGGTCTATTTCTCTTGTTTGTTTTTGTATTTACTTTTTTTGGGTTGTTTTTCACAATTCTTTACAACAATTCCGAAAATATCCCACAAATTACTTGCCTGTAGGCATACATACATTTACCTACTGAAAATGATAGCGTCTGGCAAGTCTGGCACGCCAACGTTTTAACACAATCATTGCAGCTCTTTCTTAATGTATTTCGTCATAAAATATACACGACCAGAATAACCAATACCTAGGCTTTACTTCGAACGACTTCTGAGTAGGCAAATTTGTCTGACAAAATAGCGGAGAAAAAATGAGACTTGCGTTGAGGTCAAATTTGACGGACTCAATTTGGATTTGAACAGTATAAGTTTTAATCATGTTAAAGCATTATGACCTAGGTTTTTATACGCTGAAAAAACGAAATTAATACCACGAACGGTGTAGAAGATGTGAATTACAATTACCAAGAGCTCGGTCATTCATTCGTTTTCAGACTGTATTACACAATGACTGTGGTTGTTCCCAGAGTTGTTACTTATGTTGTGGCTACGTCCGAATTCATATGGGGGGGATGCATGGGCAATTGAATCATTCCCCCACTATTATGATGAGCAAAAAAATCTAAGCGGATGGATTATAAAGAATTTTCACTTTCAGGACTTCCCATAATAGTAGCAATATCACTAAAAAGGGAAAATCAATTTTATAAAGCCATAAGCATATGCCATTCTGATGTAAGATTCCGCATGATTTTGATACACATTACAGATGCGGATCTTTATCATGAACATCTCCACCTATATAGAGTATATGGTGTACCCCCTCCCCCAGTTTCAAATTTCCATGGCCAGGCAAGTCATCCCTGAACTTTCTCCATTCCCCACCCCCCCTATTTCCAGCACAGATTTACGTCACTGCACACCACACCATGCTAATTAAGACGGACGTCAGAGTAGTACCTCATGAAAAATTAAGCAAAAGCAGGAGTTGGCATGGACAAACATTTTTGAACACTTTAAAAACTTCCCTTTATGGGTCGACTAAAAATTGTGCACAGTATGGGTTGTGCCCTTCCCCACAATTTCCCCGCAGGTGTTTGGAAAGACAATTACTGACTTCGTCAGTCCCTCTGCTCATATACAGGTATGCTTCATTCACTCGTTAAATGTACAAGTTGTCTTACCTCTGCCACTTGTTATACCTCCATATCCAATTCTGTTCTGAATTCAAAACTGGAAGTATTCACTTTGATATTTTTCAAAGGTTCCCTTGTCAGAATTGTCTGATCATGATTTTGATAACAGATTTTCTGGATTTCACATCAAAATAATTGTAATAAAAGGCAAAACAACAATATGCTTAACTTTCCGTATATTATGCCATGATATTTTAGGATTATAAAAAATATTACAGCCAGATTGTTTGAGATACAGGGCTTGTACAGGATCTATTCTAATTAATGTCCTTTTTTGCAGTGATATTGCCAGATTAAGTACAATCAATAAAGATATATTTGCCTGAAGACCATAGCTCTCCAGGAGGAGAAAGGGTCGTCGTATATTTATTTCAAATGATACAGTTAGAGAAGTTTCAAAAAGCTTTGTGTAAGGAGTGCAGTCCTTTGCCTGTGGCTCTTCTGTCACGAAAACCTCAGGTGTCCTTGAGTGGCCTGCCTGGCGAAAACCGCAAAGTGTGTGTGTGGGGGGGGGGTGTATACAAATACTGATAACTTCATTCCGGGAAGATTGTGGGGAAGTTTTCAGAAGCCTTCGACATTCCACCGCAACACTCTTCCGCTGTATATCCCCAACTTCTCCAGGACGAGATTTTAGATAACTCCTAAATCTATGCCTGTGCTGCGCGTGCGTCTGTTCTAACCAGTCACTCGTGGCGGCTACCTGACCTAAAGAATCTCACAAACTGTCGGTATCTTTTGGTCTAAGAATTACCACTTGTATATAGCCCCATCTGTTGACAATGCCCTGGAGCCGGCTTTCCTCAAAGCATGATTGTGTATTGTTATGACATCGGCTTATTCTCTTCCGCAAGACAGATGATGGATTGACATATCATCATGATCATTTTCTTGAAAAGACCTGCAACATAATGACGCCACGCTTTGTTTAAATGACTCGTGTGCTTTCCTACTTAGGCTCAGACGGATCATGTCCCAGTACTTTGCCACAGGAAAGTGCACATGTAGAAATAGCGTGATGTCATTATTTTAAAAGTCTGATAATGACATGCAATCAGACAAGGTAAAGTGGAATCTGACTTATTTCTCCCTGTTGTGAACGACCTTGATTACTCTCTGACAGTTACAAGAATATTGACGAGGATTTTGACGAGTATGCAGTTCATGATGTAAGGAATTAACCTCAATCGCATAAATCGGCTGGAGAGAACACAGAAACGCACTCTCAAAATCAAGCTTGGTTCTGAAATCTGCAGTTAGGAACAGGATCTTCAAATCTGAAATCGTGTCATCCTCAAGGACACAAACAGAGTACAAGTTACGAGAACTTGTTCGAATCAGATAGTTTGAGAGATTGGTTACCGAAGCAGATTAAAGATAATGTGCAATATAATCTCAGAAACATCTACTTCTACTTGAAATGTAGAACCCACAGGCATAAAAAAGTGCAATTCCTTATTTTGTTCAGCTGATGAACGAACTTCAGGTAACTCGGTTGGCAAATGAACTGGTAAATGCTTTAAGATAATTTTAAGTCATTTCGTGAATCTCTGCTTCGAGCTTCCGTTGTTTATGTGTTTTAAATTAGGAATTATTCATTTTATATTAAGTATATTTATTTTAATAAGGATAAGCATGTGATTAAGGTGTATGTGTTCCTTTAAGGTATGTGGTTTTGCTTTTATTGTTAACTGTTGTGTTTGGCCCCCATTTTCATATTTTGATTTATGTAAGACCGCCTCTGTTTTAAATATTCATGAAATAATGTTATCGTATGTATTGTCATTTAAATATTCAGACGATACAATTTAGCCCGTAGACTACGAATGTATCCCTATAACAGATGAATTAATATTCAACGAAGTGCGTTGGTGTAAAAAGTAGCAAACAAGCGGAACATCAGGCAAAACCCGTTTAAACATGAAGAACGTGGAATGGCCGTCCACGCGGGACGCACTTCTGCCAAGCAGAAGTGTTCAAACGGTGTGCTGCTGTTGGACGGCCTGAGTTTATTGGGGACTACATATAATTCAAGTGTATAAATTGACTTGAAATCTCAATGGCGTTTTCCTCTAGAAGTTATCGCAAAGATCATGGGAACTCACTCGCAAGAAAGCTGCAGCTCTAAACAAAACAGGAATACAGCATGCACAGACTGGGATTCCCGCCAAAAACTCCACCAACAGCTTTTAATTAGACCAACCTTTGCGAAGTGATGCTAAAACACGGTCAGTTTCAAAAAGCACAAGCTAATCTTCATTAGTATAAGTGATTTCTTTGGTGAAACATTCTAAACTATTTTTATTTATCACTGAATGGCACTACGTGAGAACCACTTTCGCAAAAGCACAGCGTTCGTCTATTTTTATGCACTTTCGTACAAACTCCACGGATTCTTTCGGCCGAAAAGGAATTTATGGCTCCCAGGAGCAATGAAGTGCGTCTTCCATTCGTATTTTTCAGTCCGTCTCTTTCAAACATGGAAATCCGCGAACAATTAAATTGTATGGAGTCAACCGGGCATTGAAATATTAAAAACGTGCATGTTTTTCGGCCGCCTTATTATGTCACACGGGACCGACTGCGGTGCAGCGCATACAGTGATTCTCGGTAGGCGTTTGCCTTGACAGATTTTCAGTTAAATTGTTGACGCGATATTCCAGTGGCAACTCAACAAAGCTTACATTCCTTGGATGAATGCGCATGCTGTACCCAAAAGTCAATGTACTTTTTACCCATAAGGTTATACTTTTATGAGAGAAACAAAATCTCAATTGAGGCTGGGACCGGATTCATGTAAGGTGGGGTCTGGGTGGCTAGCTATCACGAGCAGGATTTAACAGGAGTTCTGTATAATTTGAACCCTTACAGAGTCTTTCTTGCTTATTTTATTTCTTTTATACATTATGATGAATGACCGCTAGCGCAGTCAGGCACTCGGCCATTTCTGAGCAAGGTTGCCCAACAATGACGTGCAGTTTCATTTGGGTTTCGTTCACTGCATGATAAAGGTTTGTTTTCAATGGGTTTTATGCAGGAATGTACCCCCCACAAGTGAACACCAAAAAGGCAAGCTTCAAGGCCAGCTCACAAATAGTAGATTGGGAGAAGTGATAGAGACCCGGTGTTGGAAACCATTTTGTTTCCGAGGCTGGTATGTTATCGTGTCTGACGTTCAATGCCTCGATGCTCGGCCAACTGCATGGTAACCCTACTGCACAATCATAAGTCTGGTGTCCATATCAAAAGATTTTGACTCCTGTGAGAAAGATGGTGTGGGACTCTTTCTCAGCAAAACCTCCACCACATTGTCATTCATATTTCGTTGCAGGTGTATCAAATACACGTCAACGAGGACGTCCCTGAACGTTATTGGGGAGTCTGGTTGTTCAAAGGACTTGTATTATCACTCTTAATGCATGGGTTGTGGATGACCAATTTCTTAAAATTTATCTCGAAGGCAATTCATTATTTAACATATGTGAGGAGTTTGACATATTGACAAGGGACTGAAAAGTAAATGAATAGCTATTACTGCTCTTGAGAAAAGTAGAGGACGGGTATTTTTCAATTGACAGTTTGGTTTAGTGTACAACAGTGTCACCGCCCTCAACGGCCCAAAAGTATTAACAGTGAAAAATACGGTGGCGCTATAAAGTTTTAAAGGCTCGTTTGCTGCAGAAGCAAAAATTCAGCTGGCATGCAGCCGTCACTGTCAACATGAGTGTAACGTAATATGGTGCTGCGTAGGCCTAATCTATGTACTTGCCCGTCAGTTTTAAACAGCCAACATGAATCAAAGTTGTTTACAAAATAATACAAAGAAGAACTGAGAAACGTTTAGTAAGCCGTAATGCATGTGGGGGCCGGGAATCTTCAGAGAAAAACTATTTCTGTTGGCCTACTTTTTCCTTATTTCTTACCGTCACTATAAAGAGAACAACGAGATCGTCTACAGATACGCAACTCGTTGAACCACGTTACAGGCAGGAGTTTTATGGAAAAAAGAGAATTTTCTGTTGCAGCACCAAGGCTTGGGAATAGCGCTCCTTTTATTATTCGTGAGGCACCAACACTTAATCGTTTAAAGTCACGTTTAAAGACAATCTTTTTTCTAAGACTTATGTGTGAATGTTTTGATTAAAGTTCTTTCCAGGCATTGTTTGCTTTTTATGTGAGCACAGGTCTGTGTAAGGGATTACTTTGATATTGTTTTTGTGTGATTTTGATGTCTTTTGGGGCAACTATATTTGTAACTGTAATTTTATATATGTTAATGTATATTGAAATATTATGCAGCCTATTGAGATCTTTTTGTAGATGACATTGGCTTTAAATATTAATTACTATTATTATTAACAGATAGATTCGGAGAATTTCTGCCGTTTTCGGAATCAGGAGGAATTTCTCCTGTCATAGGCTAATCCATTAGACGCCCTAACTGCGGTGGCACCGCACTCACACGCACATTGTTCAGCTTACGTAAAATTGCATTTGACAAATCACCACACTTTGTTGGTCAAAGAGAGGCATGTAACGCGAGCGTACCACCCGTCCACGAGCGTTGTTCAACCGCAATACAGCGGAGAGCCACGGCTAGGTCTATCGTGTGTACGCCTTTGCGTATTTCCAACTGAGTGAAGACCTAGCTCTAGATAACAGGTTGGAATAGGCCTACGGCCTCCGATGTCTCTGGAAATGGTGGATTTCTTTGCTCTGGGAACCAGATTAACATATCTGCCATTTTGATCTCGGGTTGAGACTAAGGATGAACCTTATTGAGTGAAAGCCGTTTCAAACGTGTGCACTGAATCTCATTCAATGTAATAATGTTAAATTTGGGGGTACAAAACTATTTTGCACAAACCCTACCTCACTTTTTCAATGTGGTTCTGCTCAAAACATCAAGATACATTTAATCAGTTTAATCACAATTTTTAAACCATTCCCTAGCATAAACTGGTATTAATTTATAATCAATTTATACATCATAGCAAAAATGCAAAGTATCCACGATTTCAATTTAATATGGTCGACTTGTGGAAATGTCAATAAAGTTGCTACACCCATCAAATCACGATTGGCATGTCCTTAATTTTTCTGGAACTTGAGGGTTTTGTTGCCCGTGAACTCGGTGCTTTATAGTCAACGTAACTAGGTGTAGACGTAACTGTAAGACTTTACTTCTGCGACAGTTGCATGAGAATGGGCCCTCAAAATACTGTGGTCAAATTTGCAATGTATGTCTTTAACACCTGACTCGTTTTTACGTATTTTGATTTTCCAGTTTGTTTTTTGGCTGTTTAGTGTATTTTTTAAGCGAAGTTATTATCTGACAGTTGTTTTGGTCTGTAACTACACGACAACGCTGAAGCATCTGCGCCCTTTCCCAACAAAGTAGCAACCACCAGCAAAGTGTTGACATTATTCTGTTGAAAAATGCACGAGGAAAGAGTGTCGGTCGGTCGAAGCCGGCAGGTTTATGCCAGCATTTCTTAGCCATGGCCATCACAATATGGGCGACAGAACAAGGACCTCATTCAAAGAAACCCATTGGTATAGATAGAAAAAAAGTGTGGTGCCCTGTGCTCCAATCATTATCAAAATAAATTACAAGTACATCATTTTCCATTTATAAAGTACATCCAAACCCCTTTGCAACGAGGACTTTTGGGGACTTCAGAAATTAAACTATCCTACCAATAAATACCAGAAATTATGTATTAACAGGAATGAACAAGAAAGAACGTGAAAACATTGGACTGTGCTATATTAACAGTGCCCCTACTACCCAGATTCAACCCTTATTTAGTTCATTCTCACTTCATGAAATTGCTTTTCACTTCTTGGAATTATTACTTCACTATCCAAGCTTAATAGCTGAAAAAAGTTTGTGCTTTGGCGAGACACTGAAATAATCGATCATGAATACGACATGCAAATATATACCGGCACAAAGGGAATACCCCCTGGTGTTTGGCTAATCGGATACCTTTAGATGACAATCGAGATTAATCCTGGGAGTCGATACTGTTAATTGATTCCTCTCATTACTGTCCAGGCAGCTGTTTTGTCAGTTCCAAACAGAAATCAATTTTTGAGAAAAACCATGAGCGGTTTTCCTGTGAACAATTATTTGACTTGCATTGATGGCGACTTATCGGAAGTCTGAAGCAATTCACCACTACACTACTTTGGTGACCTGTATACGGGCCTGGATGCGGGTTATACCTGCCCACGTGATCTGAATCCGTGACTTATACAATCTTACATCGCATCACATCATGTTGGCCAGGTGATCAAAATGTTCATAATGTAAGGGTTTGCTCCGCCAAAATGTTGTTGAAAGTATGGGCATTTACTCAATTCTAACTGTTCAGAAACACGTTTCATGAAAAAGGGACACTGTCGTCAGTTAACAATGAAGTCGCTAGCAGTCTACACAAGTCAATGAGGTTTTGACTAAAAATGCAACTCAAAGTTTTGACTCGGTGCTACATCGTGCACAAAGTAACACTGGATCAAAACTTTGAGTTTCAAAATGATTCAAATTGGGCAATTCGCTTGTTAATGTTCAAAGTCATGCATAATGCATTACCTCTTCATCGGCGATACATGGCAGTGGTACGCAACTTCGATGATGTCGCGATTTCCAGGGATTTGGGTTGACCCTCCAGGCCCTATTCAAGGAGCCACAAAATAGAAAATAGTGTTCAGCAAGTCTACATGCTTAGCAAAAATCCGCAGGGAACTTTCGAACGAGTCAAAAACAATAAAAACCTTGTGATTTTTTTTGGATGGTAAGCTGCTTCTGCTAAGCAGATATTTTCCACGCTCAGCATATATGCCCGCCTGGCGTCTCTATGAAAATGGTCCTTTAGTTGTATGCTCAGACCCGTGACAGGTGTATCTGTGAAAATCAAAATACTGTCATTTCTGGCAAAATATATATACAAATGGCTTCAAAATAGGAACAATGAGATGCTCAACATGTACATTATTTTTAAAGTCTCATCCGTCTCTATTTTCGATTCTACGGTTGAGGGGAAACAGCAGTACACTTCAGAGGGCTCACTTTATATTCACAGTCCTGTCCAATGAAGAAGCGTCATTGTGAGAATTGGGCAACCGTGATCAATGTGGCGGGAAAGAATGTCTTCGGGCCTACAACCAATCAGATAATAATTACTTAGTCACGTGGGCTTGTTCAAAGATGGCCAAATCTATAATCGAAACGTGACAAGAGTCACACTTCTGTTGTTAACAAAATCTAATTTCAATTCTGCCCAAATTCAACGACAAATATGAAGAGACACTCAAATTTCTGTTGTCCACATAGAAGCCAGCAATTGTTTTGATGTATTTTTTATACAGATCTCAATTATTATTCACATTTTTTAAGAGTAAACCGACGTGTATTAAAAATAACACTTCATCTGAAGATAATACCAGCACACAGATGACTTCACCCCTGGTCGTGATTCACTCTGTTGTCAGCGCTAATTAAAGTCACCGTGATCGACACTGCGCATGCGATGATTTCGGCTCTGACAATGGAACAATAATTATTAAACGCAGCACGTGAAGGCAGTTTGCAGGTTAACCCGAGCATGGTGGCAACAGCAGGGGAGATGCGGGTGACGCGTCTGTCAGACCGTACCGTGCATGTGCAAATTTCAGCTGTCGGCAAAGATTGTTTGTATTTGGAGCATCGACTACGGCATTAAGAGAGCTAGCCGGCGTGCGCTGGGGCGAGCAAGCACTCAGCGAGGGGCCAGCGACCAGTTACTCCGCAGCGACACGTCTGCTTCCTTCGCCCGGTTGCGGTCTGTGCTGTATCCGTGGGTGTGATTAATCGTTGGACGGGGCGCATCGACGAGTGATCCCGTATGGGCATAGACGCGGCTCCGCTCAGATGGATCGGTTGACGTTCGTTTAGCTCTGTAGTCAGTGGTAATGCAGACCTCTGGCTTGCGCCCTTTCCTTTTCAAAGTCTGCTGGCGAAATTCTCTCCAATTTACTTAAATCGATCATCACTTGACCTGCAGGTGTCGTGTTGTGGTGCTGCTGGGATACCCGGGAGGCGTTCTATCACAAGCCCTGCGAATTTGCCTGTGTCATCGCCACAATGGAGATCAGGCCGTGCTCCAATCTGGTCTGGGCGGGACAGATACTGGTCCTGTGGGTACCCGTGGTGTTGGCTACCTGCAAAGACCTCAACAGCCCGGCACTCAACGTTGGACAGAGATTTTTACAGATCAAAATTGAAATGGAAATAAACTGTGAGGCCTTACTCAACCGGGAGATCGACGAGTGTTCGCCAGATTGCGACGGAAAGGTCCAGAGTATGGTGCAGCTTTACAGAAGCCCAATCTTCTTCACCTGCGACTGCTCCGACACTGTGCCGAGCTATTCGACCGATGATTGTCATAAGTTCCAAGAGCGGCTGGCCATGTGCCCGACTCTGACCGAGAACCAAGGCGCCGGGACTGCCACCTCGCCTCCTCGCAGCACAAAGGCCAGCACCACTCCTACTATCCTCAAAGAAGGCAGGGAACCCTGCACTACGGCTCGCCGGCGCTGCTTAAGGAACGCCAACTGCCAGCAGAAGCTGGAAGACACCGTCACGGCTTGCCAGGGCGCGGGGTGTGGCGAGGCGTGTCGGGAGTCACTAAACACCTTCCTCGCCCATCATGCCGCTCAGAACATGTGGGACTGTACCGGGTGTGGTGAACATCTCCAAGACGACAATACCGCCTGGTGCGACCTGTCAAAACGGTGCACCGACGCGCAAAGTGAGGGACCGGTCGTGACGTATAGGCCCGAAGGGACAGCCAAGACCCCGGATAAGGAGACCAACGGCGGGCACTCTCGGAAGTCGGTCGACCCGCTGGAGAACGCTGGGCGACCCTCTCGTCCAGCTTTAACCTGGCTGCTGGAACTCCTGCTTCTGTGCGTCATTTTGAGCACTGCACTTTACTGAAGGGAACCGGCATTGCGGTGATAGGCCAACTTTCACCATTCGAAGAAGCCAGGCCTGGGATAGGATCTTCCTCGGCTGTGCTCTGGGGAGGCTACTCATTGATGCTAGTTCTGTCATGTAAATAATTTATACAGTCGTGTGTGGTGATTATGAACTGTTGGTTCCAATATTGTAATTATTGTGTGGTAACTATGCAACGCCTCCTTTATGGTATTGGAGGCCTTGGTTTGGGCCTAAGCATTGTATTGATCAGCCACTGCCTCACCTACATCTGCGGCCTTTATTTTCAAAGTGTTAATCTGAAAGAGAGAAATAAGTGGCTCGAAAATACCAAAAAATCCAACATAGGTACATGTACAGCCGGTACAGCATAGTGCAAGAGGGTTCTTTGTCGACAAAATTACCTCCAAATGCCAACTGACAAAAACAAATAGGCATGCTAGGAGTAGTCGTGGACTGCAGTCTAGCACATATTGTTTTAGTAAGGGAGTCACCCCTTAAGGCTTAATACCAAAAAAAAAAAAAAACACGTTAATACCGAAAATGAAAATCAAGACCTCCCGTTGCTTGCACTTCCCTTAAAACCCTAATCAGCATTATTCTGTAGTGACCCGAGTGTCGGATGCATCTGCCTCGACCTACAAATTGCACTATCCATTCATGACGTCGTAGGCTGTACGGAATTCAGCGGCGATCCTTTGATAAACGCACAAATCCCTAGCTGTATGACAGCCGTCTCACCCCCCATGATATTGTACAGCTCGAACGAGGCCAAGTCTTTCCACTCCTCGATCACGTACGCCCCCGGTACCGTAACGGGCAGGATACATGATTGAAAAATGGCCTGGGCTTTTTGAGCCGGGGATTTCTGGGGAAAGCGCGTTGCTAAGGGCATAATCAGATCAACAGACTCCTGCCGAGCACAAAAAGAAAATGTCTCCTCGGTCTCGTCTGAAATCTCACGAGATTACGGCACTATAAGTACGGCTGCCCGGAGCGATAGCTTCAGCTCTTTGCACAATCCGGCAAATATAACATGTACAAATTGGACAATTGGCCTCTGGGCCTAATATCTGTCCCTTGCAAGAAGACCGAAATATAAGTTCTTGATTTAAACAAATTCAACCCAGAACTCAAACTCTTTGTGTGAACTTAAAAGTGTGCGTTGCTCAACTTGACTCATAAATATCAACCAACAAATTCTTTATCACAATATTTTCATTCGTTGAACTTGGATGAAAAGCGAGATGGACCACTGAAAATGCAAGTTTTAAAATCCACAAAGTTAAGCCCATGTTTAATTTAGAACGAGTAAATGCCTGCCTATAACTTCATTATGAATTCCAAAATTCCGCGAGGGGAGGGAACCACTGTCCGTCCACACGATCAGTCTGGAGATTTATTTAAATTGAACAACCAGAGAATTATGCTGTGATGAATCCAGGGTTGCTCCAAAAAAACAGTTCAAAAGGCATCTGTTACCTTTTCCCCGATAACACCAAGAGCTTTATTACTCTTTCAGCACTTATACAAAGAATGTCTAAAATGCGAACCAGCCCTACCATCTTCTGGAAACAAGCGTGTTTCTTAATTTCATTAAGTGTCCTGTTTGTTTTGGGTCAACTCCCAGCCTCTCCTTTCCCCAAATCAGCCAGTACCATGCAAATACGGGCAGATATTATAGAATTACCGAATCATCACGCGAATGAACCTATGTTTCATCGGATCATTTGCTTGGTATAATTTCCTTGTAACTAATGAGTATTTCACCCTCAGCTTTCATTAATTCAGATAAAGTTTGTAAACCCTAAGAATCCAGGCCGGTGCCATTGCGCAGAGAAAACAATATACCCGATGTGATACGGACCTCGTGCTCGTGTCTCTGAACACACCAACTCCGTGAGTCATCCCGGCTATAGCTAAGCAAGGCACGTGCCAGGCACGCGCGCCCGTGATGCCGGTCGCGATGGCAGGCTCGATCGGATCAATCCACGTCACGGAGCGTGGCTGCTCTGCTTTTGATCAGTGAGCGAACAGCCGGCCAAGGTCGTGCATAATTCAAAATTTCCACAAAAAGCTCGGGACGGTGGCCATAATTTTATAGAAAAATTATAATTTTTGGCTCTGTTAGAAAATTAGGTCAAGGTCAACTTTTGACGTGAGATTTTTGTTATCTACACCAACAAACTTTAATTCCCACGGAATAATGTTTCACCTTAATAGGGATCTCGAGGTACTAAAATAGGATGGGTAATATCCTCCTGTAATAGTTCTGCCATTTAGTCGTTTTTCAAGAGAAACTTAAAGCAGAAACTTCAAAGTGTAATAATCCCAACACATCGCTTGCTTTGTAGCCTGAATTTCGTTAATAAGAAGGGCGGTGGAAGTCATAATTTGTTATTCAAATACAGTTAGCGCTGATTTTTAACGCATGTGTTCAGGCACAACATAGGCGGATACTGGCATTTACGCAACCGAAGTCATTCTTACGTTAGGATGTGACAAGAGGTATACGTCTTACGAAGGCGAAGTTGAACCCATAGATTAGTTTGAGAGATATGTTGAATGGTTGGCATAATTGCTGTGGAGATGGAAGAGTGAGACCAAGATGAAACCACGAAATGCTAGCCCTTTCGAACACGAGAGACACACATCCATGACTGAAGAAATACGCGTCTACTGTCAATAACCATAGACCAGGAACCGGTCATACTTCGCATCTGCAACGTCTGTGTTCGTTTTTATGTTTATACGCAAGGTCCACAGCTTTTCCTTTGCAAGTGATTAAACGCATGCCATTAGTGTGAGTGCTTTATAGTACATACACACTACAGGGAATAAATAACCAAGAGCGTTTAGTTTGACTTTCTGTACATCAATGATTTCCAATGTCATATGAGGGCACTGCTTGTGAAACGACGAGACGTTGTGTAGTTACAGAGTACAGATCAAAGGAACGTCAAGAAAGACCTGCATGTTTTTTTTTTTAGTTTCAGTGCAAGCAGAAATTAAAAGCATAATCACCCTTTCGAATCACACTGTAGACGCTCTCAGTGTTCAAATAAACGAAAACACCCCGCTTCCAAGATTCTGGTATCGTCAATATAGGGTTCGTACATACACGTATTCTGTGTGCAACTATAAGACAGTATTGGCCCTGAGAGTGGCAAAGAGATACAGTGTAATAAGCTTTTTGCGAGTTAAATTTGAATAAAATCTGGTACACTGAGTTATTTAAATTCACGTGAGCATTACAATTGGAATTCTCCATACTAAAGCCACTGTTGCTATTCCTCGCGATTCGGGGCAAGCATTTCCTTAGTTATATAAGTGACGCCTTGCAACAATACACTGTTATGAATGGATAAGAAGGGCACAAAGGAACCAGTCCATTCCAGAGATGGTGCATGGTCGCTATAGTCGCTACATATGCAGCAAGGTATGAGACGGAGAGAACCCCCCCCTGCTTTGTGTTGGTCATTGTCTCGCAGGAATCTGGAGAATTCCTTTCAGACATCTTGGGGGGGATGTGTTAAGTAACAATAATCTGGAATGTGTATAGGGATTGGACATGTTGGGGGTACCCCTCGGTCCCATTTCTGACTGGGTATAGGTCGCTAAGCAAAAGCTTGCCTCGAATCACGAGGTATAGCAACAATGTCTTTAGTCTGGGGAATTCAATTTATGTTTATGTGCAATCAGATAACTCAGTGTACCAGATTTTATTCAAATTTAACTCGCAAATGGCTTGTTGTAAATGAAAGTGAACGTGTTAAGGGTCGAAATGGTTCCCCTTCTGTGTGAGTCATCTGGACTGATAATTTTCATTTTTCAGTCTGTGTCAGTCTGCAAACCGTGCTTGAATCGAGTTGTGTGGTGAATTAGAGAACACACTGGGTGAGTGACATGGAGAGGTTATAAGAGGTGTGTTTGGTAATGGGCGTACCAAGTAATCCCGATCGATTGGCGTGGGGGGGGCGGGGAAGAAGAGGAAGGGGCTGCACAGTGATACTCAGCAAGCAGTGGTGTGCAGCCGTGGCGTACATAGTGTGGACGTCTGCACAAAAGAAGTCCACATAATATAGGGTGCGATGGCGTAGTGTGGACTCGCATACGTCAACACAATGCCTTCCCCTCTCTGAAAGACAGTTTCAGAAGCATTTTGGGGTCAAGGTTATATATAACAAACTGAAGAGGAACAGTCCAGGAAATCATCATCAAAAATCCAGCTGAAAGGAGTTATCCTAGTTAGAGAAAGAGGAGAATTTTCCTCAAGTTTCCTCAACCACAGGAGAACAAAGGAGTGCACACACTTTGTATGTAAAACAGGTATGAGTGGTATGGGCTGTGGAATGGTATGTGAATAGGTTTTGGAGAGACTGAATATGTTAAAGTGAGAAAAAAAAAGACGAGCTGAGTGTGGTCCTGGCGCGTCAAGTTTTCGAACAGTGTGATGATCTGAATTATTCCTAATTGACACTGACGTAAGGTTGGATCTGGGATTCTGAAGAGGGTGATGTAAACTATCTGACAAGATGCAAATTCCTCGGTGAAACATAATAGATAAAACTCATGAACGCCCCTTGTAATTAATGACACCTTAAGGTGCACCACGAAAAGGCACGTCCTTGTTACGTTAGGAATATTTAGACAAGGGCTTTTTAAGGAAAACTTCTGTCGGGCATTTTCATGTATTTTTTTTTCAATATACAAAATTTTAAAGCCCAAATCAAATCGTATTTTCGATGTACCTGTTTTAATGTTGAGACAAACTTTTGTTAACGCGCAGTGGGACCATTCTCGCTGTTGTAGAGTTGTTGATATACATGCACATGTAGAGCGACTGGGGTGGCTTTCGATTGTTCTCGCGGCGGGCGACGTGCATGACAAATCCAGATCTTATTCGGCGAGTGAATCCTTAATCACAACAGCCGCAGAGAAGTCGTGCCCACAACACGAGCAGTCGGCCTCCATTCGCGCGCACCAAGCAAGACGCGTGGCACCAGGTCAGGTTCGTTCGGCTATTACTACGATCCCCCTCCCCGCTTTGGGGCCCGCGTGCCATTTCACGTGCCAGAGAGAAACCGCGCAGATCTTTTAATCATCTCGATTTACCGGCCAATCTGCCGGGGGGTGAGTGGAAAAAAAGAGAGGGGGGGTCTTTAAAAGGACTCCCCGTATGCTGCGCTTACAACTTTCTTTCCGGAATACCAAACATGTGTCCCTGTCTGAGAGGTATAATCCTCATTTGCAGACACACGATGATTGAAATAAGTTTTTTTGCCACGGTTATTATTATTGTTTCACCCTAGAAAGGTTTGACGTCGATAATCGTGGGTACAATCTCCGTGCGCCAGCGGCGAGAACGGACTGCGTGGCAGATCGCTCTGTCTCTTGGAAGCTCGGCGATTCGGATATGAGAACCTCTCGGCTATACATGGCTCGCGTGTTATGAAAACATCAGGAACGTCTTTAAATTGTGCTTGACGTGTTCATCGACCTGGTGCAGAGGAGAATAACGGCGGGAAAAGAAATGCGAACGAAATTGTTGGTCGGCTTGCTTTGTGGGGGCTGCTTTTATTGGCACAAGAAGAAGTGATGCACGGTGACCAAAATGAAATACGCCGGTTGTGTTGATTTTGAGGGTAATTTCTTGACTAGCTCTGTGGCTGCATCTGATTATGACGAATTTCGGGCCCTCTTACAACTAAAGGATGTTATGCTCACCATCATCTTTCAATAACAAATTGCTTAGGGTATGGTTATTCAGGTTGTACGACCTGAAAGCATCAGAAACAATCAACAAATATGGCTGACAATAATAAAAACTTGAAAACTCTTACGAGACCAATCAATGGAATCTAACTCCTATTACATTCATACTATTTGGAGATGTCGGCATACGATCTGCACCAGCACAGACTGTCACCAGTGAAGGTTAAGCCTGAGAAACATATTTTTGTACGCCAGATGATTCTATTCATCTACACAGAGGGAGAGATCGTTAATTTTGTTAGTGGTTCTGTTGTGTGTTCGTATCTTCAGTGATAACATTTGATTAACATAATTATTATGTAAATATTGTAAACAAAAGAGATGTATTCACGAAAAAGTCCTGGCTACCAATATTTATAGCTGGGTTGAATGTATGTACAGTAGGCCTATATAGCCAAAACGAGACCACATCGGACTGCAAAATAACAATCGCAGACCTGAAACTCAAACTGAGGTTGAAAAATTGCCAGAGGAAATGTGCCATTGTGCCATTTTCAAAAGGCTCCAATGAACTGTAGAAGGAACTAGTGCCATAACCAAGATAGGTTGAGTGTTATAAATACAAGTGTTTACTGTTCAACTGTAAGTAAGATATTACCATTAATACAACAGATTCTTCCCTCTTCTAATACACGTCAGAAAAGCCGTGGTCGAAATTCTGCGTTAGGATACAGAGAGATGTATTTGCCCAATGGGTCTTAAATGATATTGATTCTAAATAAGATTCTGAGTCACTCCATAGTCAAAGTAATTGACTATGAAGTAAATTGGCGAGTTATTTTATAGCTGGAAAATCAGGAATGAAACCTCAATCAATCGAAGACAGACGAGTTGAGAGCATTTTTTAAAGTTTGTCATGCGTTACCTGATGATGTTACCCGAAGGACCCGCAGAATCGACCTTCAAAAATGAAGCCATTTTCTCTTTCTTCGAAAATCCACTGACAATAAAGAATTCCTTTAAAAACAGCCTTGTGGCTTGCGGAGCGTTTCAGTGGAGCTCCAGGAAAGCGGATGATGAATGACACACACCGCCGTTTCCAAACCAGAGAAAAAATGTGAGCTCTACGGCGCCATGTTAAAAAAGCGCAAGTGCCTCGCTCTTCGGCGTATACCATTACTTTGGCCTGCCCCTAGGGTCATCATCAAGAAAGCTCACTTTCGGCTCAAAATGTTGTAAGAAAAAATATTTCCTCCTTCAGACTTATTTGCCGGGGGCCAAGAATGGTTGAAACAGCACACCGTCAAGACATACTCGTCGACAATCTCAAGGGTCCTATGCGGTAACGACGGGAAGTCATTACGATCAAGCAGACATTAGCACTGCTACTCGGTGGTTTCTGTATGCCCCGGGTAATTTCTCTTCGCTTGATACGTCGCCTTTGTAATCATAATTGTGATTTATCTCTGTATTCAAAATGGCTATAACGCTGTAAATGTAGACAAAACATACATGAATTAGGTATGTTCTAACGAGTTAGGGTGGCCAAAGGCCAAACCTAGAACCCGTACAACTAGCAGTGTTTGTGTATTTCATATGTATAAAACGAAAATAGGCCTATAGCCTAAGTGTATATTTTAATAGCTATGAAAAGAAATGCCAGGACCAATGTTCAAAGTCTCGTAGCATTACACAACAGTGGAGATTGAAGGTTTCAATCTTACTTTTTACTTGTGCGTTAAATTTAAGCCAAGTGTGACACTGTATTGAAGCACACAGACTCACTTCCTATTGCATAAAAATTATAATCTTTATTGACTGTAAAAGTTAAAAATGGCATTTTTGTCATATATCTTTGGATAATTTTAGAACCAGTCGACTAAAATAATCTCTTACGTGTCTCGTGCCTATAAATGTAAGCAATTATTACAAATAGCTAAATAACAAGTGTATTTCTGTGAAAAGTGGTGTTACTCTGGTATTAGCACGTCGCATACATTGAACTTCTGCATTAGAGATTCCACACAAGGTTACAGACCTTTCTTTTGCCTCCGTCACAAGTGCGAATTAGCGTTTGACAAAACTATGGCTTGCTGTTTGTACAAAACGAAACGAATAATTAACCGAGGGTTCAAAGATCTAGGGTAAATATCAAAACGCTACCCACTAGATGGTTTTACAAAACACCAACATAAAATGCTTCCTTTGTTAACACCAGTGAGGCAAAATGTGCCTTTTGGGGCAAACATTGTTGCCGAACAAGTTTCAAGTAATTAGCATTTGCAAACTTTGGTCAGCTGACGAATTTTTTCCGTAGATGGGTGGGTCAAAATAAAGAATTATTCATGAGGCCTGCTGCTCAACTGAACTCCAATGACCCAGCATTATGTGTACCGCCTCTGCACATTATCCAAGACAGTTTATAAGCACTGTAGTTTGGTTTGATTAATGGTTTGATCAAGTTCAATTCCAGTGTAGAAAATGAAATCCAATTTTGACACTCACAACATCAAAAAACAGATTTTTAACAATTGTGCATATTGGATCCAGATTTGAAGAAGACAGCATACATGTATTTTTAACCCCATCCTTGACAACAGCTTATTTAAATGAACGGTACGATGCAGAATCAAATACAACAAGAATCGCTTCATTGAATACAAATGGTTTAGAAGCGGGATAAAGTCTGTTTGTACGTGTCCTTTGCTTTAGCATATTCACAATTATTAAGTAAATGAAATGCGGTTTACTGCAGCACTAAACCCCGACCAGATCTTCACTTGCTGTAACTGCAGCCAGACCTGTGGATCCCACATCTGCCTAATCGGAGCGTGGTTGCTGTCGACGTAGACCACTACCTTCATGATCTTAGTTCGCAAGGCCTAGAAACACGTCACATGCACACACATCAGGCATATACCATTCATAGGCCTACTGCAACCGAATAAAACATTACTTAAGTTTAACAATGCAGGCAAAGAAATGTGCAACCGAATTTAATTCAGGATAGTTGACATTTTCTGACATGAATAATTCTGGTTACCGGCTATTTGGCGTTCACCGAAATTGCGCCTCTGTGCAGCAGAAAATCAGCATAGCGTGATCGGATCGCAGTTACAGTGGACCCACGCACAAAGTGCGCAGGCGGTATGCTGGGTCATTGGAATTTAGTTGAGCAGTAAGCCTCATGAATACTTCAAATACATTGACTCACAAAACTGCAAAAAAAAAAATCGCGGCCGCCTGTACAGTCTGCCCGTCAGTGTTTGTAAACAAAAAAAAGGTCTGAATGGCCTGCAAAGTATGGCAGCCATCTTATTATTCACAGCAAATAGATCATAGTCGGATTTCACTTTAGCACCGTCTGCGCATATCTGCATCAAAACCAAAGCTCTCTGTGTTTAACTTGTCACGGGTGCCTGCGGAGTCAACGCAGTACATGCAGTATCCTTTTTGTAAGAGTGACGCCACTTCAGTTAAAACCACGCCCACTGCACATGCAGATACGCGACCGTAGCAGGTACGTTAGTTCGCGGTAAATTGCCGTTATTTTTCCTTTTGATTTTACGTGTCAAGTCATCCTGAAATACTCTTCCACAATATTTTGCAGCCTGAAAAGTCTGAATTTAGCATACCTTTGTGTATTTTGCGTCTTGACTCCTTACTTTCAATCGTCTGATCGTATTAAGAATTGAAGCTGACACATGCAGCCTCGTTTTCAAACGCGGACGTGCGCAGATCGACGCTAAAAGCGTCGTATTGGGATCCCTCTATTGCGAGTGAATACCGAACGAGAACCAACTCTGGTCAACAAGGTTGCTGAGATCAGACGAATTACCTTGTGTTAACCAAATAAAAAGGACTGTAGAAATAAAGAAATGGTTTAAGATGTTTGGTCCTCAAGAATTTGCTCTTCAAAGCAGTATTTTGATTTAACAGTCTTTTGGACTCTTGGAATACACCAAAACATTTCCACGACGTCTGCTGAATGCAATCATGAAAAGTTATATCCACCAATAGGTGTTAAGCCATGTGGCGTAAGTCATCATACCAATGAGGCAAAAGCATGCTCTGCAGGGACAACAAGCACTATGCGAACCACTTTTTGTCAACTGAACTTGAACAGAATATCACTAGCCACATTGTTTCCTTGAAAACTTGAAATGCTACAGCGATGTACATATTTTACAACCTCGACAATAAATCTTTACAAAGAGGTGGTGTAAGATCTAATCGTGGGAGAAATGTGTTGTGTCGTCATGGTGGTTTTTATGTGTCCATGTAATGATAATTTCAACCATGTTCCAACGTATGATGGTTTTGGATGTTAGTCAAGCGTGACTGACGGATTTATCGTCTGCTGTGAGCTAAACGTGATAAACCGCACGATTATCTCCTGTGTGAAGCAGAGAATAAGGCAGTCATGATTAAACATGCTGGACATGTTACATGGGTATTAAAAAGTGTCTGTAACGACGTAGGTTGTATTGTGGAGAGCGAAGGGGGTATGCACAGATGTATTACTATTAAACAAGATGTGTCGTACTTCACTTTGGTTGAGTTGAACAATGTTATCGTTCGTATCATTTGTAAATGATGTCTTCTTCAGTTGTATGCCCCATTGGAGTCAATATTTTCTGCCTGCTTGTAATTCCAGATTAGTATCAACATAAACCAAGTGGCAGGCCGTACCACATCACTCCTACGAATAACAGCGTTTTTTTTTATCACGGATAACAGGCAAAGAAATATGTGTGTGTGTCCTCTCTACCGGACTGAACCATCCCTGATGACATTGCAGAAGTAAAACTTCCTCACATAAACACTGTCTACGTGCTCAAAAGTACAATAAACTGTGTCACGTCTACGCTTCAACTCCGATCTGACGAAAAGCAAAACAGAATTTCCAACTCCCTCCAAATAATTATGCCAGGCCAGTCCGGCATTTCCCTTGAAATCAATTACTCAGCTGCTGGTAATACATGTGAGTGGTGGGACCAGAAACCCCTCAACGGTGTCTGAAATGCCCGGACACGATCTGCTTTCAGCATTGGCCACGAAATCTCGTCCCGCGCGCAGCTCGCGCCTGCGCCTGGGGATTTCGTGGAATGCAGCCTCGTGCGCAAGAGCCTTGTGAGTGTTATTTTACCATCCACGATCGATAACCTGGCCTATATAGAACACGAAGGCCCCCATTTTTATGTTGTTTTAACAGAGCTTAATCTGTTTTCCCAGAGGTTCACAAAGAGTTGTGCCTTAAGCAATGCATATTCATAAGTAAATCAACAGAACGCCCTTTTCCAGCGGCAGCCACTACCCGCAAGCACATGTGGACCTACAATGTATATGTACATGTATATGTATTGTATACTGCGAATATTTTACAACTAGTTTGTCACTTCTTTACCTTTCACTGAATGGAATCAGTTGTATTCATCAGACTCAATTAGGAAGTGTATTTTCTGGGTGAGGTTATTGGCAAAGGCTTAATTGGCAATTGCAAATTTTAATCCTACAAGGTACTACAATAATTATTCTGAGTGTCATAACTTACATAGATATATTACATAATAGGCCTATGTACGCTGTGTCCATCTAAAAAAGACAATTGCGATTGCACGTTGTACTGTTGAATAAGATGTAACACAATGCAAACAAATGACATATTAAATCAGCACTATATGGTATGTACAGTGGACAGCTGATATTTTGAACAGTAATTGTGGCTCAGTGGTTATCTACAGTTAACAACAAAATTATTCATACCGATCATAAATTTTAGTTTTTTGTGTGTTTTTCTAAAGAATGAAAAGTGGGCACATAATATTTGGGCATAATTAAATACTTTGGCTGATAAGTATAAATGACTAAAGAGAACAATTAAGAGAAACAAAGAGAATACTGCATTAATTAAGTTCTGACATGCTCAGAATTATTCATGCCTTCTGCATGTCATGGTATTTGGCCACATTCCTCCGAAATGCACCTGCTCCAGACATTCCTAAGACTCTGCATGTTGTTTTGAATGAGGAATTTTTTTATATGTTAAAAATTTTATCTATTTCAATTGATTTGTGGAATGTCATTGTCAATACTCTGCTTCTAGAGAGCAATCGTGTAGTCTTCCTCAGTTGTTGAGAACACGGCGAAAACTACGGAACTCAGTGAGGATGCCAGCATGAGTGTTGTGAATGCCCACAAAGATGGGAAAGGCTTTAAAGCCATTTCCAAGCTCTTCAGAGTACAAATTTCCACCGTACAGTGCATCGTCAAGATGCACAAGAAGTTCAATGCTGTGAGAAACATCGGCAAGCGTGGACGGAAGCCGAAGGTGTCTCCTCATCTGGTTAGGAAAGTGTGCCGAGAGGCTCCTTCCAACCACAGAATAACAACAATTAAGACACTTCAGGACAACTTGGTGAGATGGGCATCAAGGTTTCAGCGCAGACAATCCGCTGCACACTGCACAAGGAAGGGCTACATGGGCGTCGTCCAAGACAGACCCCTCTCCTCACTCACAGGCATCGCAAAGCTCGACACGCATTTGCCAGAGGGCACTGAGACAAGAATCAAAGTTTCTGGTCATCATTTCTATGGTCAGACGAGATGAAAATGGAGCTCATTGGCCACAGGGATGTTTCCTTTGTTTGGCGCAAGAAAGTTGAAGCATTCAACCCAAAGACCACTGTGTCGACCGTGAAGTTCGGAGGTGGGAACATCATGCTGTGGGATTGTTTCTCTAGAAGTGGGCCTGACAATCTCGTAAAAGTAGAAGGAATTATGAAGAAGGGGCAGTACATCCAGATTCTGCAGGAAAATCTCCATCTCGGCCCCCAACTGGACATACCAACAGGACAATGATCGTAAACATACGGCAATGGCAGTCAAGAAATGGTTCCAGGATAACAATGTGGATGTGCTACCGTGATCAAGCCAAAGCCCAGACCCGAATCCCATCGAAAATCTGTGGAAAACCCTCAAGACTAAGGTGCATGCCTGCAGGCCTGGTCCAACCTGAAAGAGCTAGAGGTCTTCCCCAAGGAAGAGTGGGCCCAGATTCCTGTGGAGCAGTGCCAAACACTCGTGAACAGCTACACAAACCGCCTAGATGCTGAAATCAAGAACAAGGGCTTTGCAATTGACTATTAACTGTGATATTGGGTCGTATGAGTAAAAATTAGCATTTTCTTTTACTACCATTTTTGAAGCATTTACTCGTGTTTGTATGAATAATAATGAAGCAAACGCTTTTACTTTAGTGCAATTGCTACAAAGTATAAGTATTTACTTTTTACTCTGTAAGCTTGTGCTTGCCAATAAGCAGTTGTTTCATTTTTGTATGAATAAAAATGAGTAAGTTCTACAGAATTGTAGTATTTGCTTGACTTTTTCAAGACTGGGTCAGGGAAAGCTTGAAAACGAGGAGCATTTACTAATGTTCAAAATGGCAGCGTTCATGAATGTCATTCGACAGGAAAAGTTGTATGCCTTTAGGAGGGAATAGCAAGAAACCAGATGCAGGCAGTTGTACCGATTTGAGAGTGGCAGAGCAATTTTCTTCATCAAGGTTTTTGCGATCAAAATTACTGCCATCGTGCTTATCTGCCATGCTGAGGTCTCAAGATACAGCACCGTGCTGCACTGTGTGTGTCTGTACGTGCAGACAACGGAAGCCCTATTGTGCAACTTCCGTTCAGCTGTGAAGTCAGCCACAAGCATAAAGCATTTACTTCTATTTTGTAGAAGCAGATGCTGAATAGTAAAAGAAATATTTTATTCATACAAATTCAAGCAACTGTATATTCTTAATGCTTTTACTTCTCAGTAAATGCTATTGCTGTTTGCTTGAACGTCATAGCATTTGCTAGTTGGCATACGAACCAACAGCTCTTATTGATCAAGGGTATGAATTACTCTGAGCATGTCAGAATTTAAGCAATGTAGCATTCTCGTTCTAATGCAAATGAGGTAAAACCAAAGCCATTAGTCATTCATACCTGAGAGCTAAAAGTATTCAACTATGGCCAAAATATTATGCGCCGACCTTTCATTCTTCAGAAAAACTCAAAAACCCTAAAATTTAAAAGGCGTATGAATAATTTTGGTAATATATGCAAAATCAATGCAGAGTCTATGATGTTTGGCATCTAGGTCTATGTAGAAATACTGGTACGACTGAATCACTGGTAACCAATAAGACCCCACTGGTACCAACGTAGGACCACTGGTATTCTACAAAACATATTCTCCCGCTTTGACATCGGTGCGACACTTTTACATCTCATTAACTCGTGCACGGCGCCCAACCTCTCCATTATTCATCTTAAGAGAATTGGAAATATATTTTCACCGGCCTCACAATCATGCGTTATTAAAAAGGCTGGCGCTCTAAAGCGACGAACAATCAACTAATATGGAGCATCCCCATTTATTCCTTTCATCACCTCCTCAAGGTGCATTAAGCATTTCACTTCTGGATAAAAGAAAACTGATGCAAGATAATAGATTTCAAAAGGAATGCAGAAAATGGGCCAAATTACCGAATAAAAATAGCCATTCTATAGTCAGACTAAAAAAGACGTTAGACTCAGTTCTACACACTCCTATAACATGATTATTTCGCTAATTTCGACCCTGACCACTGTGACAACCGCCAACGGACAGAATGTGACTGACAAGCTTTGCTACAAACGAGGCCAATCACACACCCCTCTCCTCGTCAACTAAGAAACGAGCCAATAAGATTGGCAAAGTAAAAGAAAGAGACCTCACTCCAAAAATCGAACTCAACTGAAACAACATTATCTGTTTTCTCTCTTGTGTTTTTGTCTGGGGCTGACCTGGCAAACAGTCGTCTCTGGGCGAATCGAGAGAATCGACAAAGAGACGTCAATATTAATTCTATGCCGAAATGCCAATTGCGAACCCCACGTCCGTGGTCTGCATCTCTCTCCTGGCCCGTTGCTACGATAAATGACCTTTCATTAAAAGACAGGCAAACATGTTAAGGTCACATACTTCCAATTATCCATAGCCAAATCCTCTCTGACAGCACAGAGGCATCAGTGAAGCACAATTCAACTTCAATTCTTACTTAAGAGATATCGCTCTAGCTGTAGATCAGCTTAAACGATGGAGACGTTACCCTGATCATTTTTGTAATGGTAGGATGGGCCTTCAAGTGGAGACACGAAGACTGAGAATTTGGCCACGACTTTGACCTACTGTGTGGACTGATTAAGAATGTGTTTTAGACAGCCAGCAGGAGCTCGTAAAATCAAGGGAAATGCATATTCGAGGTGCCCTTCTCTCGCCCACACACCGTACCTAGAAACCAGCGCGCTCGCATCGTTAAATAACCGTGAAAATAAGAAATGCCAGCAAGCCATGCATGCACGTGTACAGATCAATGATTCGGAATACATCTCGCAGACGGCAATAAATCGTCTCACATGCACACGCTCACTTCTCCGCGAGGCATACAAAGACCCAGCTACGAATGAGCCGCCATCTTGATGAACCTTTATCGCACCCGAAGGACCCGGTCCCTGCGCCCGAGGTGTCCAGGACCACAGCGGTTCACCAGTCCGTAAACTGGACGCGCGGTGTGCACGGTTAAACCTTCGCCTAGATCGCCTCATCAGCACCAAAGGCGAAATCCTTTCCTCGGTTTGGATTAAAGCTCCAGAAAGCCACCGCTTCGGGCCCGTAATCCCGTGTCAACGGTGTTTAAAATTGATTAGCTAGCTGCCCCGGGGGGAGACTTAGAGATGGAGGTTGGGCATACTGATGGTTATCTGCGTGTGTTTGCATACCCGTGTCAAAGCATATACTACGGCAATAAAGTGGCGTGTGCGAACTTTAAAGTTGTTATCTTATGAAGCCAACAAAAATCCAACGAATAAAGGTTGTATACCCAACTGATACGCCATGGGATCGATCTACAAAATGAGCAAAAACTGCGTTAATCCATGGGGAAATTGATACTTGCAATATGACAGAATTATGTCCAAGTAATCCTAGGGCAGTCTCGTCTTGGTGATGTGGTTCATCGATATGAACAGTCGCTGGGTGACATTTACTGAAATTACATTTGCTGTGTAAGTAATAGGGGTGTATAAACATGGATGCATATGGATTGTCCCCCGAATAGCCGATGCTATGAAGGAAACTTGCAAGCGTATAATGCATGAGAATTCCCTGGCACGACACAGACATTTCCTTAGATCTACATCCCTTGGGAGGTAAGGTTATGTCAGTAACCAATGATTCTCAAATTGTTAAAACTTCATGATATATATACCATCCAAAGTTCTGACTAAGTGGTATTGCAAGAAGACAAGAGCATGTGAGAGATGTGGACTTTCTTTGTGGCTACTGTACAATGTACGCACAGACTTAGAAATATAATCCATCAGTTTTGTTAAGCTTGTCACCAGGTCGAAATAAGGTTTACTTTAACCTTGATAAATGTTCATTGTTTACTCCTCCATTGCTCGCCAAAAGCCAAATGTTTTGGGCTAACGCTTTGTCTCTTGACTTCGAAAAGGCTACAGCAAATAGCCCTAACCTTAATAAAAATCGGTATTAGACTTTACATTAGGACGGAAGGGGATCTCAGTCGACGGTCGGAAGCCAAACCGACCACTTCCATTCATCTTCTCATTAGTGCTCGCCGTGGCCAAACAGCATCAAATAGGAGCGTGCAGATGCGTGTATGTACAATGCTGCTCCCTTAGTCTTAAGAATACCCCGAACGATCTCGCACAAATGGCGGTCTCCCCGCCCACGAAGTAATAGGGTCTGCATTTTTGATTTCCTCTTCATCGTTCTCGCTCTGGCCGCATCAATGAAACTGACGACTCCTTGTAGCTTGTTGGCGCCAAGGGGCCAAGGAAGCGACACCTTTTCGTCTACGGTTCTGGCTGGCCAGATGTGGGTTTAGCCATGGCCGCCTCAGGACGCATAAATAAACAATGGATACGCAGAAAAAGCAATCGCCGTGGTTTATACTTTTACACACCAGAGTAAAGCTTGATTCATATTTCAAATGACTGCAAAGTGCATGCGTGTTTGGCTTCTTGAAAATTGAGATGTGTTTCAATTTTACAAAATCGAAGTTCAAAAGTCATAATGACGAAGTAAGAGCTGAACCACTGTGTTACAAGAGACGGCGGGCCGCAAAGCCAAATGCAGAGAATGCATGATGAACTTCTGACGTCAATGCACAATTTTCGTACGGCTGCAAATCATGGCATGTGTGGTGACGTCAGTATGCCATAAATGGACTTTATAAGCAAATAAATTGAACAGCTCTTTACAAGCCAAGAACGCTGTTCGGGGGACGGGAGAACGTCAGAGACATTTCTCACCAAAGCATGAACGCAGTGCAGATTTTGAAACTTATCTTCCCAATTCAACTATTGCTCCAGTTGGAACAGTTCTCTTAATCTTGCAGTACCTCTCCCAGTATGTGAAGAGCGAAAAATAACACCAAAACGCTTTCTGTCCCCCTTTTATTGAAATTCAGATTCACAGGGTTACAGCTCCTTTCAACCCTTCAGTGGAGGTGCTCCGGTACACGAGTCGGGGTATTCCATTTAACTCCGACTTGTTTGGTTTGCATTAATGTAAAAAGGTATGTTCCACACAGGGTGAACACCTGTCATGCGCTAGGGCTTTTACGTAATGATGAAAGGTGCGTCTCCTCAAGAAAGCTTGAGGGACTTTAGCGATATAAGTCTTGCGATTACTCACCTTTTTTGTTTGAGTTAAACCACACTGACAAGTGCCTGGGTTCTCTAAAAATAAGATGGAAACTGTAACGCCCGGCATGGTACTTGTCCAAGATTCCGCCGAATTGACGCGTTGTTGCGTGTGGTATACAGGCGTGCGCTCCCAATCCGTAACTGTCAAATTATATTTTTAATTAACATAAATTGTATTTTAAATTGTATTTTAAATTATATTTTAAATATTTGATTTTATATTGTATTTTAAATTAACGTAGAAACTCAGTCTAAGGGCTGTTGGTTTTGCATTGGGGCGAATGAAAATGAATAACCAGAGAGTGGGATACCCCCACAAAATTTTGTTCAGTGTTACTCTCATTGCTGTTTCATCGCCGGTATTGCCAATTGTCCTTGCTCTTTTATATTTGAAAATAAGTACACCGAAGGGATAGCTTTTTAGAAGACTTTAAATTTAAGGGAAGCATGAGCCTTTGAAGCTAGCTTCATACAGTTGCATCTTAAGATGCACGACTTCCTCACGGCTGCTGTGGAAAAACGTTTCTGACAGTCAACCCATGGCTCCACTCACGTCCACTGCATTTTAATGACATTTCTTGGTCTAGGGTTATTGGGAGAATATCCTCAGAGAGTTCTGCATCAACTTCAAGCGTTCCACCCTGGTATCAAACTCACCCGGGAACATGCACAACGGCAGGCCCATTTTCAGGACACTGCCAAAGTAAAAAAAAAAAATGGCCGAGTAGCTCGTCACTGTAGTTTTCAAGACATCAACGGGCCATATTTGTTAACAAAGATTTTAGAATGCAACTGAAGAGGTGGCTGTGATTAAGAAAGCATACGCCTCTCGTAAACTTTATTCAAAGCAGCCATCCCGTCAATATACTGCTGTTTCCAGCAGACACGGCTGTACACACCTCCGTCCAAAGAAAATGTGAAGGAAGGCGTTTGGAGGAATACACTCGTTAATGTTGAATTTTCAGATTGATAGGGCTCGCAAGAGGTGGCCCCTGCTGGATATTCCTCCACCACGGTAAATCATGAAAAACCGTTCTGAATGCGCTGTAATTACAGGAACCCAGGTCACCGCATCGTATGGTCGTAATCGCCGCATCCATCAAACCGTTGGGGATTTACTCCATGGTCTGCAAACGCCACAGGTTCTCAACGGTCGGCGCATCAACGCATGACGAACAAATGAAAAGCGCACTGACTCCAAAACTCATTACTCCAACGTCTTTTGCCTGACCCCCTTGGCTTATTATCTTTACAGGTGTTTGGCTAAGAGCCTGATTTTGCAAGCCGCCAGGGTAGAATTTCAATAATGGGTTGCTCATTTCATATACCATGACATAGACAGGGACTGGAGTTGGCCGTTCGCACTCTCCTTACGCGATGCGACCTGTCGTTACCGGTTGCGTAGGCCGTCGTGACATGCACTAGCTATCAATCATCGAGGTTGGGTATTAAACGGCGAGTCTATACGGGAATGTTTTTTTTTCGGAATAGGGCAAAGAGACAGAACGTGAACTTGTGGACGAATGCGCCAGGTCTGACACGGAACAGCGGCTCGCGGTCTTTAAAATGCGCGTGGTAGTAAGGACACATTTTGTGGCGGTATCTTCTGCACCTTGACCAACAGAAAACGGCCTGGAATGTTTGTACGGAAGGCCGCTATAAATACAGAATAGTTCTCACAATTCATTTGTGAATATCATTAAGAATACTAACTTAATGTCTGGAATTAATACACATAATCGTGCCAGTCAGAACTGCCGAAAAGAACGCCAAGATTCACACAAACAATAAATATATATGCCCAGAATACCGAGAGCAATATCGAGACAAAACAGCCTTTGCCCTGAATGCCGAGGAAAATGTCCCGTATTATACCTAAAAACCCGCAAATGAAAACAAAAATAAACAAAAACAAACGAAATAAACGTATACCAGATAAATAGACAGAACAAGAAGAATAGTATAGCGAATACTGCACATAGAGTTAAGTACCCAGACACAAAAACGAGGTTAAGTATCACGAAGACTACGCAGCGTACACAAATGAGTGCAAAGTGATTACACTATCACTCGGCTGACCATAAATGAGATTATTCCGAGAGAATGCTCAAATAAAATCACTCAGTTCAGTTTAACTGCGAGAAATTGTTTCACGGAGTGGATTTTCAAGACCGCGTCTCTATATGAAATTGAAAAATGACGACAGCGTTCAGAGGGACGGCCACGAGCCACACTGATACTAAACAGCACGCCTTCACATAATTTTTCTCGTCGTCAAAAGTACAATCATTAACAAGACTGAGGTCAGTAAAGGCAATGTGAACTCCCGTATGATTACAGCCCGAATTCAATGGCCTTCGCATAACTTTTTTTTTTTGCATATAAAGAAAGTCATTCTCAGTTGTGTGGGTACCAACAGGATGGTCCGAGAATGCATGCATTGTCGACGTCTGGTTTCCGGCTGTGCACATGCATAAAACGCATTCCATCTCGCAACGGGGAGAAAAATTACCTAAGGATGTGGGGGTGCGCCCACGCCGAGATGACACGAGTTTCGCTCGCTGGACAGCAATTTGCACGTTAATGCCCTCATCAAAACAAAACCAGGTAGTTAAGTAACCTTGGTAATTGGGAAATAAATCACTCAGGGCACTGACATGACGTCCTCGGGGTTCAAAATGCGACATGGATTAAAATCTACATGTTCACAAGAGGAAGATGGATTTATTGTGGTTATACCAAGACTAGATATGACTCTTACCACAATACTAATTACTGACCCAACTCAATGGACATCTGGAATGATGGACGGTAACTTGTACATTTTAGCTAAACTTAAATTGCGGGTATTTGCTTCATACTTTGTCAGGTTACTCAAACAGTCTGAAGCGTAACTTGTGCAAACTTTTCTAAAGGGGCACGTGACCAAGGGGCACGTGACCATGGGACACGCAGTGAGGGCGGGGGAGAAGGGGGGCATAGACTTCCGCTAAGGGGGGCACATGGTCCCCTGTAGCCCAACACTGCCAACACCAACAGTTCACCATTTACCTCGGTGCGTGTCTGGTGATGCTTGGTTCGGAGGAGGAATTGCTTTGGGGGCAGGCAATTTTCTTCCGTGTGACCTTTTACAGCCTTCCTCAGTGATGAAGCTACATTTTGGGTCTTTTGCGCGCTTTTGAAAGGAAAAGATATGAAACAGACAAACAGTTTAATTTTGCTCAAAAAGAAACGTGGTCCTTTTTAAGGGGTGTGGTCTCTGTTCGTACCCCTTGATCTGCCTTTGGTTTTCCTAATTACCACTCGTGTGTACGCTGCAAAACGTTTGGTTAAAAGAAGTAAAAAAACGGTTTGCTCTAATTAAACCACTTTTGTGACGTCACCTTGTGATGTCATCCTATTCAGAAAAGTGTTATTATAGATCAAAACTGACTGGATTGACACAGAAATCGCAGTTCGTTAGGTTATTATTACGACGTCAAGCACAATGAGAAACGCTCTCAATAGTGAAGTACACAGTTTTGATGTTCCCTGCGAGACAACCCGTGCACAAACCTTTGAGTCTACCTCAATAATTTCCCTTCTCAGTTTGACTTATTAGGGCATTATTGCTTTGAGACCACATATGGGTCACGGCAGGGAAATATTAGTGGCGTTTATATATCGAATTCTTTCCACTTTCCAACCTACCTATCAATACCTCCCAGATGATATTCTAAATGCATGTATTTCCCACGCGAAATACATCTCCTACGGTGACTGAAGGATTTCGATGAGTGAGCGTGTAAGTCCAAGGTTGTAAATGTGGCATTCATCTGCTGTGGTTCCCACTTAGCAAACTTGCTTGATGTAGGACAGTCAAATCGGTAGCGTTTGGTATCTTGAATCTGGCATATTTCCGCAGCCAACCTATATAGACACTCTATAAAGGACGAGTTCCTAACACGGACACGAGTAATTATTTCCCACAGTGACCTATTGGCCATCAGCAAGCAAAAACATGTCCAGAAACGTTCAATTCAGGAGGGAAGAAACCAAGTCGTTTACATAAGAAACACAAGTTTCAGACGAGTCTCAGGTTTTGCGCACAGGGTGTCGAGTGGTGTCCGTATAAGAACTTCTTTCGCAGTATAAATCCGTGGGACCATTCGGAGGTAATAAAAACAGTGCACCCTACGATCCACTGTTGGTGCTTTCTGTCTCTGCCTGTGTCTTGATATGCATACATCGTGCATGTGAAACCAAAAAAAATTCCTGTTCACCTAGCCGAAGAGTTGCTCAATGAACGTCTTGCGGCCAGGAAATCTGGGAATGAAGCTTTTGTGTACATGCAGATGTACAAAGCTAGCCAACACTGAGTGGATCGAATTCGTCTAATGACTCCAAGCATTAAGAAAAAAACTCTTCTTCTCTTGTACAGGACAATAGCAGAGTTTAAGTCGGAGGAACGACTCAAAAGGTGTAAATTCCCCAAAGGATCTCCACTTTTTCGTCCTTTCTCTTTAACACCAGTACGTCTCTTTTCTCCATAATAAGCAATTATTTATACACGAACAAAAAGTGCTACAGACTTTTAACGCGACAAATGGAAACCATGAAGACGAAGTGAAACGTGACGACGCGTAAGAGACTCGTTACATTGGTGATGAACAGAACTCAGCACTATATTTCAATGCAGCTGAAAAAGCCTGCTTTTTGCAAAGGGCGTGAATGTGGTTTCACCTTCGGTCCCCTTTGAGAAGTCCTTGCAACACATGTTTCCAAGATCACTAACCTCTGCACTGTGAATACATCTGCCTTCACCTTCTCCATGACAACTCAGAACCTCCATCTTCTACATATGCAGCAAGGTATGAGACGGAGAGAATCCCCCCTGCTTTGTGTTGGTCATTGTCTCGCAGGAATCTGGGGAATTCCTTTCAGACGTCTTGGGGGAATGTGTTAAGTAACAATAGTCTGGAATGTGTATAGGGATTGGACATGTTGGGGGGGTACCCCTCGGTCTCATTTCTTGCTGGGTATAATCTTCTGGGAACTCAACATTTCTCAGCGGTAAAAAGGTGGACAAAGGCTTCGGGACTAATGTCTCGTGTCTGCACAAAACCCAAGTAATTTCTACGACTTCAAATAAAATTTGACCTTCCTTAAAATGGCATTAGCCCCCCCCCCCAAGTCTCCGGTTTCTGGTCAGGAGTTGGCTCTGAAAGTGGCGACGAGGCTTTTTTTTCTGGAAATGATGTACGTATAACGCGCGATGTCCATCGCGACTACATGCGCACTAAACGCCAGCCGCGACCAACACTAAATAGACTGGGCCCCGAACGTTTTACTCTTTAAAAGCATTTTCAGCTTGTACATGTACGCAGGACATAAGACCACGTCGTTTGTCTTGTTCCCAGATGTAAATATACAATACAGAAATCATGTTATCGGAAAAAAAAGTCCGACTAAATGTATGGGGAACGAAAGGGACTCCTTTACTTTACATATTACTCAACCTTACCCCACCAAAAATATGTTAAAATTACGCAGTAGCAGGATCCAATTGATTAAGCAAATTTGACAGCTTTTGGACATCGTTTTATACCAAATTAGGCCTACTTTTTTATTTTGCCAACGCGCAGGTCTACAGCGACGCGCACGCTGACAAAAACTGGGGATTTTTTTGGGGGGGGGTCTCAGACATTCAAATAGGCCCCCGGTAGCTTTGAATATGCAATGCTTAGAGTTTAATATAATTTGCAATGTAATAGATTTTCATAATTTTGTCCTATCAATATCAAACCTTCCAGGCAAAAGGCCTTAACGAATCACGATTTGAATCCACGACTGAGGACGAGCTATGCCGTATGGACCAAGCGCATGTCATTTCTTAAACGTAGGCCTATTCAGAGTTAGGTCAGCTGACATCAAATTGTGATCGAGTCCAGTGGCGTATCAAGGCCTTGCGCCGGGGAGGGAGTATATTTTTCCAATTACCACCGCCCATTCTCTTTTTCATCCTAATCCTAAACACTTCCCACAGAAAGGTGACCGTACTGTCTCTAAATTGGTGGCGCTTTGAATCCCCTCCCCACTGGATGAGCCACAACTGTGACCTGCAAATCATCAAAGTCAAGTCAATCGTACATCGTAAGCTATTCAAGTGAACTGAGGTGGCAAGGGCATATACCTTTCTCATTACCTCATGTTAATATACAATGCTTATGATCTCAGTGGCGTAGCTAGGAGTTTACTAGTGGGGGGGGGCAAAGGTGGTACCAGCATATTATTCGGGGGCACCAGCTTTCAGTGGTGTGGCTTTTGGGGGACAAGCTTTTGTTCGCTTTGTTCAATATCTATTCATCCGGTTTTTTTTCAGTGGGGGGGGCACCTGGACTCTGTGTGGGGGACGTGCCCCAGCCCCCCCCCCTCCGTGGCTACGCCACTGTATGATCTGACTTGTGATGTGACGCTTGACAAGACTTGCCACAGACTAAAGCAGCCTTTCCTCAAGTATGTGGTCCGTTCCGTATTTCAATACGTTTCTGCGCGGACTGTTTCAATAGGCGCTCTCTCTACATGTATACATGCTACAGACACA